>VZDJ01000426.1:10837098-10978664 GCA_008694505.1 Cyanoderma ruficeps
AAAAAAAAAAAAAAGAAAAGAAATAAGAGGGACCTCTCTGCAAGAGTTAGAGACAGCTCAGCCAGTGTGGGCTGCAAATCACTTTTGGACCTGCAACAAACCCAGAATCTCTCCGCCTCACTGGCACACTGCTGAAGAGGGAAATTGCCCTGGTCTCACTGGGGCTGTTTACTACTCAGGAGTTAGGACTAAAGAACTCTTCTTTAAGTTTTATCTTTCTCACTAAATTCCTAAGTCTCTTTGCTCAGCTAGTTCACGGCTTTCAGTAAATTGGCTACTTGAAACTAGCTGAAACTTAAGTCAGGATAGGGCTAAGGCATCTGCACAGAAAAGGCTTTGGGCAGACATCTTTTTTAAAAAGCTTTAAACCAGTGTGTTAAATCAATGGTTCAATCAGTTTTCAAGGTTTTTTGGTGCTTCCTCACTGGGGGAAAAGAAAAGTCTTTCAGTGGGAAAGTGAGTCTTTTCTAGACTCTTTTCAAAAATGTTATTGATAGGAGCCACAGCTCTTCGGAATCTTCTGGAAAGGAAGTTGTGAGCTTGGCTCTTCTCACCAGAACCCTGTTCAGTATAAAGTGAACATCATACACAGGATCTTTCCTGCATTGTTGTATTCAGCCTTGGTAACAGGGAATGTCAGCAGTACCCCCATGCACCATGGCCAGACCACCAACAAGGCATTGGTCAAATGCAGAAGGCTGAATCCCCAGCTATTTTGCTGCAGTAACAGATCCTGGATCATCCCAGATCCCCTGCTCTCATCTCTCAACTCTTATCCCAAAACACATTAGTTCAGCAATTCACCTTTTTTTTTTTTTTTTTAAGTAGAAATCTCATGCTGTACTAATTTCACAGGGTCAAAACCACGGCATCACTAAAACACATCCAATCTGGAAGCTGGAAGGTGAGAGCCAACTTCACAGCTGCAGAGAAAGGAACATTTGCCAAAAGACTCTGTGCGGGTGTTCGGTTCTGGTTTCCGGCTCGCTCTTTCACTGAAGTCGCATGTAGGGTACAGCTCTGTACCTTTCTGATCTTGTGGGTCTTGACCTCAGGCAGAAGCGTGGCTTTGGCGTGGAAGAAAGAAGGACTTCAGGTGAGTTCCAAAGGGTTTTATTTTACCCAGCAGGTGGCTCATGTAGAAGTGAGATTTTCCCTCTCGGGTCTCAGTTTAAGTACAAGGGGCGTGTAAAGGGGCAGGGAGCAATCTAGAACCAAATCCAAAGGGAGGGGGAGTTACCCAGAACAAAAGGATAATCAGTAGAACAGTTCTATACATAGAAAAGGGAGAGGAACTGAGAACTTGCCAAATCACTCCACAGCCCCACCAGAATTTTCCAGGCTTCTGGGCGGGGTTGCAAAGTGAGGGACAGGACCCCAACTAAGGAAAAACCAAAGGGGTTTGAACATGGGGGTACAGGGACAAACCATTATAAAACAAATAACAGGACCATGCAGAAATTTGGTAAAGTCAAAATGCACACCACAACAACTCTGCAGTTTTGAAGAGCACTATAGGACACAAGCAGCAGGCAGGTTGAGAGACATTACAGCTTTCCTCCAACAAGCACTGCAGAGTCAGTTGCTGCTTCATGTAACACCACACAGGAGTCTGCCTCCTGCCATGATATATGCCAGCAGTTCCACAGAATCCATACAACCTATGGTACCTAAAATATAAAACATCTCATTTCTAGAAGTATATTTCTTTAAGGCTGAAGACCCTCCCACACCCACCTTCCCTGGTTTCCTTCAGAAAACGTATTTCAGAGACAGCTTAAATACCTGTAATTAACTACTTTCTTATCAAAGTCCATTGCTTTAAGTATGTGAAAAATAGGGTATAATTTAGTCAGCACATGTAACATGCAGAACAACTCCCTCACTAAAACTGTGTAAAACTTATTATGCAAATCATAGTTTTATGAATTTAATTACCCATCCATACCGTAGTGCATTTCCTGCTGGACAAAGCCTCTATGATGGAGTGAAATATGTTGGGAGCAGAAAAAATATCCATGCTGACTTAAAAAAAAAATAATGAGGAAATATGCATTGAAATAAATGCTTCATAAACGTGTTAAGAGGGATTTACTAAACAGGAAGAAAAAGATTTCTGAGGAAAAATTAAGAAATATGAACATGTCTTAATATATGCTTATTATAATGCATACTACACTCCCAAGGTTATACACTTGTAATATATAGTATTTGCAAGTATCTAGAAGAAATTATTATATCAAGAGGAATATAATTAGGCAATTACAAAGCATTTTGAAAGATTGAAGTTCTATGACACAGTTACTTCAAATGTTCTTGCACTGTTCTTAGAATGAACATTTTACAAGTCCCTTTTGACTTCCTAATGCTCCCCTATCAGGCTTCAGTAAAAAATCCCTTCTCCCTTCAGGTTTCCCCATCTAATTAGAATATTATGCTCTCCCTGCATAGCCAATATTGTTTAAAAACAAATAACTACAAACACGGAATTTCTCAATGAACAGACAAGTTGAATTTGACAGGCCAGCTCCCATGATTTCAAATGGACAAGTTCCATTTTAAAAAAATACACAGGAAGAGACATCAGAGGCTTCCTTTCTTCACCTAATGGGACCTTGGTGCTTACACTCCATGGGAAAGTCTGTAATAGCTTTGAAGGTTTAACTGACAGGCTATTAATTCCACATTTTCCGCATCAGCTACTTAGATATTTAATCTGTTGACACTTTTTAATGACTTTGCTGATTGCTGAAGGTTTAGCTTTATGAAGGCACTTACTGCTCCCCAGCACCCTGCTGTAGAAGTCCAAGTAGAGTCCTGTGGGAAGCCAGCTACCAAAGGGTTAAAGCTGGAGACAAGGGGTGTACACACACAATAATGGTAACTAGCCCTCATTTAGGCCTGTTTAACGAGCATAGCAGATCATTTGTGACACAACCTCAAGCAAGTAAAAAAACCTTGAATTTGATGCATTCCTATATGGCATGGTTAAGCAGAGAGGCTTTAGCAAGTTTAAGGAGAAATGTGAGAAGGCAAATGGGGTTAAACAGCTTAGATGGCAGCTGTTCTTGTCCCTGAAAAGAAAAAGTGTTCAATTATTCATGTTCAGCCTAAACTAACAATGAAGCCAGCTTCAACAGAGCAATTCTTCTGTATTATTCATACTATGGAGAGGGCAGAGTCTCTGCTATGAGGTGTTTTTGCAGATGGATGAAGCCTAAAAATGGTTCAGGAGCTGGGCTTGTTCATAAACTCAGTGGAGAGAGTGTGTGTGTGTGGTATTTTAAAATAACAAACAAACAAATCCATAGAATACTCCTGGGATAAGGCTTACATCATCCAGAAGCTAGAGACGCTTAGAAACATTATTGAGGCAAATTTCAAACCGTCGCAGAATGGTTTGGGTTGAAAGGGATCTTAAAGCTGATCTAGTTCCAATCCTTATCCACGAGCACACCTTACACTAGACCAGATTGCTCAAAACCCAATCCAGCACTTCCAGGGATGTGGCATCAACTTCTCTGGACTACATGTTCCAGTGCCTCCGCACTTTCACAGTAAAGAATTTCTTCCTAATATCTAATAAAAAACAACCCTCTTTCAGTTTAAAGCCATTCCTCCTTGCTCTATCACTACATGCCCTTCTAAGAAATTTTTCTTCAGCTCTCTTGCAGCTCCCTATAGGTACTGGAAGGTGCTGCAAGTTCTCCCTGGAGCCTTCTCTTCTCCAGGCTAACAACTACAATTCTCTCAGCCTTTCCTCATAGGAGAGGTGTTCCACCCCCCGACCATCTTCATGGCCTTTGGGCTCATTTGAGCAGGTCCATGTCCTTCAAAAGTTGGATGCAGGACTCTGAGGTAACACCAGAGCAAAGCAGAGGGGCAGAATCCCCTCCCTCAGCCTGCCAGCTGCACTTCTTCTGATGCAGACCAGGGTACTATTTGCAAGTACCATCAGGAGGAAGCAACAAAGTTCATGTCCCAGGTGTCTTGTCATTGTACCTGTTATTCTACAGGACACACCAGAGGAGAGTCCATTTAATGGAGTGGTTATTGCATCCTAACAGGCCTTTTGTGATCACTTATACTTAACTGAAGGGCCAGGGCTTCTCAGTTTCCCCAAAGACCCCAGAGAGCCTTCAGACCAGCTTCAGCAGACAGCTGCATGTCTTTGCTATGTCTCAAGGAATTCCAACAGCTGAGGTCTTCTAGCTGTCAACAGCTGGAGAAACTGCTCAGGTCTCTGAAAATTACATGAGGGGGCAGTCAAGATAGTACACCTGCAATGGAAATTCTTCAGAGGCTATTTTGTGAGTAGGAATTTTAAAGAAGCCTGGAAATATCACATTGCTTGCTCATGACCACAGAGCAGAGCTGTCCTGCAACAACTACAGGGTCCTATCTGAAAGGAGCACCACAGAATCCTGAGGGCTTCATCACTCCATCACCCAAAATAGGACCTGCACCTGTCGCAGTCATCCCTTCCATTTCTCTCCAAACTTGTTCTTCAGAGTAACATCCTACATGGATGCATTCATTAGACCTCAAAGTTCCCTACAAAGTTGTCTGATTTAGCCACAGAGCGTAAGAGAAAATGGGTTGGAGAAACACTCTAAGCAAGCCAGACTGAGCTCTTCTCTGCAGGCAAATTCTCAGAAGTCCTGTCAGCAGACCCAAGGAGACAGTTTTTCAGGAAGCCTCAGATGATATCCCTCCACGTGGTGTAGACTGAGATACTATGGATATGGTGTAGACTGAGATGGCTTCCTTTCCTTCCAGTTGATTTTTCCAAACACCATAATGAAGTGTAGAATAAGGACTTTACAATTAGAAAATTGTAAAGCAGGTATGTTTTATTTCCAGTGGGGACACATGGGGGGATATCTCCTCCAAACCATGTGTACCTGGTCAAAGCAAGGTCCAGGTGTAAATAGACATTGATCCCACAAACCCACATCTCCCCGCTCGCCCATTCCCCGCCTTCTCTCACTTCATGTTCTAATTAGCTGCCACATCTCCTGGTGGCTGTGGGCTGGGGTCTTGGGAGGAAGGCCAACATCTTCCTCAGGTTGATCTTTGCTTCTGGGCAGGCGCTGTGGAGGTTTGGCTATTTTTCAGGTCACTTTGCTCTTGCCAAGGATGAGGAGCTTGATTTTGCTGGATTCAAGCCACAAAGTTCTGCTTTATTGATTTTTGACAAATACCTAGTTCCCGCTTTGCTGAGTTTCAACATTATACATCTTACCTATATGACTTACACTTAGTAACTACCTAACAACCAAGCTTAATAGCTAATCTTCTATGCGTTCTTAATACAGGCTGTTACTTTACTTTTACAAAATCACCAAAAGCTGCTTCTAAAATCTTGTATTTTTATATTTATAAACATCCTTCATATCAATAACTCTGCATGAGAAACCCTGCCTCCATTTCTAGTCTGAGGAAAGCAGCACTATAACAAAACCTGATCAGTAAATCCCGCCACTGGTTGCAAGCCAATACAGTCTCCCTGGGACATGCCATTCCATTTATTTATAACCACAGGTGTGTAAATGCAGCTATAGATACTTAACTGAGGCAAACAAGGAGCTCTGAACTCCAGAGAGGAAGGAAATGTGGATGAAAACAGATCACTGACTACAGTCATGTGGGACTGAGCATCAACACAGCCCTCGAGGTGCGTGGAGAAACATGTGTCCAACCATAAATAGGTATCCAAACAAGCTCAAAAAAATCTTACTTGCCACTGCAATGGAGAGAGAATAGTGATAACCTGTAATTGCACATCAGACCACAGATAAGAGAAGCTCCCATTGGTACTTCATGTTCTGTGAAAGATCAGAGCCACAGATAGTGCAGGTCTGTAATCCAGAGTGGAGATTTTAAGGTGATTTCCTGCAGCCAGTGGATGCCAGTGCACAGCCAACAAAGCACAGCAGAAATCTTTCACTGCCTCCTATTCAATACTCAGCTCCAGGGAACACCCCTGTGCTCATGTTTTAGTGACTGGTGTCACCGTGCAAAGCTCATTTATCTCAGCCTCATCCATGTCACATAATCCCTGATTCCTACTCAGTTCCTGCACAACCTCACTTCTTACCAACTCTGGAGTTGTTCTTCTAGACTCGCTTTATTTCAGAGGCTGAAGTTCGCCCTCTGCAGAGCAGACCTAAAATGTCTGTGGAAATTTCTGCATCCAGCCCAAGCCCAGTCTTCGGGATGCAAAGCATTTTGAGATGAGAGCCAGGATTTTAATCAAGATTTAAGTCACAGACCTCATGCCCTCCTTGCAATTAGTCACCCCATTAACCAATTATCCTCACTGCTGGGAGCTGGAACTCGATTTCTAGCCAGACTTAGTCTCACTTCAGAAGCCAACCACTGTGCATGGTAATTTTCTCTTGGGTTAGAGAGCCATCTAGCAGTGGACTCATCACTTTGCAGATTCCAATAACGCATTAATCCCTTTTCATATAAGCATACTAAGCATGGATTTTGCTACATACATTTTCTGAATCTTTCCAGACCTCCTCCACCACCAATTATCCTTTTGGAAATGTAGGCAACATAGACTGATGAAATAAAAGCAGGGACTTAATAAGAGGTGACAGCATTACTTTTTCATCATTTTACTGACTTGTTAATTGCAGGATTGCCACTCACTACCCAAACCAATTGATTTTCAGAGCTTTATGCATTTTCACATCATATGTTCCCACATGCTACACAGTAGATTGATCTTTCACTATGTTTTTATTGGAATAATAGTATTGTGGATGGGTTTTCAACATTCCACCTGAAGTTTGTATAAGATATTTTACGGAAAATGTTTTATTGCCAAGAGGAACCCAAGCTAAACTTAGCAACTTCCTGTCTTTGCATGTGTACTGCAGGAAAGAGCACACCCTTCCCTCAAGGGCTTCTAGACCTGGCTTCTCCTCCCCACCAACCTTGGCATAAACCACAGCACTGAAACACAGTGGCAGAGCATGACGTGTCTGGAAGAGAGGCTTCCATCCCCCAGCAGAACACACACTTGTTTTAGCAGCATGATTACAAAATAGCAGGAGAGTAAGCACCAGAGAAAGAGGAAAAGGAGAAGGAAAATAAGTCAAGATGAAGAACAGAGCTGAGCCCTGGTACAGTCAGGTCAGAGAACATGGTCAAATACATATCTGTTTTGCAGATGTATTTGTCAGACAAGTGGCAGGCCCCAGTCTGACTTTATTCCTAATCTTTGAACATACTCATTGATGTAGGCAGCCCAGACTTACATGAGCCAGAATCTATCCTTGACCATTTAAGAGGTATTTCTGACAATACACCAGTCCTCAGGCAGGCACAGACCTGATATGAAAAGCAAAGCAGAGGGAAATGCAGCTCTTCCCCTACTGGGCCATCATCCACTTCCACACTCTTCCACAGCCCTGCTTCCTCCACTACTGAAGACAACACGAGCTGGCAACACTGCCACAGAGGAGAAGGGGACAGTGTCTGTAGAAGAGTAAACTCATTATGGCCCCACAGTCAGAAGGTCAGACTTGTGATAGGCATCCAAGACACAAGTCTGGGCTACTCTGACCTCAATTTTATTATTTATTTTGACCAAGAAAGATTCTAGGCCTTGAATTTTTTAAGGGCCAAACTGATATTATGATGGAAGATTATGGGTGTAGGAAATGAAAATATTATTTTAAAACAAACAAAAAAAAAGTGTAGTTGATGTAGGGTGATGTTTAAGCTGCTCAGAAGTATTTTTTTTCCTGATGGAGGTGATACTCCTAATTTTTTTGCTTTCTTTGTTTTAGCTAATATTGTTACTACAAACATATCTGTATCCCAGCTCTTTTGTATATGCTTCTCCCTACACTTGACTTATTAATGAAATAATTTAAATTCTTCAGATCACTAACAGGCCACAGGATCCAGGGATCACCTCTGCACATGTGATTCACCTAATTGCATGGTCTCCTTGCAACTATGAGTTACTGAATTTCCTTCTATGCTGAAAGGAAAAACCCCACAGTTTACGCAGAATCAAAACTTCTCTCTTCTCTCTAAAGAATCTTTTCTTCTTTGGGGAAGGTCACATAACAGAGGTTTAATGTTCCAGCACCTTTTAAAGACGAAAACAAAGCAATTTTCACTGGCCTTTCCAAGGGCCAGTGCTGCCTGTCCAGGTCCACACTCACTGCCTGCCCCTGCAGCCCAGGCAGAGCCAAGCCCTTTGGTCCTGCCATCAGCTGTGCAATTCACCCCGCTCACTTCCACGGAATCATAGAAGAGTTTGTGTTGGAAGGGACCTTCAAAATTAATCTAGTCCAGCCCTGCCCTGCAATGAACAGGGACATCTCCAACAAGCTTGAATGTTCAGAGCCCCATCCAAACTGGTCTTGAACATTTTCAGGGATGAAACATCCATCCACCTGTCTGAGCAAGCTATTGGAGTGTTTCACCACCTTCATTGTAAAAAAAGGATTCCTTTTAAAAATTTATCTTCCTTTAGCTTAAAACTGTTGTCTCTTGTCCTGTTGCAACAAGTCCTCCCAAAACATTTGTTTCCATCTTTTTTACCCATCCCCTGTCAGTACTGAAATGCTGCTATATCTCCCTGGATCCTCCTTTTCTGCAGTCCGAACAATCTCAGCTCTCAGCTTTTCCTCACAGGAGAAGTACTCCAGCCCTCTGATTATCCTCATTGCTGTCCTCTAGACCAGCTCCCATGTCCTCCTTACCTTGGGGACCCCAGAGCTGGGTGCAGCACAACAGATGGGGTCTCACCAGAGTGAAATAGAGGGGCAGAATCCCCTCCCTCAACCTGCCGGCCACACAGCTGTGTGTTTTCCTGTATTCACATCACTGTTTTCCCAGGATTAGCGATCCGGAGGCACCATCTAGTGGTATCTAGAAAACGCAGTCTCTCATTTAGTTGCTGGCTCTGAGACTTACAGAAACAATTCATGTCATCGCTAAGTGTGCACCCTCCACCTCCTTCCAGACAGGGAAGGAAACCTAACAGGATAGACAGGAAGCCCCACAGAAAGAGGTTTGACAAGCAATTACTCACCACAGTCGCAGACAGGCTCTAGACTAAACTAAACTTCATAAAAAGCTGAATAAAAAGACTCAGCTAGGGCTTCAGTTGAGGGAGCACAGCACAGGGGTGTTACTCCTGGACCGTGACCTGGCTCCAGAGCCACAAATGGTGCTCCTAGACCCAAGATCTCCGTTGACAAGATAGGAACTTGCAAATAAAGTGGGATTTTCATACCAGATCCTGACATCAAAACCCAGGTGGTTTTGTCACAAGGAGCAACTCCATTTGATAACGTGACCATTTAATGCAGAACTCAGTATGAAGACAATATGACTCCTATAGCGGTCCCTTTTAACAGCTACTTGTATTCCTTGCCCGATCTGTCTTCAGGAAAGCCAAAAAAGCAGATGCTCATAGAAAATAAGAAACTACACCTTACCTAATTCTTAGTATTTGCAATTTATATTCAGTTATAGGCACTCAAAAAAGTTACATTTTTTTTTGCATCCAAAGCACTTTACACAATAGGCTTTTAGTCCCCATTGCATTTGCCTTTTACAGCCGTATTTCACATACATGCCTTTTTGAGCTGAAGAAAACATACTGCTCTATAATTACATGACCCTGCACAGTATTGGAAACAAAGTTTTCACATTTATTTGTTTACATATGGTGTTCTCATATCATCCAGGGACAATAATGCCCAGCCTCTTTCAGTAACACTTGAGACAAGAAAAGGGTAAAGAGTTTTCTTGCAGCCATTTGCCTCACTTTGTATCTCAGTGTAGAGTTGGGCTGGTTTTGTGTATCTACATCTCTGAGTTCTCCATAACTTTTCTCCTCTCAGTGGTTTAACTTTCTCTGGCACTGGCATTTTGTACAGTCAGCTACCAGCACTGTTTTCTGGCCCTTATTCACCATACAAAAAAGAAAGCAGATCCTTTATTCTTTGTACAGTCTCTCTAAAGACATTTTCATCCTGTAGACATATTTACTTAAGGAATATAAAATAAACAGCATTTCCTCACCTGTAACAATGAATATAAATTTTTCATTTCTTTCCAGTGTCCTCTGCAGGTTCTGCACAAGAAGCACTCTCCCAGGTTCATCACGTTTTTGTCAAGAAACTTTCCCAAATTATTGAACTACCAGGGTACCAATACAGGCACACTTTGACCTGAGTCAGACTGGCCTCCCTACCAGAGACTGGAAAGAGCCCTTCAGTGTCAGCCACTGTGATCAGCAAGAGCAGGACCACAGCACAGTCAGGCTGAGAGGAGCACAGGGATTCTGGATGGTGCCAGTGTGAGAGCTGAGCCCAGTGACTGGCTCCAAACTCAAGTCAGGAGGAGGACAGACTATGGAGTGGGAGCTTATGACTCCATCTTTGGCTTGTTGACAGGCACTAACAAAGCTTTCATCTCCACACCAGCAAGGATCACTTGTCTGGACCATGGTTATACTGGGAGCCTTCTTTTGGTATTAAACTGTCATCAAAAGCAGGACAACTTCAGCAACTGTGGGTGTCAAAAATAATAAACAGCTTTACAGGGCTATATCTTTAAATTCAGATTGAAAATAACCCAAACACCAAAACTGAAAAAAAACCCAAATCCTGCAGATGTTTTCTTTAAGATGGCAAAGTACAGGTCCAGGATTGCCTCCCCTACTCTTCTGCAAAGGAGCTGAAATAGTTGGGCTGATTCTGTCTGGACTATATTCAGCCAGAGGCAAGTACCATGGAAAACAGCAGCTTAATCAACCTATTGATGCTGAGAGAAACAGAAGACATGCAGACGAGAATGTCAAGAAAACTTAACAATAGTGTTATTTCCTGCACAGCCTACAATTAGATACTAGGGTAGTACCTTATACACACTTGAGATTCAAGCCAGAATACATTCTGCTTATTTTTCCATCTCTGCATTCCCATCTGGGCTCCTTGTGTTGATGCTTCCAGTTTTCTGACAAAGCAATATATCTGTGGCTGATAGTGAATAGGAACCATTGTGAAATATGTTTGCTTCAAAACTAAAATGATATCAATTTATTTCTCTAAGTAAGTGCTGAGAATGGTAAGGTTTAATTTCCTGCCTCCCCCCTTTGCTGACTTCTCTTGTTAACCTCAATTTATTTTTTCACCTCAGCCTGTAAGAGAGCTTTACAAACCATGGTGTTATTTCAACACTTATTTTTCATTCTGGTGCCTGGCTTGGGAAGACATCAAACTGAGTATCCTACATTTGTTTTTTTTTAAAAAAGACCCCTTTTCGATACCTAAGCACACCCTGAGAAGCTTGACTTTAGACAGCCATTTGGATACCATCCCCTAGAAAAGCGCTGCTCTTATGTCTAACCCCTCAGTAGGGAAGCCCCAGAAGATGTGTTGGTCCTGTGCGCCACCCACACTGCCCTTGGTGCTGCACTTGCAGATGAGGGCAAAGGGAGAATCTGCCTGGAACGTGCTTGTACCTATCCCCAGCTGGGATGCTGGCCTGACAGTGTCTTGGGGAGACCATACAACATCATACTGCCAAGTTAGTGACAGCAAAATGGCATCAACACTCACAGGCCACTGCTTGGGAAAGCAGGTGGTGGCCAGGCTGGGAGGAAACCCACCCTACCCCCCCACCAAAACAGCAGACATCAGGCTGTCTCTCATTTCTTCTTCTAACAACTCACTTTGGGTAGTGTAGGCTTGAAAGGGGGAATTTAACCAGCTGATCAAGTGGTACTACTTGTTGGCTGAAGACTATCAGATGAGACAAGATGATACAGTCCTATGGTAATGCAATCACTTATTTTTCAAGTGTCTGAGTCATGAAACCATTTTACCTGTCTTGGATCTCTCAGAGAGTTGGTACAGTAAAAAAATGCTAAAAGGCATCTGAAAAACTCACTGCACCTAGAAAAAACTGTGGTGCTGTTTTGGGGTAGTAGCAGAGAGCACAGCAGGAACTAACTTGATATTCAGTTATTCACAACCTGCTAAAAAGCCACTGAGCTCATACAAAATATGACTGAGCATTTTCCCTCTTTATATAACCTAGTGGTCAGGTACAAAGTTCAGAGAAGCACACCACAGCAGTGAAGATGGATATTTCCACACCAGCCATAACAGTACAGAAAAAAACCCTCAATGCCTCTACTAAAAATCAGTGGATCTGTGCCTACGCTGGGACATAAGCTTTCATCTAACATTGAAAACCCAGAACTACCTAAAGCAAGTGAAGCCTGTGTTGAAAGACAGCACTGTTCTCTCCCATTTCTAAGAAAATCAAAGCAGTTTTAAGGTTGCTTCACACTCGATGGAAGAAATCTACAGCCAGACGCCAGCCCAAGAACTCTGTGTGACCCATAGAGGCACAGAATGGCAGAGCTGCCAAGTTTAGAAGGTGCCTCTGCAGACAGTTTTGTCCAGCCTTCCTGCCCAGATGCTTGATGGGGTTTTGAACATCTCCAAGGGTAGAGACTCTACAACATGACAGGGCAATCTGTTTCAGTGGCCAACCACACTCACAACAAAAGAGTAGAATTTGGAAGGGAAATACAACACTCATCTTCTCCAGTGCAGGGTGTGGGCCATGCGTCTCACCCGACAGATGCTGATCTCTGCTGTAATGAAGCAGTTGTAGGGCTGCCTGGGTAGAGCCAGAGTAAGTTCTGATGACACCTGCTGGAAGGCTTTATCTGTGACACAACTTCTGTTGAAGCACCATCACCAGGCTCTGGATGTGATTATTTTGACGAATAACATTCATACATCACCTCCCTGCTGGCATTTAATAGACATAAGGAACAGAACATGGAAGAAATCTGTGCTGTGCAGTGACCCAAAGATATATGGGGGCCTACTTACAAGCTCAGGTGAAAAATGGGAGAATAATAACACCTATTTCGCAAGGTATTTGACTTATAGGCCTATTACTCTTAAATCTTGGCAAACGTGCTCCAGAATGAGTTGGAAATATGAGAAATTTACTGCACACTAAGCATTCTCCCCCTAATGAAAGTAGCGGGGCTTCCCACACCTCCTATTGCCTCCTCCTGCCACTCATCACCGAGCAGAGAAAAGACAGAAGCTCCAAAGCACGTAGGTAGAAATATGATCCTCACACCAGGTTTTACACCTCAATATACCCCTTATTTCAGCATAGGCTGCTTTACACCATCAGCCTATCTGTCAGCCCAGTTCACATGACAGAGGATGCAAGGAGGAGGGAAGAGACAGGATGTCAAGAAAGGTCTGTGTCTGAGGAGGTGTAAGGGAAGAGTTATTTGGGCAAAGCAGTTTGTAACTGTGGTTCAAGACTGCTGTTGGTTGGGGGTTAACACACACCTCAATTATTCATGCTAGCCAAAAGGACAGGACATTAAACCCAGTTCCTTTTGCTGCTGCTGCTACCACCACTGTCTCCTCAAAGGGGCTTCAAATACTGCCCTGTGTTCCAGAGATGGTGCCCAACCATGCTGGCTGGATCTAGAGAGGAGAAAAATCTGTGCTGGGAGACAGCCAAGGAAAGTGGTCTGAAAAACCTCTGTGAAGACATTCTCTGTGAAGAGATGGAAAAACTATAGATAACTCTTCGGAAATTGGATCCAGTAAAAGTGAGATGTGAGGCCATAGTGAGAGGAACAGAGCAAAAAGGTGAGTGAGTAAGTGCAGGCAGAATGAAGATTTGTTTGCTCTGAATTAATGAAATATTTTGTCTGCACAGAGCCAAAGAACTATAAAGTTTCAGTCTGCACTTGTTTTTAATGCTTATTATTTCTTGCCTTTATAGCAAGAGGCCTTTATAGCTTGACAGCAGAAATAAAGCAGTCTACCAGAAAACAAGCGAAGTGTGAACTGCGATAAGAACAAGGGGAGATCTGTTTACCAGGCAAGATGAAAACATAAGTAATTATCTTACCAACAGGCAGAGGCTGCTCAATCAAAAGGCAACATGATGTACAGAAGACCTTTACTGAGGGACACATAAGAAACTATTTCAAAGGGATCAAATTTAAACTCAGCTAACAAGAATTTATTGATTCTGTCATTAGTAATTCAGAGAGCTCTTACAAAAGACAACACTGGCATTATCCAAACTTTTCCAAACCATTTTATTATTCATAAACTATTCATCTGGCCCTTTGCAGTGAACCCCAGGCTGACTGGAAATGCTACTGATTAATGAACACCCTGTTCAGACTTACTGTGGATGAGAGACGGCCTTAGGCATAGTCACAAAAACAATGTTGAGATCTTAAAAAGGATTTTTTCAGCTGAAAAAGAAGTGTGGATGAAGGTCAAAACACAGGTCAGGATGTAGAAGTTAAGAGACTCTCCGTTCTGATCTACCAACGTTCTGTTTGATGCTCAGTAAAGTATGATCTCCACATGTGTTCATTTCAAAAGCTGAAGTAATGGTACTAGTTACTTAATTCAAAAGGCCACTGTCATAACTAATCACAAAAAAATGTTTATAGAACACTATCAAATTCTTGGGCACAACACATGAGCAAAATGCAAAGTATTGTTTACAATCACAGAGAAAAGACTGTGATAAAAATATCAAGGTTGCCAATTCAAGCATTGGAAAACTGGAGATTTTCAAAACTAAGGGTATAGCTGCAATCTTAGTTTGACTTCTCTATTTGCATGTACAATCATAGAATTGTTAAGGCAGAAAAAACTCCAAAATCATGAAGTTCAACTTTTGACTGCATAGCACCATGCTAACTAAACCATATTGTGAAGTGCCATGTCTACTCATTTTTTCAGCACTTCCAGGGATGGTGATCCTACCACTTCCCTGGAGAGCATGTTCCAATGTTTTATCACTCTTTCAGTGTAAAACTTTCCTAATTTTCCTAAACTTAAACCTCCCCAGTGCAACTTGAGGCCACTTCTCCTTGTCCTGTCACTACTTTCCTGGGAGAAGAGGCTGGCCTCCACCTGGATACAGCCCCTTTTCAGAGTTGTGGAGAGTGATCAGATCTCCCCTGAGTCTCCTGTTTTCAGACTCAACACCCCCAGGTCCCTCAGCTGCTCCTCCCAGGACTTGTGCTTCAGACCCTTCACCATCTCCACTGCCCTTCTCTGGACATGCTCCAGTCCCTCAACGTCCTTGTCATATGGAGCCCAGAACTGGACACAGGGTCGAGGTGTGGTCTCACCAGTGCTGTGTACTGTGGGACAGTCACTGCCCTGGTCCTGCTGGCCCCATTATTGCGGACAGGCCAGGATGACATTGGCCTTCTTGGCCACCTGGGCACACCTGGCTCATGTTCTGCTGCTGTCAGCCAGCGCTCCCAGGTCCTTTCCTGCTGGGCAGCTTTCCAGCCACTTTTCCCCTACCTTGTAGCAGTGCATGGGGTTGTTGTGGTCCAAGTGCAAGATCTGGCACTTCACCTTGATGGACTTCATACCAGTGGCCTCATCCCATCAATCCAGTCTGTCCAGATCCCTCTGTAACACCTTCCTGCCCTCCAGCAGGTCAACACTCCCACCCAACCTAATGTCTTCTTCAAACTGACTGAGGGTATACTTGATCCCCTGTCTGGATCATAAGTGAAGCTATTAAACTGGACTGGCCCCAAAGCAGCCCTGGGGAACACTCCTCATCACTGGCTGCTATCTGGATTTAAGTCCCTTCACCACAGATCTCTGGGCTCGAGCAGTGCATTACAAGGTACTTTGCAAACATGACAAGTGATTTCAGGACAGTATATATGGCAGCAGCAGAGCAAATGCTCTCCCTCTATCAACACACACATACGAGCCAATGCATACATACAAAAGGGACAGACTCACTCACGGGGATGTGAGCAAAGATGTCCAAAATCCTAAATAGCCACAACCCCCAAAGCTTCCTATAGACAAAGAATAAAGCATTTAAGGGTGTGTGATAAAAGATAATGTTAGAAATATCCACCCTGAAGAGTGTATGTTACACCTATGGAAACCAACACAATGTTCAGTAGTTTTATGCACAGTGACTGGTAGCATTTTGGCATCCAACTTTGTTAGAATTTGGTTTTTACTACCTCATCCTGATGTTGTTTTCCTTCTATTGGATCACTTCTTTTCCTGTGCTTGTGGCATCCCATACTACTGATTTTTGATTTCTATATTTCTACTTCTATCCCTCTCCTTTCATTCCTTCTGGTTGTTCTTCCTCCTTTTTCTCTTTGATTTTTCCTCACACACACTTCCAGTTTTTCCTCAAAAAAAAAAAAAAAGTTCTCCTCTCTCTTCTTCATATGCATTTAATCTTTATCATGCTATCTTACTGTCATCCTTGCAAGAACCCCATGAATGCCCTTCCACTTCCACAGCCCAATACCTTCAGTTAGAAACCAATTTACTGGCAAGAACTGAGGCAACAGATTAGCATAACTTCGATTCTGAACTTCACTATGAAACTGAAAATCCAAACTAAGACAGGAACAAACAACAAATAGCAGAGGCCAAGAGGGTTTGTGATTACCACAGAGCTCAGTGAAGCATCTACCTGCAGCCCTGGCAGTTGTACAGTGTGAATGGCTCTGTGGCAGCCTATGAAAACTACAATGAGGCTGCTCAGAACTCTGCCTCTTCTTCCTCCTCAATAAGATTTCTGTATGGAAATACCCAGAGGAAAATTAGGCTCCTAGAGAAGAAATACAACCCAAAATCTGGCATGTAGTGAGCAAACTTGATAAGAAATATTGCAGGGGAAATGAAATTTCAAAGAGAGAAATGGGTTAGCAATAAACCTCTCACACTCGAGCAAATTTTTCATGTCAATTAAACTTGGGATAGGTCTATTAGGTTTCATTGAAGTTACAACACTGTACATGAGATCTGAATTGTCCTATGGTATTTTAAATATTATCCCCTCTCCCCTGCCCTATCCTCCCTACAGCATGAAAGTGTCTGTCTAAAGGACAAGAGTCACATTTGCATGACCCAAGTAAGAGGATTCAAAGTGTGCTAATGATCCAAGCTGTTGCATTTGGCATTTTGAAAGGGCAATGCTAGGATCTGAGATTATGGGCACAAAGACAGATTTAAGCAAATCAAATTCTCACAACTATTCCCATATAGCCCACTAAGTTGAATTACAATGTTTCCAGGGGTGACATTTCACTATAGCATTTGGAGCAAAAGGACATGCTTTCCTAAGACAACTTTTTCTTTGTCTTCCTGAAATGGTGTGTAGGTCCAGGACAGAGGGATAGAGAGCCCACTGCAATAAATGAAGTGGAAACCTCAGTTAAAAACATCAGGTTGTTTCACAAAGAATTAAACATTCCTTTTTTGAGAAGAATACTGACTTTTGTGCAGGCAGAGAAATCAAACTGGGTCTGAGATAAAACATTGATTACACTGGGCCACCTGCAGAATTATCCAGGAACAACAGCTGCAATTTAGATTCACAGCCTGTCTTACCTCAGCTTTCTTACTCTAGGCATGTAAGTCACTAGAGAACATCACAAAGCATATTTACATTTCCAGTCTTATATGCCCTTCAGCCAAGCCCATTGCAGAACTCTTGTCTTTCAATCATGAGTAAAGTTTCTGTCAATTTTATAAGCTGTGCTATATACAGTTTTATTTGGTCTGGCTGTGGAGATACGAATTAGTTCATTTGGCTGGTTGAAAATCCCGATTGGCTCCGTTTCCCCCAGAGCATTTTGACAATAACCTGTGTAAAACATGTGGCAATCACTGCTTTATGTGACTTTATGGTGTCTGCAGATAATCCAACCAACCAAGATGTAAATGATATAAAGAGCTTGGGACACCCTGATCTGGAGAGGTGTGCTGTCCTTGTGCCACCATGTACGTAAGACAGACTGACAGGCAGAGGGACTGAACCTGATCCCCTTTTCTTTTTCAGAGAGAAGAAACTGAGATAAGGCTCTGCAAAGTCTTCCCTGATCAGCACATCCTGAACCCCATTTCTAAATACTTCCTTATTCCCATACAAAAAAGGCTCCAGGTTAGTGGTTCTCAAAGGACTTGGCTGACAAAACTTAGTCTTCTCCCTTTGCTTCACCACAAGAAGCAGAGCGAACTCCTCTGGTTACCTCATTCCAGAAACATCGTCCTCATCCTGGCACAGAACTTTCCAAAGGTGACAGGTATGGAACTGTCACCCCATGGTGGGTGCAACTCCCAAAGGTGTTAAGGTCAGAACTTCTGTCCTCTTTCCTGAGTAAGTGGGAAGTGAAAGACGCATTATGCTCTGTGAACTGTCCTGCACAAGCACAAGAGCTCTAAAGTTCATTTCACCACCCCTGTGCTCCAGGCTGGGCTTCCCAAGCTACCAGTCATTTGAGAGAAAGCAGGTCCACACTCCGAGAGGAACAGATGTTCAGTCCTTGGGTCTTTTGCTAAGGATGTCTCTTGGTTAACCTTATCTCCAACCATAATGTCAATCTGACACATTACGGACCCTTCGTCCAAGTGTTTCCAGTGAGTCCTCAGAGATTTCGCTACCTGATACAGACTTTCACCTTGTTTGGGTTGTTAAACCAGTTGTAACTGCTACGAGGCACTCAGGAAGGTGACTGATAATTTCCAGGAGTCTCTAGTGGCAGAACAGTGGCTATAATTAACCATAACTTGTTTTTCCTCCTGCCCCTCGCTCTCAGAGTGCACACAGCAATGCATATCATAAATATGCGCTGAAGTGTGACTCCAGATGAAATTGTTGTCTCTACTGAAAACAAAAACCAACCCCAAATGTAAAACAGGCAAATAAAGTTTCAGATAAAACAAAAAAACCCCATCATACTCATGATTTCCCCAACAGCATTATTTTCTATTCCTCAAGGAACAACTGTTTTTGGATTAGATTAGCATCACTCTACTGATGACCCTTTGGAGTAAAGATTCATGGCAACAGCTTATCAAGTTCTACACGATTTACCATCTATATTTTTATTGCTGTTGTTAAGCACCTTTGCAAGTGGAAAATAACACTGCTCATTCCTGGTTAGCATGAGAATAATCTCCCATCTCCAGGCATCCCTGGCACAGAGGCAACCATGGAAGGGAAGCTAAGCTGAAAGCAATGCAGAAACAGCAAAAGCAATGCCTGAAATATAATATGGAAAGAGCACTAAAGACTCCTCTTTGGGTTGTTGGGGATGCGAGCTTTATTCTTATTTAATGTGATGCCTCTAAAGGCAATGGGCCTGTGCCCATCAGGGAATAGTGTCCCAAGAACTTAGGCAAGAGCAGAAAAAAGTCACTAGTCAGTACACTGTAAGTAAGTAAAACAGGAAAAGCTTTCAGCTTCCTGATTCTTTCCCTTCAAAGAGCTCCTGCCCTGTTCATCCAGGACTTTACACTGCAATGGTTAAAATTTGCTAGATGACTTGTTAAAAACACTTGCTAGGATTTTCACACAGTTTCTATCACAGTACCAATGACATTCCTTACACAGAAGAGAAATAACTTTTGTACTGAGAAAGAGGAAGACAGGCCACAACTACCCTCACAGGAGAAAAGTAAGTGGAAAAAGGTGTCATACACAAAGGGGTGAAGCTGCATCCTGCCCAGCTGCCACCAGAGGCGCAGGAAAGCACAACTGCTCCTAGGCTATGTATCATAAAAAAGGAAGGAGAGGAGAGACTGAAGAGCAGGACAAGAAAGCTGGAAAAGTCTCCCCCTATGCTCATCATCATCCACTCAGGCCAGCAGCCAGCAGAGGGCAATGCCAGCCCAAGTATATACTACTCCAAAAGCAAACAGGGTGGCTCTGTCTGCCAGCCAGTGTCCCAACACTGTCTGAAAACTGTGAATTAAATAGGATATTTCCCCTTTGCAGACCTGTGACACTCTGGCAGTGATTGTGCTTGCTCTTTTACTGATGGAGCCCTGAGCAGCTCTGTGTGCTATGGCATGGGGAAATGGGGACCTGAAAGTGCATGTCTGGCCCATTCAATACGAAACCTTTTTATTTTTCATCAGCCTTACAGCCGTGCAATTGGCTTTTCTGTATCACTTGCTATGCACAATGATCTGAGCTGTTATCTGCTGCCTTTCAGCTGTGAGACAGGTAAATGATAATCAGTTGTGTGCTGCATGATTTCTCTGGGCTTTAAAGTATGCCTGGGTGAGCCCTTGACACTGGACTGTGCAGTTTGACATCCTTAATGCCTTCCAGAAAGGTGCCAAGCAGAACTGCAGTCTCAACTAACACGGCACAGAACAGAGATGGGTGTTGACTCACTCACCTAGGAGCTACAGCCATGGTCATCCTTTCAGGCTATTGCCTCTCCTGCCAGCTGTCCCCCAAAGTAAAGTAGTCAAGTTTTGTATTGTTGCAAGGGTTTTCAGGCATTACATAATAATAAAAAAAATTTGCCTGTGTATGACCAGAAGCTTCAGGTCATGGCAATAAGGAATGCTTTAGGTAGAGAGAGGAACAAAGCACAGCTAAGAGAAACAAGGGCAGGAGAGCTGGTGTGCAGGGCCAGCACTTGACAGAGCAGGGAAGTGCCTGGGCTTGCTAGACTCCCAGGAGGAGTTGGGACTGAGGTGTCAACAGAGAAGTAATTCAGGCAGGTGCTAGGGCAGAGCAGGGCAGTGATGGGTGAGAGCTGCAGGAATTTCTCTACGGGTTGGATGAGTTTAAATGAATCAGATAATTGTTTATCTGATGTTAACAATTGTTTATCAATTGTTAAGGTTGGAAAGGTGTTTAGATCTAGTTCAAACTCCCCTGTCATGGTTTGGGACACCTTCCACTAGATCAGATTGGTCAAAGCCCTATCCATACTAGCCCTGAACACTTCCAGTGATGAAGCATCCACAGCTTTTCTGTGCAGCTTGTTCCAATGTCTCACCACCCTCACAGTTTGCATAGCCTTCATAGCCCTGGCTTTGTGCCTGAGGGGTTTTGATTTTCTGAAATTCTTTTCTCAAGGAATTTTCTGTAAACAAGACACATGTTTTTGTAGTTGTAACTTTGTATTTCATTCCTTTTCCTAGGAGGGACTTCTTCTTGATGTCCCTCTGGTCTGACCAATATAGTTAAAAAGGTTTGTCTTTTTGTCACAACCAGATTGGTCTGTGTAAAATAATATATAAAAGAGCCATATCCCAGAAAAAAAAAAAAAAGAGCAATTTTCAACCTTCTGAAACTCAGAGTCTGTATCGTTGTGGTGTACAACAGTGTCAACCACTACTGGGAGGACCTTGGCTCCATCTTTATAAGCTTCTCCTAGACACGAGGGGGCTTAAATTAGGATGAATATGCACTTTGTCACCCCCTCCAAGTCACTGATAAAGCTGTTAAACAGGATAGTGTGAGGAAAGACCCCTGCACTACTCCACACATCTCTGGCCTCCAGGTGAAGTACAATCCATTAACCATTTGTCCTGGGGTGACGTTGTGATGTTTGTATCCCCAGCTGTCTGTTGGGTTTGGGTTGGATATTGCTCTGTGTGCCTTTGGTGTTGGGTCTGGGAGCCGGGGGAAGGGAGAGGTGTGCAGTTTGTATTCAGAAACCCCCCTTCGCCGGCTGGCCTTGAGAGTCAGATTCAGCAACACACAGCAAGGGATGGGGAGTTGTTCTTTTATGTTTGTTTGATTTGGTTTGGTGTGTTTTTTGTGGGGTTTTTTTTTTGTTTGTTTGTTTGTTTTTTTGTAGTTAGTTGGTTAATGTGTAGCTAGCAGAGGGGGAGAAGCTTCCAAGCTTCCCTTTTTTTCCTTCTCCTCCTGTTTCTGTTTTTTTTCCTCCTTTTTCCTTTCCTGTTTTTTTTTCTTTTTTTTTGCCTTCCCTTGGAACTGTTAAAATCTCTCTGGACTGAGGACCCGGTGGAGCACTGTGGGGGCTTGCAACTGGAACCCACCAAGATCTGCGCAGCAACGCCTCCAGCACCAGAGGGACTGAGACAGAGCAACCACCTACAGAAGGGACTTCTTTTCTAAATCTGTCATCTCTTCAGAGCAGCACGAAGTTCTTGTTCAATTTATTGTGCCGGGGAGTGCTCTGCCTGTTTAATAAACAGGGTTCTTTCCACTTCTCTCTGAGAAGGGTTTTTTTTTCCAAACTGGTTGGAGGGAGGGGAGGGAGTGCCCCTTAGGAGATTTCCTCCCAGATATGCCCTAAACCACTACACCATTTCACAGCACCAACCTCTCAGCAGAGGTTGACCCACAGGAACAGGGACTTCGCACCCTTAGGTGTCTGGGGAGGATGCTGGACAAGCCCCTTACCCATTTCCTTCTTCTCATTTCCTCACCTTTCTCACCAATCTTTTCTGGAGAATGAAGAGAAAGCAGTCAGACTGAAGAAACTCAGTAACCCATTTGTAAAGCTTTTTCTAGAATGTAGAACAGCCGGGAGATAACATTTAAGAACACTTCACCCAGGGAAATATGGATTTTTAGTATAACTAAGGCACAGCTAGTTAGACTTCGTTTCTAGTTACTGAGACATTTACAAGCCACAACCTCAACTTGCTTCTGATAACTCAGCTCTAGAATGGGCTAAGCTCTCTTTCCTACATCAAGGATTCTATATAAAGGATGAATGTTCAGAGGACACCAAATATTACAGACTTTAGCACAGGGTTTTATCATTTGCTTCTCATCTTGATCCCATCTCCTGAACCCTGCAGTTGGGATAGGTACAGGAATGAAAGTATGTACAAAGTCCATCTCCACATTACCTCCATCTTGGCAGTCAGCAAGACCACTGCTTCTTGGAAAATTTGGCATGACATCTCTTCCCCAAAAGGAGAGACCCAGTTGTGCATTTCTCATCTTGTCACAACACATGAACATATACAGCCCTGCACCTCTCTTTTCTAGTCAAAGTCAAGCAGAGATGTGACACAGGCTGAAATATTTTCCCTGTCAATAACCAAATGCTCCAGTTCTGGTGCCTTCAGCTTTGCAACAGCTTGTAAAGCAAACTGCACTGACTGCTGGAATCTGCAGTAGAATCCTATTTGATTATTTTTCACAGAACAGCTGGGTTAAAAATCTTTGACTAACATGGTTTCACTGCCATACTAATCACTTTTCCTAATCAAATCAATGAACCATGCAATTTAAATCTGTTTCTCATGATACAGACATTTTGCAAAGATTCAGGTGTGATAAATAACCACAAAACTTGAGACACTGAGCTGAAAGGGCCCTCCAGCTCCTGGGTCCTGCCTTCCCTGACAGGCAGAGATGTCAAGAAAGCAGTCATCCAGCTCAGGGTCAGGGCTGTGACTGCTTCTCAGTGTGCTGGGAAAGGGCAGATAAAACTGCTGGGTCTCTGCTGTGTTGTGTTGTAGTTGAGGGGAGTAGCTGTAGCATTGCAGCAGAAGGACTTTCAAAGGCTCCAGCTGAAAATTAAGCATCTTGTTATTTAAAAGGATGTTTGAAGTTAAGGCCCTATGCCTCATGTTTAGCTGCAATAAACAGAACAGGTGGACTGTTTCTAAAAAACTTGCCCTCAATGTAGGCGGGATACAATGAAATTAAGCCAGACCACACATAGGCAGACATTCCTACAGCAAGGCAATTCCCAGACAGAGAAGAAAGTTCTGATCCATGAACAGCTTCAATGTATGATACCATACCCTCCATCTGTGCTGGAACAAAAAGCATGATGCTGCTGCGTTAATAAGTTCACTGTACGGGAACACACAGGTTTGTGCCTCTGCCCTCTCCCTTCCTGGTAATCCTAAGGGAACCATGGAGCCTCACTGAAATAACCCTAGGTTTCCCACACTCTCTGCCAGCCAGCAGCACCTCAGTGGGACATTGTGCAAAAACCACCTTTGTGAGTGCAGTAACACACAGAGCAAGGAGGAATTTGCCATGGCAGTTGTCCCCAGCTTGAAATGTCCTGTGGTTTGTAGGCTGGCAGCTTACCCATATGAGAGCACACAGCCTCACCACCTGAGGAGATGCTGCATAATGCGAAAATAGAAAGAAAAGTGAAGAAAGGATGAAGACAGTGTCACTAAAACAAGAAATGAACTCCAAGGAAGAATGTGACTTAAGGCTTGAGAATAGGCAGTGTTAGGTTCAAAAAAAATTTTAATAGATTAATAAATAAATAAATGCTGTCAATACAAAGTGACATTTCTGATCCTTTGAAGCTGTCTCTTCTGTTTGATGAAGCACTGTGGCAGCTCTTTGAGTGTGATGCTTACACACTATTACCACTGTTATTTTGGAACTGAGCTGACTGATTTGTGTTAGGGGAGCATCCCATCTATGTTTACTTTACTTGATCCTTTGAGGACTGACGGACACACACCTATGATGAGCCTGCAGTCTGATTCAGTGGTTTGCCTGTGAGTGTCTCGATGTTGCTTTGTTCCTTTAAGATTCCCTTATGGTTTGTCGAGGCAATCCTGATGGACAAACCTGACTTGACAAACTTCCTCTGGATCACTACAAACCAGCACATCAGTAAGATACAGCAGTAGTACAGATCTCCCAATTTCTTCACCACAAACCTA
Source organism: Cyanoderma ruficeps (assembly GCA_008694505.1). Lineage (NCBI taxonomy): Eukaryota > Metazoa > Chordata > Aves > Passeriformes > Timaliidae > Cyanoderma > Cyanoderma ruficeps. The sequence continues at coordinate 10,861,593 of VZDJ01000426.1, forward strand.
AGTAAAGGTTTCCCACTTGCTGCAAACATTGCCCAAGCTGAGAAGGTAATAAGAAGATGTGGGGGTATGCACATGTGCTCCCCCAGAAAAAGAAAGGATAACGAGGTGAAGAAAGGACAGAGACTTGGGTCTCTCTATAAGCAGTGATGAGACTAACAGGGTCTTAACAGGTGGGCTGCTCCCTGAAAACAACATGAAAGAGCTCTTAGCAAGAAATACATGGGAGCCCTCCAGTGCAAGAAAAATCCAAGGGCACGATAAAGGAAAAGCAACTGTATATGGATTCTCACACTTGCCTATGCAGTTCAGGAAAGAGGAACAATTGCTTCTAAGAAATGTTGTTATGCCCTGAAGCAGAGGATGAATTGAACCCATTAGAGTTGTTCAATCTTCTCTCTGGTGACCACTTCAAAACAGTGGCTTTTGTTTAGCAAAATGTGTACAGCAGTTATAATTGCAAAATTAACCTTCAAAATCAGGAACCAGCATAACTGAAGGTGCTGTATCAGCAAAAGCCTGGAACAAGAACTCGGAGGAGCTGTTGCCATTTACCATCTGAAATTGCCAGCTCTGGAGCCAGGCTGGGGGGAATGTCATCAAAATGTTATTTCGCTCCTGGTATACAAAGGCTATTCAGTGACCAGCTGATGGTTTCACCACAGGCATTTGGGTTTGTACAACTGACACCCCCTTTTTGGCTTTGCTGTGAATGAACTATGCTTTTATTTATGCTCAAACACAAAATTGCTGAGGCTCAATGTTTTCAGGACATCCCAGCATCTGGGTTATGAAATCCACATTTTGACATGTGAATGAGGTTTTGATTTTCATTTTTCATACAGACACTGGGTACCTTACCGTACAGGTCAAAGTACAACATGTGACTCATACTACCATCATGCACGTTATTCTTGAGGTAGAATTTGGGCAGGGGGAGAAAGGAGGAGGGAAATTGTAGACTGCACTTGTGTGGCAGAAAAATGAAGGAACTGTAATCATATTCATTCTGAGGAAACCTGAGACGAAAACTCAAGTGGCAAATTAGGGAGATACATAACCCTCTTTCACACCACTTTAATGGCTAAATATGTGGGAGAATTCTCATCAACATCTCCAGCCTCACACCTGGCTCTTGAGCAGTGTAACATACCCCGAGGCAGCAAGCACACACACATCCCACATCTGTCTGTCCCTCCCAGTCACCAGCTAACTCCTCTTTTAATACAGCTTGAAGAGGGATGTAGTTACACAAAGACCACCAAAAATTACACAGAGGGAGCCTGGAGGAGTGTTGGCAGGGAATGCCCCACTACTTCAGTCTTGGGAATTCAACTTCCCCCTTCTGACAAAGTGTAACTTCTGAGCCCAGGCTAAACACACTGTCATCTGCCCTACTGCACCTGTCCGGGAGTATTAATATTTAACATAAATCCTAAAGGAAGCACTGTTCTTTATTTCTGATTTGCCAGAGATGGGTAGATTGGAAGAGTTGAGAGTAATATGAAAATGGCATAGAGAGAGGATCCCTTCTGGGAGCCTGATTATTGAAAAGTGGCTGCTATTTACACAGTTAATGCCATTCACTTCCTGCACCTGCTCAATCATTCATTTCCCAGTGCAAGCCAGCTTTGCCTTGCTGCAAAGTCAGGGAATTTAAGGGAGTTACACCTGCAGGTTTTCTTTTTCTCTGTAAGGATTGCGGAGTTTAGCCTATAAAACTCCCACTTGTGCACTTCCAGTCCTTCATCTTCTTTCTCTGTGAATTCTTCTCCGCCCACCTATATGTATATATGCTTTTCAAAGCATTTATGTTTCTGACAATTAATCCAAAGCCCTCTTTTTCTAACTCTTGTTGGACTTGCAGCCTATTCATGTACTACAAAAAAAACCCCTATTTCATTCTGTCCAAAAACACCCAAAAAATCAGCTAGCTTCCCCACTTACACTGGTTTTTATTCACATTCTATCCAATCTTTGAGAGAGGTTCCACATCCTACATCCATGGACATCCAATTCTTTATGATATCACTATGAATGTAAATTCTATGTTTGCATCTTCAGAAAACACATTTTTATAGTTGAATCTACTTTGAATTCTGGTTTATGAGGTAGAAAACATATATGGCTATGAAAATTCAGAATTTTAGAAGCATTTAACAGGCTTAAGCAAGTGAAGGAGAAACAGAAATATTTTCTGTAAAAAAAAAATTGTGTAATGATTTTTGCAAAAGTAGAAGAACAACTTGTAACAGCATTAATTGTTACGCAGAAAGAACTGGTAGCAGTGCAGGTAGGAATTTAGTTGCTATAATAGTAAAAACTATTAAGATAAAATATATATTGTGAAAATTCAGTAAAGCTAGACAGGTATTGTGAGAAATCGATAAAGCAGAAAACTATGGCTTGAATCCAGCAGAATCGAGCTCCTAACCTTTGACAAGAGCAAAGTGACCTGATGTCATGGTTTGAGGGGAAGTGGGTTTTTTTTTTAAGAAACTCAGGTCAAACCAATCAGTGGCCAGGGTGGATGTTGGCATCTGTGGTGGCCACTGAGAGTTTGGACACGCCTCTGAGGACACAAGGGGTTAAAAGCGAGGACTCCCGACGTACTTCCTCTTTTTCCTGGCTCTGCTTCGGCAGGGGAGCATCTCTCTCCTCTCCCCTGCGGGGGAGGGGAGAGCCAGGTGGGCCTGGCTGGGGTAGGCCTGGGCTCCAGAAGCAGGGGGGAAGAGAAGGAACGGGACAGGAGCTGGGTCAGGATGGAGGGGTGGAGACCCTTGGGGTGCCTTCCGTCCCCCGTCCCTGTCCCCTACCCCCCCCCGCCCCGCCTCGGCCCGTCTCTCTTTCCCCCAGGGAGCAGGCGCCGAGCGGAGTTGCGAGCCGTGTGGGAGTTGCCGTGCCTGACCTCGCCAGGAGAATGAAAGCTTTTAACTCTTTTTAAGGCAGAAGAGGACTGTCTCACACACTGTTCCTCATGGCTGGTGGTTTTTTAGACGAGAGAGAATAGCCTGGGACCAAGATGATAAAGGAAGATGAAAAGAATCTCTCCCGATTGCCAGAGATGAAGACGAGTGGCNGAGGATTGTTTTTTTAAAGGATAATGGCTTGTTAGGAACTCAGGGTTGTGGAAGGTGTAAGCAAGTAGATATGAAAGTACGTGCTGGGGTCAACTGTTGAGCATTGTAAAGGATGGAAATTGGGGGGAGGAGGAAAAGTGTTGTGAGAGGTTTCTTATTCTGCCTTTGGGTGATTGGGTTGTTTTCTTGTGTTTGTTGTCTATTGTCATGTAGTTTAATAAATGTTTTTTTTCTATTCCAAGTGATAGGCCTGCTCTGCTCGGTTCCTGACTGACCACATCTCACAGTAGTTTATTAAAAACTATACACTCATGGGTGCACTGGCATTTGCCCAGCGTCAACCCATGACACCTGAAAAATAGCCAACCTCCACTGCATCTGCCCAGAAGCATGGGTCAACTGGCAGACACCTGAGGAAGACGTTGGCCTTCCTCCCAAGACCCCAACTCATGACCCACCAGGAGGTGCAGCAGCTAATTAGAACACGAAGCAAGAGGAGGCAGGGAATGGGCGGGCGGGGACATGTGGGTTTGTGGGATCAACGTGTATTTAAACCTGGCCCTTGTCTTGACCAGGTATGCATATTTGGTGGAAATATCCCCCATGCATCCCAGCTGAAATAAAGCATACCTGCTTTACAATTTCTAATTGTAAAGTCGTTATTACACAACTCAGACTAAAAGAAGAACAAAACCACAAAGGATTATGCAGCTGACCTCTCTTCCCGTTCTTGCCCCCATCTCCTTTCTTGCTAATGAAGTTCTGCAGAGAGACTAGGCCACGAAGAAGAAAGGAAGCAGGAAGGGAAAGAGCTGTAGCCCCATGGCTCTGCTTATTAGTGCTTAAGGATACACTAGCTGTAAGCTACATTATGGGAGGGGCAGTTGCAGCTCTGAGCACCTGAAACACCCATCAGTAAGGGTTAAGTAACAGAAAACTTAAGGCTTCTGATTTTTGGTTAATTTTTTTTCTATTATAAAGAGAAGAACTCCTATATAATGTAAAATCCATGCTGTCACACAGCACATAAAGCCTTTGCAATACTAACCTTTTAGATGGATTTGCTGCCATGAGGTGTCATCCATCGCAGAGTATCCATTTGCTTGTTGTCATACTTACACAGGAACTGAATAAACTGCCCCCATCTGCCAAAGTTTTGTCTTTGGTTACAGAGAGACAACAGCAGGAAAAAGGTCAAGGTCAAGTCAAGCAGATAAACATGATTAACTCTGAGCAGATGATGACTCACCTCACTTCAGTAGGAACAGCCTTGTACTAATGTGTCTGACTGAACCAGGGCTGGAGGAATAAACCAACTTAAAGGGAAAGACAAGGCAAAAATTAAAACGTAATAAAAAGCTTGAAGTTGAAAGCAAAACAGCTCATGACCTCTCTCTTTTTTTTCCCATCTGAAGAAACAACAGTATGCTCTTAAAATCAGCATGTGTCAAGTCAGACGCTGGAAAGGAATTGAGAGGATTATTTCACAATTTTATTGCACAATTGAAAATTAACTTTTTTTTTTTAAATATTTACAAGCCATTTACTTTGCACACACAATCTAAACAGCATTTTCCCCGATAAAATTGCCACCTAGAAAACTTAAACACGGACTGAAGTATATGTGTAAATTAAGTGGTTTGTGTTAAATGCAAATTGCCTCAGTCTGGAGGGGGAGGTGCTTGGAAGGTGGGGCAGCATAAGGAAAGAAAACACATTTTTCTTTTCTCTTTCCTGAAACGTTACTTAAAAATCTTTTCCCGAGGTGAGGAGAGGAGAGTTGAAGCAGGACAGCCAGTCAGGTAATATATTGGGAAATTCAAGGTGCTGAGTTGGAGAGTCAAAACCTTCACTGCCACAAGCTTTGCAAGAAAATGACAAGCCTTGTTTCATGCATAGCTCACCCTAAAGGTCATGGCATTCCAGTTTTCCCCTGGAGAATGTAGAATCACCTTTGCCATGAGAGAAAAAGAATGAAGTTTGAGTCTTAAGAAGAAACACAAGTGAAAAGCCATTGTTGGGGGGTTTTACCCTTTCTCACTGTTTCTTACCTGCGAAGTTGGTAATGTCCTGGCTGACATACTTCAACAAACTTGGCACAACCCGACCACCAATGCCAGGAGTAGTATTTTAACCACCATTATGAAGCCCATGGTTTTGGGCTGAAAATGAGTGCTTTCCTGGTTGTTAGCACAAGCTGTCTGTCAGAACACACAGCACAATCTCTGGGGTCCACAGATCAACCCCCTCCTGTGGCTGATCCACTGACACCTCTTCTGTCATATGGATTGTTATTCTCAAGTTTGTCAGCTAATATTGAGTATAAGGCTTTGTAGCAACTACTGCTTAGTTTCCAGGGGATTTTGACACTTGCAATCTTAAATGAGTAGGAGGCAGCTCTAAAACTGGTGCTCATCACTAGCACTGTAACCTTTTCTGCTACTCACAGAGCAAGGGGTGATGTGGTACTGAAGTGAACTGAACTGAAGTCCTGTTCATTCCATTGACTCTCAAAGGAAACAAAGGGGACTGAAAGGGATGTCTATCACCAAAAAAGGCTGCCCAGGGAAGTGTCACCATCCCTGGAGGTATTTAAAAGATGAGTAGATGTGGCACTTAGGGACATGGCTTAGTGGTGGACTTGGCAGTGTTAGGTTTATGCTTGGACTTGATAGTAGATGTCTCTTTCAACCTAAATGATTCCACGTCTCTATGACCATCTCCCACACCATGGGGTCTCAGACAGCTGCGAAGTTGCAGGGGCTGAATCAGAGCCTGAATGGTTCCAGCTGGGCACCTAAGAACTAAGGATTCTGGAATTGTGAAGTTCATTTGATATTCAGATCACTTTGGTGCTACCTTTCATCAGATTTTGGATACCCTAAAGAGAAGTAGATTAAGTCTTGTTTTCATGTTAATGGCATTAGAGGCTAAAGTATTCTCCTGTCCTCTCCTCTCCTGTCCTCTCCTCTCCTGTCCTCTCCTGTCCTGTCCTGTCCTGTACTGTCCTGTCCTGTCCTCTCCTCCCCTGTCCTGTCCTGTCCTGTCCTGTCCTCTCCTCTCCCCTCCCCTCCCCCTTTTTTTTTTTAAATTTAACATGTTCTTCATAGTCTAAGGGAACCAGCAATGGAGACATGTCTTTTCTCTATGTAATAGTTATAACCAGACCTCAACACTGTGGAAGTTGTCATTAAAATGCCTTTAAAATGCCTGTCAACACCAACCTAAGTGGATATAAACATGGATTTAGGGCTGCAGCAGAAGGGAACATGGAGAAAAAGTGAAAAACACAAGAATGGGCTGGCTGAAGAAGGATCCTGAAATTGAACCCTACAGAAATGGGGGGTAAATTTGTAAATATTAGGAACCTGTGCTAAAATTCCTGGCTTGAGTAGATTACTAACCCTCATAGTGCTGCTGATTCCAGCCCTACAGGACTACTTACAATTACTCTCTTCTCTTCTGAAAACAGTATTTTCCTGGAAGGTCTACAGATGTAGTAGACAGAAAAGTTTGAACAAAATGAGTATGTTAAAAATAAACCAAAACAGAGTGAACCCATTTTTACAGCTTCAAAATGATGAATTTTTTATCAGGTGTAGCTTGAAGGTTAAAATTGAAAAAAAAAAACAAACAAAACCCTGCAGAATAAATTTGTGTGGAGGCTCAGGTGCCACGTGAGAAACATTGCTCCAGTGATGAACTTATGCAGTGGCCTGGTATTAGCCAGAAGATTTTCACACTTACTGGAAGAGACATCACTAAGGTAGAAATAAAACCTGTGATAGCACAAACTAATAAAAATATCCCCCAGGCTACGGGAAAGACTTTCCCTGCACTAACATGGAGGACAGCTCAATTACCCCTCAGCTCTGTTCTTTTCCACAGACAATGCTGTAATGTTTTCAAGTCTGACAAGACAATTTCAAGAAGCAGAAGAAAGCTGTAAAATATTAAAATAAATAGAATAGAATCACAGAGTGTCCCGACTTGGAAAGGACTCACAAGGATCCAGGCCAACTCCTGGCCCTGGACAGGACCATCCCCAAGAGTCACACCACATGCCTAAGAATATTGTCCAAATGCTTTTTGAACTTTATCAGGCTCAGTGCTGTGACCACTTCCCTGGAGCACCTGTTCCAGTGCCCAACCACCCTCTGGGTGAAAAACTTTTCCTGATATCCAACCTAAACCTCCCCTGACACAATTTCAGGCCATTCCCCCAGGTTCTGTCACTGGGCACAGAGAGATCAGTGCTTGCCCCTCCTCCTCCTCTCATGAGGAAGGTGCAGACTGCAGTGAGGTCTCCCCCCACGTTCCTTCTTCTCCAGGCTGAAAAAGCTAAATGATCTCAGACATGCCTCCTATGGTTCCCCCTCTAAACCCTTCAGCATCTTTCTGAATGGTCTCTAAGAGCTTTAGATCCTTATTATATTGTGGCACCCAGAATTGCCCCCAGCACTGGAGGTGAGGCTGCCCCAGTGCAGAGCAGAGGGAACAATCCCCTCCCTTGCCTGGCTGGCCATGCTGGCCCTGATGCACCCCAGGACATGCTTGGCTCTCCTGGCTGTCAGAACACTGCTAACTCATATTCAACTATGAATATAAATATCTAAATTGAACAACATGAATAAAAAAAAAGTATTTTGCAAACTTTTAATTTCACTTATGAAAATGGAAATGAAAGCAATAAAATTTAGAAAGTATTTGTATCTTGGGTGATCTGATTCAGAGAGCTGTTTTTAGCACATGCCTTTGTTTCACTCCATGAAGTGTAAACAGAAAGATGATGATATTGCCTGTATTCTCTGCATTTATGACAAAAGCTGGCAGGTTAACTTGGTGGATATTTTATATTGATGACTCTGTGAATGTTAATCCTTGTGGGTCCTTACTCTCTGTGAGCCATTTGAACCTGCATGGAAATATTCATTGATGTTATAGACAGAAAATGTAATTTTGCTTATCGGTCTGTTCTCTTATCAACACAGCAGAAGCTTACTGCCTGGCCTGAACACTGAGTCTCAGGTCAGTTGGATTAATTGGGGATAATATAATTAGCAAACACCGGGCAAGGTGTCAAGGGAAAATACACACATCTCTTGTTCTCATTCTGGACCAGCAAACTGCTGAGTCCCATCTTTTCCTCAGCCCAAGGGGCCTCTGTCACTCACAGCAAGTGTATAGCTAAAATGCAGAAAAGCTCAGCAAAGTCTATGTATCTATCAGAATAATAGATTTCATACTGAACTCACTATTGCCATCTAAAACAGTCACAAGTGGTGGTGCTCCTTCTTTCCTGATGCTGGTGGTTAGGTCTGACTAGATAAAGAGTTCACTGATCAATCCACATTGCACAGCTCTTTCTTTCCTTGTAGCATCACTGGAGAGCACTGCTGGAACAAGAGTTCCACAGGCAGATCAAAAGAAATTCTATGAACCTCACTAACCCTAGCTTTGCCCCAACCATTGACCTCAGTGCTGACAATTTAAGAAAGGCTGGATAGTCAAGACTCCTACTGTTATCAAGCTGCTATTATCTATTTTTTTCCTTTTTCTTAAGAGCACCAAAGGATAAGTGTGGGAATCCAAAGAATTAAAGAAAGTTAAATATCTTTGGGCTGAGAATAGTTTAATCTCAGTGCTTTCAAGAATTTTACAATCCACAGAATTTACTGCAGGTGGGCCACACTGGCCAGTGTTTATTAAGAAATGGCACAAATCCAGAATGGGGTTAGTCCAGTCCGCACATCGTATGAACAGATCTTCTGAGGGACTTCAACATGCTTATGTCTTCCTCATTCCTCTGGAAATTTGGCTGTCTATAATCAACCCATCATACCCTCACCAGCAATTATTCACTCCATTTTTCTTTGCTTACCTGACAGACTGCTGATAGTCTTTAGAGTGGTCCCAGTGATGGAGCAGACATGCTTGGACAGAGCTGGGATTCATCACTCCTGCAAGTTCAGCTGTTAGCATTTGAAGGCTGGGGTAAGTGCTACAAGGTCTCTAAATGTGTGATTTCCATCAGCTTCATAGGACCCCTTCCACATGAGAAAAGCCTGTAGAACAGAACTGCAGGTGTTCTACTCTGAAAGCCTGTGAGCATGGGAGATAACTGATTTTCCTAAATCATGGTTCATACTTATCCTTAGGGGGGGAAAAAAAAAAGTCTGTCTTTGCTGAAAATTAAGACTCCTATCATATTATGAAAACCTCAATGAAAGAAAAAGTAAAAAAAAAGTATCATACACCCACCTGCTTCACTCACCCAAATATCATGCACTCTATGCAAAGAAAGAAAGAGAAGTCCCTCAAAAAAAAAAAAAAAACTGAACGAAGAATTGTGCAGACTACGTCCTACTATATATGTGTGAGGGGACAGAAAGAAGTTTTATGAGCAAATCACCAACTCCACCAGCAACTTGAAATTTCAGATCCTCTAACTTCCATGTGATTGAATCTGCAGCCTTATCACATGCCTTGTGATATAATGGTTAATGCTGAAAATTCCCACTTCCATTGATTGTCAGTTATGCTGCTATAATATTCAGAAATAGGCTAAGCTTGGATTTAATAACCTAGCCTAATGTGTTCGGGGAGCTCTTCTTGACCATATCTGGTAAGGGTAGGGTGTCTAAATCCCTGGTCAGAGAATTACCCTCAGGTCAGAACATTTCTTTTGGAATGAAATCTTGCATCTTGTGGCAATGGACCAGGAGCTCTCAAACGCAGCCTTTGCTACCTGCGCAGTGACTTCCACAAATTCATGTTGCAGAGGCTTAAGACACTTTAACCCTACAGAAATAGTAATTTGCTGGGAACGAGGAAGCTGTTCTTACCATATCAGGAGAATGACTGAACAGATACTAAACTCTTAGCCTGGGCTTCCAATTGTTTGCATCCTGACACTTTCAGTGATCTAACACTTTCACTGGAGTATTCACTAACACGTCTGAACAAATACATTCATACAACTGACCACGTAAATAAATATTTGGCTGGCTTTCTAATTCCCAGATTATTTTTTTCAACTGAACATCATAATTCTACTCTGTAAACAAACCCCGAATCTCAAGTAAGGGTAAGAGGAAAATGTTCCAGCCAACCCATGCACACCCATCTCCTTTTGAAATTCTCAAGGAATTTGTCTTCTGTTTTGGGAATGTATAACTACTCATAAAACCAAACTCTTATAAAAGCAAGATTTTTCTAAATCCAGGTTTGTAAGCATTTCCTGAGCCATAATTTGCTGCGCACAGCCAGCACAACTTTTCCAAGCAATGCTATATTGTGAAACAAAGTAACAATCTTCAAATAATCCCCAATACAGCTAAGTGTTTGGATGTAAACACACCATCTAAATATACATTATTAATTACTACTGTAAAAATGACTTCATTGAGCTATCAATGGTTCTGCATTTTCAATACTGCAGTGGAAATAGCTGATTATTGGCTGGCATTGTCTGCTAGTGACTTATTTGTTCCATTCTCACCTAGTGGAGTTGCAGAAACTTAGCTGCCTTTTTTTCCACTAATACTGAAATACGTTTTGAGCTAACAATGATACATTCTCTTTCTAGCACTCCCACCACTGAATGTGTTAGACCTGGCTGAAGTTCATAAATAATGACACTCATCCCACTTGCTGAGCTGGCTGTGTTCTGCTGCTGCTGCTGCCCTGAAACCTGAGGAACACCCATACAGTATCTGGCAGAGCAGGAAAGAATGTCCTGAGCAATGCCTAAGAGTAATATCTTTGCTGATTTGTCAGGACTCCCAGTGCTTCTGGCCATTAATCTTTCTCAGCTGAAAACAGATGGGGCTATTAGGCAAGCTGAAGTAATGGGGGAAACTGGCAAGACAGAGAAGGAAATGCATTATCTTCTGGGTAGAACTGCACATAAAAATGAGAACATTAAAAATATATTTTTCATATTTAATTGGACGATGTATGATTACACCTACCAGAAAATAATGTGCAATGTGCTTTGTGCAGGGCATTTATAAAACTGTTCAGCTGTTCTGGGGCCTTATTTTCCCCTGTGGAGAGAAACAGCAGCTATGATTCTGACAAGGTTTTTCTGCTTTTCCCCTCTAACACAGGGCTTACTCTGCTGCAACAGATACTGCAAATAACACTACAAAGTGCCTCTACTTGTTGCAGTAGAAGGAAAATGCAGCTTACAATTTACCAACAAACCATAGGAAGCCAATCAGGTAAAAAAATCACTACTTTAGGAGTAATGGGAGCATATGTCATATTCAGTCCAACTAAGCCAATGGACCTGCAGGTACAGCTGCTAATTCCTTTATGCCATGGCACCCTAGATAATGATTACAAATAGAAAAATAATAGCAAATTATGAAATGGGACTGGATTGTTTACCTAGGAAACTAGCAAGGCTGGAAGGAATTACTACAACTAGGACTTGGGAAAAACCTGACAGATTCTAAGAACTATCCTGGATAAACAGAGACATTTTCTATGTCTTCCAGATAGGCAAATGGTAGATGATCCTTAGCTAGAAAATGATAGGAAACTACAGCCAAACNATATATGTGTATGTGTGTGTGTGTGTGTGTGTAGATATTGCTATATACAGATATATCTACTGTGACAACAGAGAAAAATCATGGAAACATATCAGAAGGTTATGATAAGGTATCAGATAAGTGTTTCACCAAAACTTGAATTTGCAGAGCCTGTTACATCACAGGGAGATGCATGAAAACAAAAATAGGAGGACTAGGTGCCAGGCAGTAGATTATTATTTGGAATAATAATTATGTCTGAAAGTGGTGGAATGTCAAAAGGCACTGGAAAATACACAGTTCTGGCTTTGCGACTTGGAAAGTTTGCAATGACTCCTAAATGTCAATGTTTTGTAGTGGAAAGGGAAAAGGGAGACACAGAACGAAATGTGTCAAGATAGGAGCCCAATTTCTGTAATACTTTATTTCTGATCCCCTAATTAGGAAAATGTGAGCATCTAGGAAGGTTAAAGAGGAAAATACCCTCAAAACCTAGCAGGCTGTCAGTCAGGGTTAACTTAAAAACAAAAACCTCTTTTTTTTTTAAAGAATCAATGGCTCTACATAAAAGGACTAGAAAAACTGAAATCCTCAGATTAAAACAGGGCTAATAGACAGCCATGGAGTATGGTACCCCTTGGATGAATGAAGACAAAGACAAGGAAATGCTGATATGTCTAAATAGGAAATTTTAGAAGTTATTCAGGCCAAATAGGAAACCTTCAGAGAATGGAAATAGAACTGTAAAGCTGAAAGGAAGGTATGTAATAGTTAAGATGGAGTTGGAGGAAGCTAAGAGGGAATCTGAAGAGCAAGCAGTAGGAAAGTAAAACTGAAAATGAACATTTGCTCAGTACACCAAAAGCAGAAAGTAGAGATAATGGGCAGGCCACCCCAAACAAGCAGAAGAAACAATTAAAGACAATAAGGACATTGCAAAGAATCTAAATGATTTATTTGCATCAGTCTTCACTGAGAGGGTGCTGGAGTGGTATCTAAATGAGAGACTCACATTTTCCAAATATCAAAGATAAGGAGAGGTCATAGATTGAAGACTCAAGAGAGACATTGCTGGAACAAATCAATAAATCAAAGGCATTAAGTCACCAGGTTTATCTGCTATTTCTGGAAGATTTCAGGAGAAAATTGAGAATTAAGTAACAAAGTTACTAGTAAATACTTACTACAGCAGAGGACTGGAAGACAGTGTTAAAACTGAGTTGGGAATTTTTTTTGTTGTCAGTGGTGGATTTTTTTCACGGTGTTGGAAGAGCCCTGGCAGTTAGACAGATATGCAATCCTAACTTGCCATCAGGTAAATTGTTTGAAATGTGCTAAAAGCCCCCAAGACCCACACCTCTCAAATTGTGAAGCACAGAGACAAACATGACATGGCAGACACAAGTGAGTACAGTGTCTATAAGGACAAAAAAAGGGACTCTTTGTACCTACTACCAATCTCTGAGCTGGTTACACAGCCAGCACACCTAAGCCTATCCAGGAGGTCCGAAGACTCACTGTACAGTCAGGCAAGTAAAAAATTATTACCTCCCTGCTCCCCCATCCTTCACCACTGAGAAGAGAATAATGAGAAGAATGTTGATAATGGTACAGCCAAATAATGCAAAGGTTATGCTGCTATAGGGCAATCCAGTCCATCCTTGGTAACATTGTTAAGCCAAGGAGAAATGTACACCTAGAAATGAAAAATTTTAATACATATGGAACATAATGGTGGCCATGCTGAAGCTCTGACTGGAGATTTCATGTAGGTACAACAAGTGTTAGCCTCACTTAGGTCAGCTTTTGGGATCTTTCTGCACACTGGTTAATCAAAGTCTCTGTGCGGCAGGGTTCTTCTCATCCTCAATCTGCACAGTGACCTGTTAAGACTTTGATGTTTTTAAAAGAATGTATCTTAGCTAGAACTGAGCACTAATTTCATTTCTTCTCAGCTCTCTCCAGCTTTTTATGCAAATTTTTACATAAAGCCATTAAGAACAGAAAAAAGAGCTCTTTGGAAAATCATGCAGTGATATATTCTTATGCAGCCAACACTCTCAGGGGAAAAAGTGGAAACTACACACAGCCTCCCGCCCCTTTTTATTTCTTGTCAAAGATATTGCCTTTTTTGGCTTTTCTTATATATACACAGAATGATGAACTGTTATTTGTAGTTTAAATGTCTGGTTTAACTGCGTGGTTTCCACTGTAACAGAAATCTCTCACAAAATGTCAGGTTAGAAATAAAACCAAGCTCTAGAGGGATGGAAAGTAGAAGGTCCAGTGGCTGAAAAACAGAATGGAAAAACGTGAGCAAAACGCAATGTGGATCCATTTCCCAGCTCAGGCAGTGGTATTGGTACATGTGGTGGTTTGGGGTTTGGGGTAGGGAGACAGACACATTTCTCACTGAGTTGTTTCTGCTTTCTCTATTAACATTGCAACAGAAATTACAAACAGCCCTGCAAGGGGTAGTGCACCTCATCTCTTCCTCCCATGTAAACACAACATTAATACAGAAGATAAAGAAAATGGCAAAAAGTCCAGTGTCTTGTTTTCTGCGTTTTGCTTGTTAGGTTCTTGTTCGCCCTCCAGCAAACTCCTGTGTGTACCAATGTTGTGAACTTGACCAGTCCACGTTCAAGCAAACACTCACTCAGATTCCCAACACATTCTTTTCTCCCCATCCAATGGGGAGTTTATTCCTAACAGTTTGCTCCTTTTAATTATAAACTTCTTTAACGAAGTAGTTCTGAGACCTTGCAGCAGGCAGCAGGAGAGCACCAAGAGTACTAGTTGCCTTTTTACTAGTTTAAATTCACTGTTCAGCAAAGAAGTCCACTTAAAGCCTAAGGCCCAATGCCTTCATGGATGGGCAGCACTGAAATGAGCCTACAGATCAGTATTCCCCTGGTACAATGTCTTAGAGGTAAAATCCAATTCTTGCCTAAAGAAGATAAAGGGTTAGAGCTGGGCCCTTTATCTTATGAGACACATGTCAACAAGTTGCTCTTATGAAAACAGACCTTAAACTGACAAGTTTTGTTCACTTTCCGGCAGAGCTACAGATCTTCTTTACTGGACCACCAAAACTGAAGATGGCAATGGAACACAAGGGAGATATTTCCTTGGCAGGGAAAGGAGCAGCATTTAGGACTGGGGCAAAGGCAAGGTGGGATATAGGGGATTTTCCTGATAAAACAATTAATTTGATAAAAAAAGACCAACCAATATCATGTATACAACAGAACCAGTAACACACCTCAGGAGTGCAGTATTGTATAAGTGTCCCCTGTGTTTTCAAGGCTAATTCAGACCTTTGGCTCATCCTGCATTAACAAGGTCATCCATGTTAACAGGGTCCCTGTGAAAGTTCACAGGTGAAAGTTCCCTTTTAGAGTAGTGCAGATTTGAAATTCACAGGACAGCGACCCGAAGATCTTCCTTTACAGATAAAAAGCATGTCAAATTATTAAATAGCAACATGAAATCCTATATTCTGAAGGTCTGTCTGTGCTCTGCAATCAAGAGAGCGAGTGCAACCCCAGCCCCTGCCCAGTCCCCACCTTCGGTGGCTTGGAGAGCGCCCAGCCGGCCCCACTCGCAGACACCTCACGAATGCTAAAGCCGACAGGCCTGGGGTAGTTGGGGAAAGGATGAATGAGCACAGTCCAAAGACATGTCACTTCAAATTTCTACTGTTAGAACTGCCAAGTATGATATAAAAACAGAAAGTATTTCTCAGTTTGAAGTTTGAAGACCAGGCCCCAGATGCTGAGTTCTTGCCTCGGTGTCCCTGCTGGCCACACACAGGCTCCATGGTGCTAACTGTTGTTCTCTGCCGTGAGATATTTGAGGGCCGCGAAGCCGTAGTGGCGCGACATGTCCTGCTGGAACTCCTCCTTGAGCGTCTTGAGACAGATGCGGTATTGCTTGTTGGAGCGGAACTTGGTGATGTCGAAGCTGGGCGCGTGCGGCATGTGGATCATGTAGGCGTTGGGCAGCACCGTGAACTCGTACTCCTGCAGGACAAAGACACAGCTGTGAGGGTGACCCCAGCCTCCTGCAAGGCACCTCTCCTGCACCTCCACAGTCAAACGTGCTCCATCATGTAACAGCGCAGTTTGTGTCTCAGGAACAACAAACCCATCAGGGATCTCAAATAAGCCGCCTTTTTTTTTTTCAAGTAGCTTTTTCGAAAGACCTATTTTCTTTTTCTGTAAAATCACGGAATTTTGGCATTTGGAAGGCACCTTTAAAGACAGCCTCGACCAACCCCCTTGCAATGAGCAAGGACATCTTCAACTAGATCAGGTTGCCATAGCCCCATCCAACCTGATCTTGCGTGTTTCCAGGGATGGGGCATCCACCTTCCCTCTGGATAATCTTCTCCAATGTTTTACCACCTTCACAGTAAAAAAACCCCAACTATTCTAAAACATTTTACTCCATATAAGTCCAATAATTGGGAAGTAGTACAAAAGGCACACCTGAAGCCATGTCTGTCACGCAGATTTTTCAGCAGTGTGATTACAACAACACAGCTGTGACTACACAGCATGAGTCTCAAGTGTCTATGCAAAAACATGGCTTTGGCCCCTAAAATTTATTTTGCTTGGGATGCTAGAATACGCTACATCTACAAAGGCAAAACTGCATGGCATATGTTGCTTTGCCTATATGCTAAGATACTTAGAGGCAAAACTGTCCAAAACTATTTATAAACCTGAAATAAGGGGAGAATATGATTATCATTTACAGGCAACGTGTGAAAATCAACCTGCTCATTCCCTATGCTTTGAGACATTTTTATTCAAATTAAGTTCTTCTTCATGAAGTTTGATACTGTGCTAACTCTCCTCCTCCTGTAAAACTACTTCACTTATTCTCTTTATATCTGACCAAGTTCTATGACAATTTTTGATGTTAAAAAAATGATGGCTGATTTAAATCTCAATTATTCCTGTTAGATACTCTCAGTTTTTACCAGTAAATATATGATGACTAGAGCAAAGCTCGAAAAAGCCTGATTCTTAGACAAGCTGAAAGTTCACTAGTGTAGGATATGCAACAAGCAGGCATCTTCTGCAGGGACCTGGGTAAGTGATATAGCATTATTACGTAGCCAAAGGAAATACCCTAACCACTTTTTTTAATGTGGAATTTCAAGAAGTCTGAGTTGTATTGGATGCAAATTACAAAGAAACTTTGAAGCCTCCACAGGTAGATTTCCTATTTTCTCACACAGTTTCTATCTACTATTCTAGTTGCTGGGTTGACTCAGTAACCCTCTCTACAAAAGAAACTGGCCAAGGAAGGAACAGCCACAGAGCATGCTGGCTTTACAGGAAGTGGTGCACAACTTCCCCAGGTTTGCAATGTCCAGTCACTTTTATATTTAGGAGTCTGTGCAGAGACAAAGAATATCTGCAGCAGAGAAGCAGAGTACTCCTACATAAAAAAAATAGTTGGGAAAGAGACTTACGGGAAAAAACACACTTGTGCTGATAAACCTGAGTGTTTCACCTGTATGTGCTGGACAGCTAAGTCCACACGCAGTTCCTTCTTCCCTATGAGAATGCTTGTTCCCTGACAGACAGTGCTAGAGTGGTAGATCTTGGTGCCGATTTGCAATGTTGTCATACACAGGAATGGGGTCCTCTGAGCTTCTGTTTGGGGTGAAAAATGTATAGCAAGAGCAAAATAATCTGATGCTCACAGGCAGAATTTATTTAGTTAGAAAATGCTTAGGAGTAATAGGGAACCAAATGTGAAACCAAAGGATGGCACCATGGAATAAGGAGAGCTGATAAACTACAAACTACAGAAAATGACTCTAAGGGACCTTAAAATTACAGGCTGGAGCTGCAGAGGAGGATGCATCCCCCTCATACAAACTTTTCTTTGTTCTCTGTTTGCATCTCAAGTCTGTAACACTGCAGGTCAGGGACTGTCTACACTCTGCAGCGCAAACTGTTCAGCACAGCAGCGTTTCCATCCCTCTAAACGGCCTTCAGGCGCATAAAGCCTTTCAAAAAATTGTGAGTCTACTGCTAATAATCCCCTTTCAAATATGCTGGGCTAGGGTCCTGGAAAATGGGACAGTCACAGTCTAGTAGCACAGTCACTGGAAAGGTAGGGAAAGGTTTCCTAATGACCTTGCCCTACTACATGGAAGCCTCTATTGAGAAGGCAATGCACTTGCAGGAACCTCTGTCCCTATCTCCTAAATTACAAATTCTTTAGATGGAGACTGGCATTATCTCTGCATTTGTATAGCATCCAGCTCAATGGACACCTGCATGCTCCCAGAGTAACAATGACGATTATCTCCATACCAGGTCCTGCTCTGAGGGATGGAAGTGGCACAGGCTCTTGAAAAGGGATCTGGAACTGACCTCTTGACAGACACTGCAGTGGTGAGGAGCAGTGAAATAACTGAGAAGCTGCTCGGTCTGTTGGTAATGAAGCTAGCCAAACAGCTGGCAACGACCTGATCTGTGCACACCCCAAAGCAGAGGAATGCCACAGGGGAAGTAGCTGTGTCATCCCACGTCTCCTCCAGGCTCATTTGGTGGATACAAACTGCCAATACCCATGTTGCTACAGAGGAAAATTAAACTTCTTTTGAATGTGATACTGTACTCAAGGCCGGGAGGCTGAGAAAAACAATTTCCCAGAGTTAATTCCAACCCAGTGGTCATTTAAAATAATTGTGCTATGATCAACTTTGAAAAATGTTTCCATTTCCCACTTGTGAATCTCTGTGCTGGGCAGACACCTCTGAACAGAAGAGTTAAATCCTGAATGCTACATAAGAGCTGCCACTGGGAATATAAGCCTTGTTACCCCTATTAACAAATAATAAACCATTACCCTGGCACTCTCCACAACTGATGGTTAATTGATTAGTGCTTGGAAAGCGTACTGGAAAATTACAGTGTTATAATAGAACAAAGTATTATTAACATTAATATAAGGGACTATTTTCTTCTAGTCTGTAATAATTTTTCTTAACGTAAGTAGGTACAAATTTGTTGGGAACGCCATTGGCAAACAGAAGGCAAGTGGCTGCCAGCCCAAGGTGACCATGTGGTTTTGTAAGCAGAAGTAGGAGATATTCTTCCCACACATGCCTGCACGCAAATACACAGTAGCCCACACCCCAGAGACACAATCTTCTACTAACTTGCTCCAAGCCTTGAGTTGCTCTGCTTCCCATAAACTGGTAAGACTTCAACAGAGAAGGATCTGCTCTATTCCAGAGTCATAGCAGAAGCTATCACAAGAGGATAAAGACTTGCTATTTTCTGGTTAGCATGAAATACTACTAGTTAAAACAATGGGAACAAACCCAAACTAAGAAGAAATGCCATGACCCAGACCTTGCTGATTAGCACCGTGGGTAGCTCCTCATCCAAGAACAGCAGGGTGGTGCAAATCCTGCCATTTCAGTGAGCAGAAGCACTGGGCTCCCATGGAGCCATAGTCACTGCCAGCCTCGAAGATCTAGGTTGGCAGCAGGGACCTTGGCAAATCTGAGAGCTCTGCTTCCAGTCTGGGACTCCTGAGCTTTCTCTGCCTCATTATTATAGATTCTGCCCAGCAGCTTCATCCCAAGTCACAGATTCAAGAAGCAGGTAGCCCAAAGCTCAGGTGCCTGGATCCTTTAGAGTCTGCACCACAGCCCCAGACTTTGGAAATATAAAGACTTAGGCTTTGCAGAAATGTGCTGTAAATCCCAGCCAGAAATTAAAGATGTTTACCTTGAATCCAGCTGAAGACTAGTTTTTGAATTCTAAATTAGCATTTGGGACTCACAAACCTCGATTTAACTGAAAGAAATCCAGCTCAGTCTACATGTTCCTTAGTAAGTGATGGGATAAGCAACAACTGCTGCAATGCTTCGGTCAGGAGGAGAACACTACAGGGGTTGTGCCTCTGCGAAACAACGAATTTCTTAGAACTGACAAATAAATGAACTCAGACTCAGTTCTTCATTTAATACTTGACAAGCATTAAATGGAATGTTCCCAACTCAAGAAGCACTCATTAAGGAGCTCAGTAAGGCCAGATGAACACTCTGGTGATGCAAAGCATGTCACCTTCCTACAAGACAGATTTTGTTGTAATAACCCTGCTGCAGAGCTCTGGGTGAGATACTCGTGTGTCATCTCCTCACCTGTGCATCCAGTTCCATGATGTGAGCTACTTTGTTCCAGCCAAATCCCACAAAGCGCCTGTCATACTCTGGGCAGTCCTTCCTCACGACAACGTATGGCTCAAAGTCTGCTTCCCACTCCACGCGGTAGGGAGTGGTGGCTGTTCGCCACTTGGCAAAATTTGTTGGCGCGTGCCCTTTCGTCCAGACGTGGTACCTGAAACAGACATAAACGGCAGGGACGTGGGGAGGCAATTAGATAGAAAGCATCTTGGCGAGGCAACAAAATATTATCTGTTAGATGAAATGCTCAAAAATAAGGACATTAGCTTACAGTTCACATCATCATTTTCAGGATGCATCGGAGGCCATTTCCAGGACTATTTCCAGCACGCCTCCCAGAGCTCAATGCTTAAACACATCTAGTTGGCGAAGGATAGTGTGAAAACAGTACCTCATGCTAATGTGAGAAACAATTACACAGTACCCTGTCAGTTCATCTGCACTAGAAGTGCTGTGTCTATTCCTAGCAACCAAGCAGCTGCATTGGTCGGTGCTCTAAAATGGGTGTAGAAATCTGCAGCTCAGATAAGGTCCCTAAAATTAGCTATTTCCCCATCATGGTGACATTCACAATATGTTTTATAGGCAATTTTATAATTTGCATGAGAGACACCTGCCGCTCTGGATAGATGTTTCATTTTATTAATTACAGTTATTACTGTGGCAGGAACCAAGCTGCGTAATTACATTAATAAGTAAAATATTACATAAAGGCTTTCTACTCTAAGTTCTGCATTGTGGGGAGTAGTCCTGTGATCTTCAGTAAGGTAATCAATTCTATTTTCAGAAAAAACCCTTTTATATTTTGCTAATCCTGTTTAGGTCACAGCAGGTCTCTCCTAGCATAGCTTCAATGCACCCCATTAGTGCCAGGGTCAATGACTCCCTTGCCCACTTGTTCTAACACTTTCCAAAAATCAATGAGACAAGCTCTTTCTGCAGATTCATGGATTAATTAATGAAACAAAGGCATAGCAGGTATCTGCATTACAACATTGAGATAGATAGGCAACAGAAAGGACAAAACAAATAGCCTGCCAATTTGTAAAGTAAGGTACATTGAATTCACAGGGATGACTCACATGCTAAAAGTGAAGGGATTTGAGCATTAAATATTGCAAAATTACAACATGACGTAATGTTTCAGTCCCAGAAATTCTCATAACATTGTAAGTCATTGCGAAAAAAACCAGGAATATTTAATCACAGTCTAGGCGTTTTCATTTGGACATATTTGTATGGCTTGTAACAGGAGAATCAGAGGTGTTCAGCTTTGCTGACTCTTTGTTTAGGGAAGTGCAGGAATACTGAATTACTAGGATGGCATTGGGGTCACAAGTAATGTATAGCCCTTTGTATGCTGCATTTCTAAACTGTAAATAGGTTTTACCATCTCAAGATATTTTGCCTAGGGACCTGGAAAAACAAAACCTTTCTGTATTTAAAAAAAACTGAGAGTGAAATAATTCTCCAGAGATTATTAGAAAGCAGTGCCAGATTCACAAAGATGCTTATAACCCTTAATGCCGCTTGTAATCATTGCCAAAAACCTATCCCTTTTTTTGGCCTTTTGGAGATGAGTGGCTAACCTAGCCAGTCACTAATGTGCAGCTATTTATGCTGGAAAAAAAAAACCCAACAGTCACAATGTGGGGTGTAAAATGATATAAGATTGTGGAGGGTGCTGTATCTTCTAAAATCATACCTCCGGCATTTTGAAATTAATTATGATAATAATAATAATAATGACTGCTAAACACTTATGAAGTGATTTGTATCTTTAAAGACCCATACAAACTTCAGTTAATTGAGAGATTCCTGCAGAGAAGCAGCCAAATGCTGCTGTTATTCTAGTAACACTCTCCCACTGATTTAAACAGGGGATAACAAGATACCAACTATAAAAAGAATTCAACTTCTTTCCACTCTTTTTGGAGATATCAGTATAAGCACCTATAGCAGCTCAAGTATAGCCCCTGTAAGTCAAGAGAGCAAACTAGCAGGGAAAAAGAAATCACTGCGAAGAGAAAATTAAGGGAAAATATGGAACTGGGGTTGCAGAGACAAAACAAAGCAGAAAGGAAGGAGTAGATTTGATTGTAGAAAACCAAATAACAACAGAGTTTATCTACTTGCTTCTTCAGAGTGATTGATGTGAGTGGAAGGAAAAGAGAAAGGCAAAAAGGACAGCTAAGGTCCTAGCAAACAGGTAAATGAGTATAGGATGCTCAAATGATGTGTACACACAATAGTGATGGAGGAGTAATTAGACTGAAAACAAGACCTGTGAGAGCATTATTGGATCACACACATATCTGTACATACAATATATATGGGTTCATACACAGACAATCTGCTGGAACTAGGTCTTGGTCAATGGCTGATTACATGAACTGTACTGCAGGGAAAGATAAGCAGACACCGTTCCATGGAGGTCCATAGAGAGCAAGCTCCCATTAAAGGATGAGTCCTAAGGACTTTACAATCTGTGACGCAGTTGTGAGAAGAGGTTCACCGTTTATACTGGTATTCCATCTCCCAGGACAAATTGATAAATGTAATTTTCTGCTCAGGTCCTTCTCACTCAAGATTTAAATACACACTGAATTTTAAGGCCACACTCAATCTGACTGAATCCTTGGCGAACTTTGTCATAATTGGGAACAATGTATTTTTCACTATGCTCGCAATTTTGGCAAATCCAAACCAAGTAAGTCGATCTCCCGAAAATCATGATGAGTTTCCTTCCATGGTTCACAGAAAACAACTGGAACACACCACATCCCCTCCTCCTCCACTTTGGAGCCAATGTTTAATTTTACTTGTGTTACTGATTGCTTTTATTTAAAATAAAATGTCAAAGCTATAGTAAACTTCACTGAAGTTAGCAAAACAAAGTAGTTATTTTTCTCAGTGTTCTTCCTCCGTCTCCTTTAAACTTCCTATTTCAGTGAGAAAGATGATTTGATGAAAGAAGAACTTTCCCACTTCTGTTCTCAGATGCTTAAACATTTTGCTGGATTGTGGATGCAATCAGTTAATTAAGTTAATCAGTTGTTGCTTTTTATGTTTTCTCAATATGAGGATATGTCTCCTGCCAGCTGTGATTTCCCCTCTGCCTGGATGTGTGTGGGCAGTGCAGTTGTGGCTCATCAGCTCTTACCCAGGCCCTGAGCAGACACATCCTTGGGAGCACACTCCCAGCCACCAGCTGCCAAGGGAGCCTGCGAGCTGGCACAGAGTCCCCGCTGTGGTGGAGGGTTTCACACAGCACACCTTGCCAGCCACAGATGCTCACTTGTCTTCTCTTTTCTTCTGCTGGTGACTGAGGGATGTAATTGAGAGCCGTTGTGTACTTCTTAGCTGCCCAGAGGTAGAAAAGGTCACCATTTCAAAAAGAGGTGACAAAAGCAATTTCAGTGAGGGAAAGATTGTAATCTACCGTGTGGTGTGAGGGACTGGGATGCTGCAGGCACTCTCAGCAATCACTGTCACAGCAGTCCTCCCCAGCTCACTCCCACCCGCTCAGCATCAAATTGCAGTGTTATTAAAGCACCTTGAAGGTGGAGGTGGAAATTCTCAGCCCAGAGCGCAGATGCTTTGTAGCTGTCGATAGATTTGAGCAATGAAATGAGCCAAAACAAACTGGGGAAGCATTTGTAAAATGTATCCTACATTAATATGTACACCATCTACAGACTGTGTGTCCTTCAAGTCTTATTTAACCTTGCTTTGGAAAAACTCCCACTGATGTTAAAGACATTCTTGCCTGAGTGAGATGTGAGAAAAGATTTGCAAATCTGGCTGTGTACATAACACACCAACATGCTGTATAGCTTGAAGATGAAACCTGTAGTGGAAAGCCATCACTGTGGAGCTGACTGCTGGTGGAATGCAACATTTGAAAATTCTGAGGGTGTTATTTTCCACTGGAAAGATTTTTTCTCTCAACTATGAGAGAGACAACTATTTTTTATCAGATCTCTTGTTAATTTTTATGTCTTCTATATGTTAAAGAATGATGGCAGAGAGAAAGGTACTTGCTCTATCAGTATCCTTAAGTAACTTTCCAGATGCATGCCTCTCTCAGTCACCTCAAGTTTCTGTTTCAAGGCAGTTACTGGTAGAATTTTGACACTGATCAGAATTATGTTTTCCAGATTCACACAGGCTGTCTGCTATGACATATGCAACCATATGAGGGAAGGGTGGCTGCTGCATTGAGACAGGTGTGCAGTATAGGGAATAGGAAAAGTGTGAGGAAAGCTCTAAAGTAAGAAAAGGGTGTAAGAGGTATGAAAGTGAGCTCCTCTAGCCACGGATAATGCCTAGCTTTTTCAGAGCTTTTATCTCTAGATCTCAAAATACTGCAGAAAAGAGAGGTGAATATTATTACCTGTATTTCAGAGATGGGGAACAGAGATGTAAGAAAACAAAGTGATTCTTGTAGCACCTCTCAGCAGGGCAGTAGTGGAGGTGAGAAGAGAATGCAAGTCTCCTAAGCCCCCTCTCTGTGCAACATCATAAGGCCATATTGTACTCTTTCCAACACTGAGATGCTTTACAAATGTCTGCTAATCAGACCTTACCCCACACACCCAAGAGACAGTTAACCCCTGGTAGTTGCATTTTAAAACTGAAGTGCCTGGCACATAATAGAAGTGACTTGCTCACAGACACAAAAGAAGTCTCCTTCAGAGAAGAGCTCCAAATTTAGGTGTTCTTTGCTTCTTAGCCTCTAGTCAGAGTACTCTCTTACCTCTGCATGGAGGAACTCTAGGTATTTAAGCAGCTGTTTCACACTTTAAAAGTGCATAAGACAAGCCTGCGTTTGTTTTTCCAGTAAGGGAGAGAACCAGTGGGCAGAGACACATTACTTTTGGTTACATGAGAAGACACAGCTACCCTGACAGTATTTGGCAGCCAAAAAGTAAATTACACGCACTTGAGTGTAATGGTCACGCTTGATTTTGTAGCACAATAAAAAAATGATGAAAATAAACAAATTCGATTTAACAACTGAAGTCCTTCAGTATAGGACTGTAGTACAAGATAAAATGCTGAGCTTACAGACAGAATATATCCACATGATTCTGTTCACTGCCTCTCTGTAAAAAGGGAAAAAATTCCACTAAGTTTCTTAATGCAGCTGACAGTGAGAGAGAAGAACCAAATATTCAGAAGAACATAAAAAACAGAGATAATAACCACAGGTTCAAGAGTACTTTCCATTACCTGAATGTAAAGAGGGTTCCCATGTCCAACATAGATAACAGCTCTGCTTTTGACTTGGGGAAGGAGAGGCGGTAGCGTAGGGTCTCAAAGGCAGGTACAATCAGAGCTTTCTTGGTATTAGCTAGGTCCAGCTGGATGACAGACTTCCTGGCAAAGAGAAACAACAAATTTTCAACTGAGCAAGTCACTGAGCTTTTCAAAATAAAGTGCAGAAAACGGGCAGTTGAGATACTACAAATGTAATTATGGCCTGCACATTTTCCTACAGGTGCTTCAAATTTTCTTCTGCATTTGGTCTGCTGCTCTAAGAGCAGGGAGAGCAACAGAATTCCAAATGAGCTTGTGTGTTTGACTGATCAGTGCTGCCCTGAGAGACTGTTGGGAGCAGAGAAATGCACTACACTGGATGGACTGGAATGACTCTCTTTTTCCTTCTTTTTGCTGCAAGTTGTTCAGTCCAGAGACTGTTTTGGTCAGGGAGTGTGTGTGCACATACGCACTTCACACAGCAGGGTTCTTTTCCAGGCAGGGGTCTTGGGACTGCTGTTGCAGCAGAGGAGCAGCTTAGCAATCTCTCATCCTGCCTGCCCAGAGGTGTTCAACTTATTCTTTCTTAAAAACTAAAACTCAAAGAAAAAGAAGCTACTTTTCCATCCCCTAACTTTCCATCCCCTGTCATTAGAAATAACTCTGTCTCAATTTTCCTTTCGTTAGCTCCATATTTCATACCAGAAATATGCCTCTCTCTCCCTGTCAAAGTCAGTTCCCCTTAACAGGATTCACTGTCCTGACTTTTATGGTACTGCAACATGCAATCAAGGACAATACTGATAAGCAGCAAAATCTCTAAAGCCTTTTAAGTTGAAGGAATTGGGATCACTGTCCTAATAACAGAAGGACCAAACAAACCATTTTTCTAGGCCCAGAAAACACCTAGAATTCCTTTATACTGCTGTCAGAGAAAAAGAAGATGAGCAGTACTACTTAATAAAATCTGAATTTTAGGGAATTCATACCACCCTATAGGCCTGTTCTATAAAAAAGCAATCTGTTCTCAGCTCCTTACTGCAAAGTTTGCATTGTTTAAAGAGCCCCTGACACATTCCAGTTAACTTTTCACAACTGAAGGATTTTAACAGCATCTTATCATAACTGGTTTTGTACTTTCTTCACTAGCTTCTCCCTCACCATCACTGGAGGCCAAGATATCCGCATGTCAATAGATGACTCCTTCACAATCAGCATTTGTGACCTTCCAAAGTTGTTAAGCATGCCAGAATACAGTCTTTATGATGTTTTTAAATGTTTCTTCCCTTTCACACTTCTGAGAGCAGAGAATATATTTTTTTTTCCCCCAAAATCTAAGTCTTTCTGGTCTCTGTGCAATCTATCAGCCTTGAGAAGTACAGCTTTGGGGATTCGGTTCTAGGAAGGAGCAGGGAACATTTGTAGTGATGCTCATCCTTTGGGCTGTGCAAGGAAACAGCAAATACCATTTATGGCTGTTACTGTAACTTTGGTTTTATAGAAAGCTTAAAAGGCCCAGGCAAAATTCAAAGACCTTGCTGTGC
Source organism: Cyanoderma ruficeps (assembly GCA_008694505.1). Classification (NCBI taxonomy): domain Eukaryota; kingdom Metazoa; phylum Chordata; class Aves; order Passeriformes; family Timaliidae; genus Cyanoderma; species Cyanoderma ruficeps. Next base: position 10,888,243 of record VZDJ01000426.1, read on the forward strand.
TTGCCACCGTCCAAGAGTAGGAAACAATCCTGGCCACCAAAGTTTACAGTCTGAAGCTGACCAAAGCCGCAGCAGGCACAAATATAAGGCACAGGTAACAGCAGAAACTGTCAGAGAGAGCATCCTGAGTTGAATCTAGTGTTGAATGTGACTTATTCTCTAAGCTATGCGATATAACCACAAAAATGCCATTGATACCAGCAATCCTTTCTGCACACTCCCTGCTGCTCTTGTCATCTGCAGATTTCATAGAGTTGTCAATGCCTGAACTATTGGAAGGAATAAATGACAGTACCTTCAGGAAGAAATCAAAAAGCAGGGGGAACAAACTGATAGAAGTGCCTGAAATCACTTGGACTTTCAAAGGTCAACATGAAAAGTGAGGTAAGCAAAGAGAAAAACGTTTCTGGAAACAAGATGCCTGAAGTGCACACAGGGCAACATAGAGATATGGAGATACTTCCAGAGTGAAATAAAATAACAGGATATTCTCTGCAGAAATATTTTCAAGAGATTTGTGAGCATCTGAGGTGCATGTTGGTATGGTGGGTTGACCTTGAATGGACACCAAGTGCCCACCAAGCTGCTCTCAGCCCTTCCTTCTCTGCTGGGTAGGGGAGAGAAAGTAAGATGGAAAAAAACTTGTATGATGAGATAAGGCAGTTTACTAAAGCAAAACCAAAAGGCTGAGTGTACACCAACAAAGAGAAAAATGGAAGATTTTATGTTCTTCTTCCCATCAAGTGATGTCTGGCCACTTCCAGGGAAGCAGGACTTCAGCACACATAGTTGTTCCTCCAGAAGGCAAACATTCTGAATAACAAATGCCTTGCCTTCCTCCTCCTTTTCTTAGCTTTTATATCTATCTGAACTGACATCATTTGACATGGATTCTCCCTGTTTAGTTTGGCTCAGCTGCATTAGTCGTGTCCCCTCCCAAGATCTTGCCCTCCCACAGATGGGGGGCAGAATGATGGAGACACAACACTGATCCTGTGCCAGTGCTGTTCAGCAGTAGCCAAAACACTGGAGAGTTACCAACACCTTTTCAGCTACCAATGCAAAGCACAGCACTGTGAGGGGTGCTATAGAGAAAGACCTCCAGTTCAGCCACAACCAGTACAAGTGGTAAGGTCAAAGTGGAGGGGCTCTCCAAAACCGAACTGGGAGTTGAGACACAATCAGACAAGAAGCCCAGCAGCACTGATCTCCGAGTAGAATCACCTGTCCTTGAGGTAGACCCAGTGACATAGAAGACTGATGGAAGAATGGATGATCTGCTTACATCCAGATGTTGAACTTGAGTGACAAAGGACAACAGAGGCCCTTTAAACTGTGATAATGGCAGGGAGGACTTGTTAGAGGGAAAAAAACCTTCCATTTTCTTCTCATAACTTGGCTGGTGGTCTGCTCCTTGGATAACTAGCTGAAAATCTAACTTCTTCCCACCAGAAGCAAATCTACCTTTCCATTTTCTGTGGGATGACTTTTGCTGCTGATTTGAGTGGAGGTGCTATTTGCCAGTTAACTGGTTGTGTTACACTTTAGGAATAGAAAAATTTTCACTGTCGGTGCTGCCAGATATGTGGAATATAATGTAGGGAATACATCTGCCTATTTTGCAAGCTAGCACTGGGTAAACTATGTAATTCTTGAACTATCCTGATGAGGGCTTCTTTTGTTTTTTGATTCAGTAGTATCGATTCTGTATCCACTTTCCTTTCTTGTCCTTTTCCCCCAAACCCCAAAAGAAGCATTTATGACTATGTAGAGCTAGCTCCCTTTGTGCTAGTGTTGTCCAGGAAACCATTTCCCAGGTATCTCTGTGTTCAGACCTGATGTGTGTCATTCTGACACAGTGAAGGCTGGGTTAAATTTTAAATCTAAGCAACCATATTTTTCACAAAGCAGTGAAGAAATGAATCTTAAATCACAAGGGTCTCCTCACGGGTTGAATGAACTCCAGCATGTTGATATCAATCTTCTAATCTGCACAGTTATTTTCAAAAATTAACACAGAATTCTCATCCTCATGTAACTAGATAGTAAGATCATTCCCGTTTTTGGAGGATAGAGAAGCTCAGACACAGAAAATTTAGCAACCTAATCCAAATGCACTGCACTCAGGGGAAAAAAAAAAGAAAAAAAAGAGTCCATTAACTCAAATGTTCTTCTACCATCAGGATTCAGTAAGTGGTTGGTTGCAAGTAACAAATATGGCAGTCACTGAGCTTGTGGTCATAACTGGAGAGTTGTCAACACACTGGTGAATTCATTAGAACGGTCTTCCTCTCTGCAAAAGCAATGAATAAACAGACTACAAAGGCAACCAACTCAAAAACCCCAACAGGCACTATCTGAACTATCTCCCTAGCTGAGATGCTGAAAAATAAGCAGAACTACTTCACGACTCACGTTGTAAGGGACAGGTATAAAACCCGTGGATGGAGTTGAGATGCCCTGTCCCTATTCATGCTAAATGTGTCACTGGAAGCCAAGCACACATTTTTCACAAATGTGTGAGGAAAGAACTTTAATGCTAGCTGTGACACCTGTAGATAAGCAGCCTTTCTCACTAGTTTATGTTAGGAGTCACGGCAGGATGACCCAAACACCTTACTTGCAGCAACTAGAAGAAGCCTTTACCTCTGAGGCAATGACAAGATGATCTCATTAACTACAGTAAACAGGAAATCTTTAAATTATACATTTCCTTTTGTACTTCACAGAAGACTAAAGCAGGACTAAAACGGTGTTTGATGGAGATAAAAACACTGAAATGGTTTTACTGAGCAGCTGTGAAAAAGCTCAATTAGCACAAATCTAAGTGCAAAGCAACATAAATAAAAGGGATAGGTAACCACCAGTTCCACCAGCTTCTCCTTCAAAACTTGTTGTAATCTTTCTCATATGACACCTTCAAATCCATTGAAAATATTTCTCAAAATTCCTTTCTTTCTGGGAATATATTATCTGCAGAGACACAATATGCAATATATGTGTATCAGCAAACTTTCAGTGAGAAGGACGTGCCTGGCTTATCCTGTACAAAGTGATGCCTGAAATACCACACTATTTCCATTTGTTTATGGTTGTTCTATCTGAGGAAACGAGGACAAAAATGTTTTACGTCTCTCTCTAACAAACAATTGCTGCCATTCAGACAGATAGCACTAATCAGCTATTTGCAGAGGCAGTGGGAACAGTCAATGCAGAAAGACATAGGGTATCCATATTTAAAATAATCTCAATGCACCTCCCTGCTACTTTGCTTAGGAAAATCATTACTGAAAAAGAAACAAAAGCCAAAAGCCTCTAGTGTGCAAAAAAAAAANAAAAAAACACCAAAAAAATACCAACTATTTCCAATCACTTTTTAAAGAGCTGGTAGCAGCAGATCAGCAACTTCAATATTCCCAGGCAAGAGAGACTCTCAGTCAGAGTTAAGGTGGTATGGGCCTTTAAGAGGGCTGGTAGGGTAACACAAAGTCTCAGAGGCAGCAGTGCTCAGACAGCATCTCTGTTTTTTTCTGAAACATCACCAATGTACCATCATGGTGCATTTAGTTCTGTAATACCAGATCACCCTACAAGAATTATTTCTATGGTTGTAATATCTCAAGGAAATGGTGGTACTTCATTCTGTCTTCTCTCCTCTTCCTTTCATTGCTGGCTCTATCCATGTACTGTGAAGCAGCACGAGAGACCAAGTTCCTTTTCTAGCACTAAATGCCAGTATCAAGAGTTGCCATCCCTCCTGTGTCCAGCACTGATGTGAAGAAATGTACCAGTATGCAACACTAACATAGAAGAACAGAGAAATGAAGAGCAACTCTTTGTCCACATATCTGGAGATAGCTAATGTGTGCAAGGGACAGAATAATTTTGGAGTGCTCATAACACAACCTGAAAAGACTTCAACAAAATTAAAGGGAAACAAGCTAACACAGTGTGTTAATATCAAAGATACAACTGAAATTCAGCATCTTGAAAGCCATAGAATGGTTTGGGCTGGAAGACCTCTAAAGGTCATCTAGCCCAACCTTCCTGCAGTGAGCAGGGACATCTTCAACTAGATCAGGTTGTTCAGAGCCCCATCCAGCCTGACCTTGAATATTTGCAGGGATGGGGTACTCATCACCTGCCTGGCCAACCTGCACCAGTGTTTTTCCATCCTCTTTTCAAAAAGCTTACTCCCTGCATCTCATCTAAATCTCCCCTCTTTTAGTTTAAAACCACTTCTCCTTGTCCTGTCTCAACAGGTTCTGCTAAAAAAGTTTGTCCGCATCTCTCTTATTAAGCGCCCTTTATGTACTGGAAGGCCATGATAAGGTCTTCCTGAAGCCTTCACTTCTCCAGGCTGAACAACCTTAACTCTCTGATCCCTTCCTCATAGAAGAGGTACTCCACCCCTTTGAATAGTGAATTTGGCCCTGTGCATGTCTTACAGAGTTAAGCCTGAAACAAAGAAACTCCTCCATAATTCACGATATCAGAAGACATATTTTCCTTTACACTCCAAAGCCTCGGGCTTATGAACTGACAGGGAACACCTACAGACAGGCCCTTACTGGAACACTTTGATCAACTTTTACCAAATTAGAACAGAGATGAAAAGCAAAACTGGTCAGGATAAAGGAACTGACATCCTCCTGTCTGGCCACATGGTGTCCTCCTTGCTCTATGCTTTGGCCTCAGATGACCAGCCTCTGCAGGGGAAAAAGGTCTTTATTTAAAAAAAAGCTCAGTTAATGGATCAGAAGTCTGTAGTTTGCTCAGCCCAACCTGCTCACACGCAGTATGATACAATATACACCAATGTTACTCCTCCCAGTTCCCTTATGACAATTTTTTTGCCTTGACAGGTGCTGGCATTGCAGTCCTATTTTTGAGCTGGTTAGACTCATCACCCTCTTTTCAAGATAAGGAACTGAATTAAGAGTGTGTCACACGGACAACAAGTTCAGTAATGCTCTGCATGTTTTTTCTGTCACTGACATTAAGAACCAGAGATGTTTAGAGAAACTGCCTGGTTCACATCTCTGCTAATAAATGATGTTCTTGGACATTTAATAACACTTAACCCAGTTCAATTTTCAGACTGGTTCTTCTGCAGCCCTGAGGAGATCATTCTAATGGCTAACAAGGCTCATATTCAGACCTCAGTTTTTTTCTTTCATAACCGTTTTGCTTTACTTTCCAGTTACAGTCCCTTCTTCTACTCTAAAAATTCTTGTGCCTTGCTGGGCATTGTCACACCGCAAATACTTATAAGCTGCTGTTTCCAGATCTGCTCAAGTTGTTTTGGGAGTATGTGAGAAGGGTGGGGTGTGGAGAGGCTGAAATCATGGGTGACAGTGGAATTCCCTCACTGTCCACTACCTGAGGTACTCGTAGAGTCCATACATGGGCAGGAAGTCGATGTCAGACAGAAACATGTATGGTGTGCTGATGTGCTTCATGGCCACGTTCCTGAGCAGGTTCACAGGGTAGAACTGCCCCTCCTTGTACACGATGTGGTAGCCAACGTTGTGGCGGCTCATCAGGACTTCTGAGCCCTGAGCGTAGCGCAGAAATTGCTGGGCTTCGGCATCAGAAAGGTAAAGTGCCAGGCTGATGGGACCTTCCCAGTGCTTGCAGATGGCTTCAAGCATCTGGAGCCTGGAAGAGGAAGGTGAGAGTAAGAAAAAGCTATTTCCCTGTCTGGTACTCTGTGCCTGAATTCACCTGATCAAATGCAGGTATCTTTCTCTAAGTGAGACAGATCGGGGACGCTTTATCTGCTGTGGAAAGCAGTAAATATTTCTAAAGCATAATTCATTATGTAAGATGATAAGTTGAGGTCTCCTCCTGGACAGATGGACTGCAACCTGGACACACCTATCTCATTAAATCCAATATAGCCTAAGATGGCCCTAGATCAGATACACACATCCACAACTCAGATACTTAAAGTGCCATCATTTTCTGTCTAAAGCTTTGATGCCACAGGAAAACTCACATGGATAACAGGACTTACCTAGTGGGAGCTTTGAGCAGTTGCAAGGATCTGTTCATGTGGATCTACTTACAGGATAGGGTGCTCATAAACTTCAACACTGTCTAGTGCCCAATTCATATTTCAGGTCAAGCTATTCCCACACAGTAACACACTACAGTGCTCTTCAACAAGCTTGTGGAGGACAGAGGTGTACAGACCCACAGATCATTTTACCTCCTGTTTAGGAAAACCTCCCCCAAATTTTTGCGAGGCAGTTAGTCAGATCTTAAAGGCTGTTAAAGAGACATGTCAAGGGGATCCTGACTTAGGTGAACATGTGCATTAACTAGAAGAAGGCTTGCTGTCAGAGGAAAGGAAAAAAGGATGACACATCGATAGAAATGGGATTTACTATTAGTAATAAAGAGGGGAGAAAGGACAGACACGGCATTGCTGTAGAGTATCAAAAGAACATTTCAGACAAAACCATCATTAAAAGTATTAACTTGTATATGTTTAGCACTATCTCAAATTTCATTAAATCATTTTTTAAACAGGTTGTATTGATGTGTATTTTTAAAAAAATTCAGCAGTTACAATACTATTGATGAAAATGACAAGGAAAGATTTCATATGCAAATATAAATCAAACTCAACTTGGCCAAAATCATTTAAGCACTGTGGATAATTTATTGCCTCTAGATTGAGATGTGTCACCCAAAAATACAGCAAGGGCTGATTACAAAGCCTCTTGATTTAATATGAAGGGAAATGACCTATGCAGCCTAGCCAGATATTCTATTAAAAACTGGGAAGAATAGACGATGCAAAATCATTATCTTCACTCCGTTCCAAATCAACATTACTAGATTTTTCCCATTAATATTTATACAAAATGCAAGCTTTCTGCATTATCATAATCTGAGAAAATAATTTCCCTCTCCTACTATCTCCCTAAAACTTGCAAAATAAAGGAATGATACACTCATACCAGTAAACACAAAGTCTGACTTAACATTAACAGCTTTTTTCTCGCATTTGTGAATGATCGTGATGATATCAAGATGATAGAATCATTTTTTCTTAGATATGAGACATTACCTTACTAGTTTATGCTTGGTACATCATTTTATTTTTATCTGTTATTGAAACAAAGGCTATTATCAGCCTGAAACATACAGCTGAATTTGAAACACAAATCAATATAAGAATATCTAAAAATTATGTAAAGGGTCTAGAATTTTGATTACACAAATAATAAATAGTGAAAAAACACATTTTTTTGCCTTTTTCCCACATAGTACAAATCTGTTCATCAAGAGACTCCAATCTGTGAGCACTCAAATTTAGGGCATCGTTTTAAAAATGGAAAACTTGCCTAGTAAAAAATGCAGCAAAATGCCTTTTAAGGACTCCATGCAGCAGACTAATGGCATATATAACTTACTTAAACAGCACACCTCATAATGCAAAGCTTTTCATGATACTGAAGTGGAAAGTGGGTTTTGGTGGTACAAGTTCCCAGCTTGTACACCTTAGTGCACTTCAGAATACTCCATTTTACTGTGTTCTCATTGACAGGCTCTACTTCCATAAATATGATACAGTGACTGCTAGATGATCCTCCATAATCTGCTCTCTGTAAGTTGTTAAGTCTCTAACCACAAAACTTAGAATTAAGAGTTTCTAAGCACAACATGACCAACTTACTTTGGCATTTTTGAGCAGTCTTGAGGAAGGTGTTCTCTTAAGGACTCTAGAGAAAACAAATGTACTCCTGTACTGCATAATAATGAGATCATAATTTAGTTGGTAAATTTTTAAAGGTCTGTTCAGCTAAGTGATTTTTGCTGGAATTCAATTGCCTTGTGAGATTCTTTATTTTTTTCCTTAAGAATACTCAACTGATTTCCAATTCATTCTTGCTCAGATTTCAAGCAGTGCATTGCTCATCGTGTCTTTCCTTTTCCCCATTCTGACCTCACGTTTTTTAACTCCTACTCTGATTGCTGAACCCCACGTACATAGTCAGCCTTTGAAAAACCTGCCTAGCCAAAACACATGCATGAAAATCACAGTGAAGAAACCAAGCTATTATTCCAGGAAATGCCATATCACTGCAAAAGATGACAATTACCCAATAATGAACAACCCTGAATGAAGTCTGTCTCAAAGCTTCCATCAAGACAATAATGTTAGCTCACAAAATGCATCCCTTTCTTACATTACTGAAGCCTACAGGACAGGCAAACCTAAGTCTATCATGACAGCCACATCAATCTCACCTCCAACAGGACTAGGGGAGGTGCTGGGAGTTGCTTTTTTGGTTTTTCTCATCTCTGATAATAATTTCAAAGAATAATTCAGGAATGTAGTATACAACACATTGTTTATGTCCATGCCATCTTACATCGGAGATATTATTCTTAAATGTCTACAGTTGTGCCAGAGGAGTTTAATAAAAGTGGTTTAAAGAAGATGGGAAAAGATAAGGTAGTAACTGAAAGATGTGGAAGAAAACAAAGCATCTAAGCAGTTCTTTGGTAGGATATTATTTATTGATTTTAGCTGAAAGAAAGTATTTCCAACTCTAATCAATAATTTATAGCAACACACCAGTAAAGTAGGGAAGATTTTTCCTACACAGTATCAGGATGGCTGTTCTTCCTGAATAAAAATGTGTGGTTCTGTCTATCAATAAAAACATGTGCCCCAGTGAGGATCCAGAAAGGGAAACAGATGCTCAGACTTTGCATCAGTGCCAGTGAATCAGCACTGAGCCCCAGCTCATTCTTTTTAATTAAATTCTGTGGGGGCAAAATATAATATGTGCACACACCAGCTTTACTAATTTACTGTGGCACTCACTCAGGGTCTGGCTTAATTTATTTCTTTATTTTTTTACTCAAAGGTTTTTGAACACTTAAGAAATGTTTCCTCAATTAAAAATCAATAGAACAGACATTGATGTGCACAGCAAATCATAACACAATGTGCAGTGCTGAGGCACCAGTGGAACTGAATACCCCTTATTCATTTCTGTTTATTTTAAAAACAGACTGTAAATGTTTTGTCGATCTCAATTCCTGTAACCCTCCTGGAAAACTGCAGACCTTCTACTAGTGTAGCAGTGGTGTCATTCACATGCCATGTTATATGCTGTATGTGCTATGCTGAAGGAAATGATCAGTTTTTCAAGGAGTTCTAATTTGTTTTGTAACCCACTCTCATAGCAGTAACTACAAAGTTTGGACTAGATTTGAACTGAGAAGCTGGAGAAAAAAAAGAGAACTGACAATTATAAAATTTCACAAAGCTGGCTGATCCAGACTGCACTTTCAAGCTTCTGAAAAATTACAACTAATTGCAATGGTGGGAATCAGAAAGATACGGGTGGAACTTGTCACGAAATGGATATTTTTTCCCCAAATGAAATATCAGTTAAATTCCGTTTCAGTTGGATTTTAACTAAAAGCTCAAATGTTCTTCTGAGAATCAACATTTGGATAAAGATGCAATGACTCTTCTCAGATGCAGATCTTCTATTTCACACTAGTGCAGTAAAAAAAAAAGTGTGATTTTCAACTTCTTAATTTGAAACTAGAATATTTATTTCTGATTCTCACTGTAAGAAAAATCATTAATTGAAATTTTCTGCAAGGAAAATGCCGATGAAAGCAAAACTAACATCCCCTAGTGCAGAAAAACACATACAAAAACTTGGGTCAGCTACAACTGCTTGCCTAATTCTATTACAAACATCTACTTTTTCTGTGTTGCTGCAGAACTCCATGAACTAATAATGCCTGACAATCTCAACAAGCAACAACTCCTACAGTTCTCATGAACTCTACTCATGTAGAGTACAGTACAGTGTGCGCACTGCACACACAATATCTAGGTTTCTATGGATGTGCATTTCTTCTCTCTCCAAAGCATTCCATAGTCAGATTTCCCTGTAATAAAACACTGTCTCACACTCTTGGATGAACAAGAGGTGTTCCCTACCTGTCCATTGACAGTTGTGCCACCAGTGTCACATCGGTGTTGTCTGAAGCAGGCTCATACTCATAATGGAGAAAATACAGATGAGTGCGATGGACAGTGAAGCGTTCCCGACGGAATTCATAGCACAAGTCATCCTCATCCAGCTCCGACAGCTGCTTCTGGAGCTGCAAGGAAAGAGTGGACATAAACATCATTTCCTTGTAATTATTTTAGCTAATCAGAGAGAACCAGGAGGCTGGGAACTTGCAGAATGATGCAATGAGGAATGGAAGTGGAACATACAGAGTAGCAGGGTTTTCCTGAGCCTCTTGTTACTGCACAAGAGATTAGAAGGAAGCACTTGCAAGTAAATTCTTGATGCAGAGAGGACACTGTATTCTGGTCTATATATTGTATACGTTACCTGTATTACATACTTTCAAGATCCAGACTAGCAATGAAACAGTGTTCAATCACAGGTTGAATATTCATCAAGTTCCAGAGTTAATGTTCTAATGTGATGCATAATTTCACCCTTTCTAGAAGCAGAGTTCCACACTAGTCACAGACATTCTCTACTAGACAACACTCAGCAGCAGATTTAGCACTGAGAGATTCTCCTCTGCTGGAGAACAGTAACTGCTGCTACCATCATGGACAGACAGCTGGAAAAGTAACGTCTTTAACTGATCATTACTCTTTCTCTTGAGATTTATGTTCCTTCCACTGCAGAGGTGCCAGAAGTAAGCCTACACTTTAAATGGGATTTATGGTTCTGGATACCTAGTTGTAGAAGTCTGGAGGATGGTAGATAACTCCCTGGCTCCCTTGAAAACCAAGCCTCTTCAAAGTCAAAATGGGCACCTCAAAGCAATCTAATTCCTAGTCCCTTAGATATGTAGCTTTAAGAGAATAAAGTTTTGCTCTGGGGAAAAGCAGAAGTGAAATACCGATCAAATGTCTATGCAGATGACCAATTCCATTCCTAAACTAATTATTTTTGGGGTTGAACCAGACAATCACTGAAAGGTCCCTTCCAAATCAAAATATTCTATGATTATAAGATTCTGTGATTTTAAAGCCAAACATCTAGCTAGGATATTGAGAGTGCATTAATTTAAAAGGAAAAAAACAGTAAATAAATCATACCTGAAGTAAAATGTTATGAAGATGAAAATTTTTTATGGTTTTAACATGTGAAATTGAGTTCAGTATCTATTGCTCTAAAATGTAGGTTACTAATAAAGGTATCATTTTTATATCTGATTTCTTAAAAGCATCTTGTAAGAATAATAGTTAATTAGTAAAATATTCAAATTTTGAATTCAAACAGCAAATGAGTAATATACCCACTATATAGTAATTTTAAAAATGTTGATCACAGTGTACCTCAAAAGTATTTTATTAAAAAGATTATTGAATTACAGACATCTTTTTGTCCTGCTCAGAATGATTAAAGTAATAGTTTCACCATCATCAAGGGAAAAAAAAAAGAAAAAAAAAGGTAGGTATTTCTTATTCTGTGTTAAGAAGAGCTGTTGTTCTTGGAACTATAAGCATAATGGCTGCCATCCACAGTAATGCTTACAACTGACTGTTTTCCTGTGAAGACTGATGGAATAATTCTTGGTATTTTCCTGTACATCACTCTATAATCTTCTTCTGAATAATGGAAATACCTACTTTGATTTGAATGAGTTTTGGATCAGGCTGTCATTCTTCTCTGCTATTGTTCTGCACAGATCTTAAAACACTCCTCAAGAGGGACTGCTTTTAGAAAGATGAGAGTCTGAATCTTGACAAATCTTTACTCAGGCAAAACTTATATTGATATCAAGATCTCTTTTAGGTGGAATAGAAATCAGGAGTTCTTTTATGTATCCTCGGAGTTTCATTCTTTCTGCTTTACAAATCATCATTCAGCTGAGCCTGCACTCTATTTTTGAAATCACATGCAAATAATATTAGAATTAAACTCAATATTTACAACAGTGACTAGAAAGTGTCTCATATCTTTCTGTTTCTTTCTTGAAAAGGGACATTAGTGTGCCCTTAACAAAATTAAGGAGATGATTGAAATTTAAATGGTTAAAACAACAGCAATGCACATTTTATGGGTACCTTACTATCCTTCTGAATGTACAAATGACCAGGCCAGAAGATTTTAATTGCACAGCAGTTATTCATCAGGCAGTCACCGAATAATTATTAGATTGCATTTGGGTTGAAAGCTAAGAGGCTATAAATACTTAATTATGAGTTCAAGAATAACATTTGGAGCTAAATTATGGCTTTGTGCACTATTGAACCCTGGGTGGGAGAACAGGAGGAGACACAGCTACTTAGGAGTCCCACCTTTTTAATGGTGAAACTCACCAAATCACAAAGTTGGTGATGGAGGTGAAGGAGAGAACATAAAATTTCTCTAATATAATTTTTTCTACAGCATGCATATTATGTGGATCCATTATTTAAAGACAACTCCTAGCTTGGTTTGAACTTTGATCCTATACTACGTCTTCTTTAAAAGATGTGTTTACAGTGGGAATGCTGACTATCTATGCAAACAGATGCTAAATATAGTGAACAATCAAAATAAGAACCTTAATATCAGCTGGATTTGGTAAAATCCACTATGGATTTTTCTTTTCCCCACTATGGATGCCTCCATTATATTGATAATGATATCCCTAACCCAGCAAAGATTTTGCAGCTGTAGAGACAGCATGTATTCTCATAAGCAAGTACCTGCTAAGCAAAGATTCTATTTCTAGAAGAATTTCAATGCTAAGGCTACTTGCCACTTAGTTGTGGGAAATGTGACTCCTAGGAAACACTCTCACAGTTGAAAAAGATATTATTTTCAGACTGTGTGGGGTAGATATTGTCTTAGGAAATACTGGGTTGGGAAACAACACATACCTTCACTACCATAATCATGCTATTTGGCTCAGAAATAAAAATGTCAGGCATGATATGCATAATGCCCAAACAAAGAGAAAAATACATAAAGAAATATGGGCTAAATTATTTCTCTGGGGACACCAGCTGTGCCAGGGGATCAGGCTCCATCTCAGGAAAAGTAGTCTTTGGAGCTAGGTTGGTCAGAGAAATAATTTAGCCTTGATCTTCCAGGTCTACTTGTCTACCACATTTCTATGAGATGATGTGTTTTGTATACCTATGCCAGATGGCAAGCCATTATGATGCACGGCAATACAACATGTACCTTTCACTGGTAAACTGGCTACTCTGCTCATGAATCTTCCTTCTTAAGGTTGTACCTAATGTAAGCAAATTTGTGATTGGCTTAGTTTTTTTTTTTCCTAAACTGCTGTGTAACTGAAACAATTTACTTCCCAACAAAAACCAGGAATTCATATCAGATGAGATAAATTAAAAATCCAAGATCAGAAGTATTTTCTGAGGGATTAGATATCAAAAAAAGATCAAAGCCCACCAACAAACAATGCCATGTGTCTAGAGGCCAGTTAGATCTTGGGGAAGGGGATAAGACCCCTAATGTAGGCTCTCTCATCAAGTGTTTGAGGTGAGGCATCACTAGGCTTAATATCACATCACTTGCTCAATATCACATTTACACAACAAGAACTGAGCAGCTTAGATGAAAACTTAGAACTTTCAGATCATCTTTCCTTTTTCCAGGTGTGCGCAGTTAAGTTTTCATAGCACAAAAACAACTCAGTTTAGCCACTGAAATGAAAACTGACAGCAGCCCAGGATGTAACTAAAATCTGGTTATAAACTGCAGGAGTTTCATTTTCTCCTGTGTAGCTGTCCCAGTTCCCACCAGTAAGCAATTTGGATTGCAATATTTAGCACTTTAAAGGTGTGTGAATTAACAGTTGCCTTTAGCATGGCATAAACAAAGCCGATGATGATGTAGAGAAGAAAAAACATTCACTGAGTCTTGTTTTGGATGACCTACATAAAGTCCTTCTGGCAACTCCAATGATCAGTAATAAAAGCCAGACTAATCCCATGTCAATTAAACTTTTATTCCTCCCACATCATAAAATTTTGTACATTTGCTACGGGTGAAATTGAGCCTTCTGTGAAACAAAGCTGTGTAAGGACAAAGAGGATAGTGCCTGAGCAAACCTACCTGGCAAGAGGAATTTTGCTGCAGCATGTGAAAGACACTGATACTCCTGCTAAATGAAAGTGATGGCTTATCCTGACTAGAAATATTCAACACAAACTAAGAACGCAATTTTTAGGCATGTGGCACATCTCAGACAGTTCTGTATATATGAAGTACAACTTGCCTTAATCTTAGCTATAGATGTCAGATTTGGTAGTCCACTGCATCTCTTTTCCCTGAATCCTTGACAAACCTTTTTGGCTGAGCTGTTCCCAGACCCCCTTGCAGCACAGTGTCTTGACAAGTAGGTTACCTTGCTTTTGTTGCCCCAGATTAGTCTTTGACATATTCCTTCTTGTGTGGGAAGGTCTATGGGTCTAAGTCAGTCCTAGTCCTGTGCCTTGTCCCATGCTCCCTATTCAAGCAGTTTGCACCTCCTTATACCTACAGGCTCCTTATACCAACTGTCCTTTCCTCTTCCTGGTACAAACACTTTCTCTTTAACTTCTGCTTTTGACCTGGATTTCCTCTCTTTTGCATATGGATTTTTTCTCCTCCCTACTGTCTGCACATCACAGAGGGCAATGGATGTCCTTCAGAACAGAGACCAAAGGCAGGTTCTTGCTCTCAGCTCTACTGTCCAGGTCAGAATCTGGCATGGAGGATTCAAAGGAAACAGTCACAGGAAACACGCGTCTTTGTCCATATCCCCTGCCTGCAGCATGCCCAACCCTGCTGTGTCACTGGGATATATATATAATCTATTCATATGTATCCATGCACACTTCTGAGAAAGTGCCTCCAGAGACCTGAGCTTCCTTAGAGTCTAAGCAAACACTACTGGCAATCTCTAAGCCATTATTTTTCTGCATTATAATTTGCCTAATTTGAAAAGACATATTCCTGGCCCAAAAGTCAGCTTGTTCTCTGAGGTATGAAGTATTTTCATGAAGAGGTCATCAGAACTTTTGGTGTGGGCAAACCTCCGAACTTTTCACTTAAAAAAAAGGTGAGAAAAGAAGAAAAGGGCATAACAGAGAGACAAAAAAAAAAAAAAATCCCAGTCCATGTGCTCCTCCATTTAATAATATTATAAACAGTTGAAAGCAGTATAATGGCGACTTTCAGGCAAGTAACAGGATGGTCTGCCAGCTCAGCATTTAATAACAATAACAGTTACAATAATAGAAACAACACAGCTGGGGGAGTCAGGATTTCACCTCAAAACTGCCATATACCATCTGTTATTACTAGAGAAAGACTATGACATCACAAAATAGTAACTTTAAATTGCAGTTCTACAAATCAGGCTGTACTCTTGAAATTCAGCAGGAGCAAAGGGTACTCAAAGCATCAGTCTGACTGCAAGTTCAGGGCTATGATACTGACTTGGAAGCTTCATTTGCATGCTATTTTTAGTCACTCAGAAATGACTAATTTTGTAAGTAGTGTTTATACTGTGTGGTACCTTGCTAGAACCTCCCTCTTTTCTGGTGGATATTATAAGTTGGCATGCACAGCCTTTTGCTCATATTAAGAATCTTCGTTTTTGCACAAAAGAAGTAACTAAGTAAAAACATAGTTAGTATGTAAACAAGTGTGTTAAGGTACAGCTGTAGATTTTTACACTGTTTCTTTGTATTGCTGATTTGAAAATTTGAGAAGAGAAACCTGAACACAGCTTTTCTCCTGTCTTTCCTGGAAGTCTTCTCTAAAGGGAATGTACTGTCCTTTCTTTAAACTAAGTGGTATCAGTGATACACTTCCCACTGATCTTGCTCCGGGGCTTTGGATCAAGACAGAGGCTTCACTAACAGGGGACACTCCATTCAACCTTCAGATTTAAAGCTTTGGCATAAGCACCTGGTGAGAAGCTGTCTGCAAGAAAGAAGTTTTATAAGAATGCTGAAATGTTGAGTGTGTGCCTTGGTCTAAAATAATAAACATGGCTTATAATAAACATCTCATAGAGTAATTACAGAGATTGGTTGGAAGATCCTGCTGAAATATTTTAGGCTTTAAAGTAGATCCTTTAGAATAAGATGCTGGATATAAGCATTAAAAGCCATTAGAAAATGTTCAGACTTGAGATTATTGTAACCTTTGCCTTTTTGGATTTCCCAAAAATCTTCCGCATCACATCAAAATAAGAAAGAAGGTGTGGGAAAGGGGAAATAGCATGGAGTAAGTAGGATGGAGTGACTAAGGACATGCTCTAAGGCCCATTCAAGTCAATAATTGTGTTTATGGAAGGATTTGGTTCATATTCTGAATTTTCCAACCAGAATCTGCACAGAAGACAAAGGGATGATTGTAATACCAACTTGCAGCCTGCTCTGCGTGACCTCACTCCAGCAGATATTGAACAAGGGAGACTTAGAGTACTCTTAGCTCACGGTAGGCTCCTGTTCTCAGCCCGTTCCTGCCACGCAGAGGGTCTTGAATATTTTAGGAAGTGATGAAGCATTCATGTACATGTAGACATACATATATGCATTTTTACATAAACAGAAAAATTATCCCCATCTGTGTTTTTTTTGCCTCCAGTATTTCAATTTCTGAGCCCCTGCTTTGGAACGTAGTAACAGTCCTGTTTGATGAAACTGACTGTCAGCATCTGATTAGATCAGGACAATGCAGTACATTGTCTGAAGATGGCCTTCAGACCTCTTAAAATTCCCTCTGTGGTATTATACTTTCATAGCAAACATTAGAAAAGGAAAAGTATTGGTACTTCCACATGCATACAGACATAATATATATTTAAGCATACATGCATTCACATGCATACACAAGGAAGGGTGAGAGAGATTAAAGTGAGGTCCAAAAACCTTTTAAACTAATGCCCCTTTACATCTCTCTGGCACTATTAAGAGTCCTTAAAAAGGGAAGATACATAATTTACATTCATTTTAAGGCCATCTCTGTACTGATGAGAAGCGTAAGGGGCCCTTAGAGAAACAGAATCAACCCAACAGTACCCACTGCCACATTTCCTTTTCCTGTTTTACAGATATTTGTACTACAAATGAAATGCCTTAATTACAGGTTGAATTGTAAATAAAACATCACTACAAGTATTAAGCTGTAGAAAAGCAGTGGCTGGTATATTGGAACAAGACCTTAAGGGTATCTTTTGGTACAGCCAGACTTGTGAGTGAGACTCACACCAAGCCACTGCTTCTTCCACAGCAGGGCTCAGTGCATTTAGTGCTCAAGTAATTCTCTCCAATTATAAGCAGCGGAGCTGTTCTGACATTTTTTCTACTGCTCCACAGTGCAGAGAAGCACAGGCAGCTGAAGGAGCACCTTTTACCCACACACACTGCCTAACGTTAAGAAAGCCCTGTTGTGTTTTGGGGAGTCTCAATTCAGGAAAAAAAGGAAAAATAATAGGAAAAGAAAAGATAATTCAAACAGCAATTCCTACCTCATACATAACTGACTTAATAGATTTTATAGCCTTTTATGTAACATACATGCTTATGAATTCTAATGGAAGCCTATGAATCTTGTCAGACTGAAGGTTCACCAGGGACAGCATCCCCTCCCCAGTTGTGAGCTGGCTGCCTAGGGGAGTGTAAAAGCAGGGTGAGTGTACAGTGAGGATCTCTCATCCAGACCTCAACTTGTGGTTCAAGGACTTTCAGTACCAAAGCTTAAAAGCTCCTGATTGATTTGCTTTCCAAGAAGAGTAATTTCTGAGGATATGTATACTTTTAGAAACATTACCTCCTGCTCAAAGCTTCATCATATTGTGAGTGAAATGTGTTGGTTTTGAACCTACTTGCTATTTCCACTTCATGACCCCTAATTCTTGTACCTGGAGGAATGACAGTGGTTTCCTCTTCACCTTACAAGATGTTCTGCTTCTGAAGATAATCCTGCAAAGATCACAGGAATGTGCTGTATTTAAAAGGACACCTGTGACACTGTATATACTACAGCAGATAGAGCAAGAGTGGTTTTCAAGATAATCTGGTTCTTAGGGTCTCATAACTTCAAAGCTGAAACTTGCTTGGTATATTCTACAATAAGAGGATATAGTCAAGTTTAGAGGGGAGTTTATATCTAGGGCAACTAATACAAATGCCTTCTCCTAAGTGACTACTCTCAAGTTCTCTGAGGTTGGATTTTTTCCTATGTCTGACTGTTTTGATAGAAGGCTGTTAACCTTTTGGTATCTCTTGGCAAATTAGGAATCAAGTATTTTTTGTATGTCCAGCTTATTTTTTTCCAGTGTCCTTTAGAAATGGAGGAATGAGTTACATTTCTTATTCAGATACAAGCCATACCATATACCATATTGCATTCTACTTGTCTTGAATAAGAAACAGGCTTCAACAGTCAGTCATTTCCAGTGTCCGTCAACCAGATACAAGTTCACTAAAATGTGTTGTTTTAAACTTTAGGGACTGCCATTTACAGCAAGGAGTTGCATTTGCTTTGTACTGCTCCCAGGGAACTTGTCTGAACAAATCTGTTTATTAAGGATTTATAGAGCTCTGGAAAACAAGAAGTCTCTGACTGCATTCATGCTCTTTGAACCCACACAACTATTTTGAATTCAGAATAATTTTCACCTGCATTCTCAAAGTGTGATAAAGGTGTGTATAGTTGTCTTTCTTTTAATATCTCAGTCACCTTTTTCTTCCTATTCTACTCTCTGCTCTGTCTCTTGTTTCTTGATGTCTCTAAGGGTGAGGCTCTTAGTGGTCTTTTATCACGTTGAGTTCGCTTGATTGTCTAAAAGCCTCTTGCAGAGGATTTTCTTCCTCCATGTGCTTTTGCTCTGGTGGTGCACTTGCCTTCCCTCTCTCTCATTCTCTCTCTTGTTTTCCCTCACCTCCTTGTCTCCTCCAGTTAAGCCCCACTCCTTTCAGAAAACAATGAGATGGTAAAATAAAGTGTCTGGGAAGCTGTGTCTTAGGTTAAAATATATCTATCCAATCTCTTAGTGGTATATCTAAAAATATGGGAATGGCATCTCCTGTAGTCATTTTATTCACAGGATAAATGGAGACACTACCAGCCTCAATGACAATATTGATTGTCAATTACCTCTTAATTGCTAATGTGTACACGATACTGGCTTTGCTTAATTCATTTTTATATAGACAACGTTGCATATTTTAGAGATATCTTTTCCTGAATGAAGTGTTACAGATTCCTTTTTATTTCCTTTCAGACTATGTAGGCAAAATTGGTACTTGGTCTACAAATCTCCAGAGACCACATTATACACAAGGAGTTCATCTACATCTGGGTATAAACATTTCAGTTAACAGTTTCTTTTCTTTGGAATTATATGTACTAATGCACAAGCGTAGACATACACGTACATATGGGGGTAAACACCCTTGATTTCAACAGTTTTCCAAAGACTTGCTTAGTCTGAAAGGTTCTGATTGCAAATTTTATACAGACACACATAAATACTCCTTTGATTGGTTAAGGGATATACAGAAAAAAACTGCAGTCTCAAAGCCTATGTGTACCTTGAAGCATTTGCTCATTCTGTAGTCTGCAACATAGAAAAAAAATCACAGACCTAAATCCAGCAGTCTTGGTATTTTCCTTTCTTCTTCATTATTTGTGCATTAGTATCTACTACACAAAACTGACATCACTGTATATTGAACCAATACACAGCAAGAAACAAGACCTCCTGGAAAGTTACAGGTCTGCCATACTGAATCCAAAACAAAGCCCTAGCTACTAAGAAAAAAAATTAACTCTATCCCAGCTGAAACTAGGACAAGGTTTAAGGGTGAGATTTACGAAATTGCCTAATGGAATAAGGGCTCAAATCCTCATTTTCAGCTTGTGATGTTACCTCTTTTGGGGATTTTAAAAGGGTAAAGTAGGCAAAAAAATAGCAGCAAAACCCAGGGTAAACGTGGGATTAATACAATGGTTTTACAGGTGAGGAGCTGAGGCATAGAGAGATTAAATGATTTGCACAATGTCACTCCAGGAATTTGAACAATGCCTTTAATTCTCCTGATTTCCGCTGCTCTGCACTATCCCCACAACCAACTCCAAGTCTTCAGAAATCCTCTGCCTTGTATGAACCACCCTTTGTATCATCAAGTCTTAGACATCCCACTTACATTTTCACTGTTAACATCTGCTTCACTGGGGCAGCCAAAGAGTTCCCGTCTCAGCAAATTCCCATCATATTCCAGGAATGTCAGGTAGAGGTTGCGGAAAAACTCTACATGCTTATTTTTCACTCGCAGCTTCTTCGGTGAGTTCCAGTGAATCACCTCAGAGGGAAAAAGAGAAAAGACATCCTGCTGTTAGAATACAGATTTGCTTTATCTCCTCTTTTTAATGTGTGTTCAGCGTGCTGTCCTCTTAAAAACAGAAGAAAAAAACCCCACAAACTACCCAGACTTCCTTCTGACTTTTTATAGGGGAGGCTTTCTTGTGTCTTCCACAAATAACTGTACATGCTGGAGGTGATGTGCTTGGGAAACACTCCCATGATATTACCTGCACATTTGAGTGAGGGTGCTACTCTGTGTTGAGAAGCAGCACCTCATGAATGCTTCCTTGACTCTAATCATGCAGATGATAGTTTATGGACTCTGCTGAAGAAGATGGAAGGACAAAGGACACAGCAATGTAGGTATTAAAGATTAATCTCAGATTTCCACATGACTGTTTCTGCTAATGAAATTGATTCAATGTTTCAGGCCAGGCAGTCTCTTTCCTGGTTAGGTATTAAGAAGAAGCAGCTTGAAATTAATTCCTATAGCCTTTTAAATAGTTCCAAAAGGACTGAATTTAATCTGACTTCCTTTTTGCTATTGCTTCATTTGAACAAGACTGATCTCTGTTGCATTAACACAACACAGTGATGCAGTACATCTTCTCACCCTCTGAGTTCCAATTTCTAGCAGATATTTCTACTCTGCTAATGGGACATGACTGTCACAGTGGCCTAGACTTAAACTGTAATGCTGGCATAAAGGGCCTGATCCTCATTTGCATTGATGCAACTTTGAACTGCTGCCAGTGTGAATGGGAATGGAGGCCTAAGGAAAAACTAAGAGGGAGTTGATAGTGGCTTGCAGGAATGATTTCGTTTTATAGAGGCTATACTTTAGACATAAGAAAAAAAATCACCGAATACTCTGTATTCAGTTTTATTCCTGTGACTTCTAAAGAGGTTGAAAACAAGAGTCTCCCTTAGGAATGTTTCCGAAATTTAAGTTCTGGAAGTTCTCTGAATCCATTAAGTTGACTGTGTGAAGACACTGTGTCAGTGGCCCAGCACAGAGCTGCAGCACCATGGTCAGCTTTGCTCTGAACATCACAGCTCAGGGAGGGAACACACTGAGCTGAAGTACAGCACATACAGCAGGAGCTGCCCAGAGAAGATGAATGCAATTCCCTTGGTGTCAGCAACACAGCTCCCTCCAGAGGAACAGGGAGTTCTCTGAAACCATGGCATTTGTTGCCCAGTGAGTGGACTGGATGATAAAAGAGCAGCATGCAGCCTGAATTCTATCTGGACTACAGCAAACAACACAGTCGCTCCACTGAGTACTGCCATAAACGCTATGGCACTCTATCCTACCTACCTAAAAGCCACAAAATATCTCCTGATAAAAAAAGCTTTATCCATTCCTAGGATTTCACTGCTAAGCCTACTAGGATGTCCGAAAACCATACAAGCACTTAAAAAAATACCTGTAGGGAGGGAAGATAATTTCAGATATAGACAAGTTTCTTTTTCCAGTTATAGGAACACCTTAAATAAAGATTATGATGCATCTACACACTGCATAAATTTGGGAAATTATTTGGACCAAATTACTTGGTGTAGATATCTGTCCCAGGTAATGCTACACTCTTTGCTGGTTTTACATTTGCCCAGATGTTCAGAAGTGTAGCATAACTGTGCAGTAACATGTTGCTGCATCATGTGGTGAAAATACAGACCACAACATAAATGAATATAGCTTTGGGTAGGTAAGGGCATAAACTTAAATAACAGATTTTCTTCACAGAAAAACAGATCTTCAAATTCTCCTTTCTCTTAGAAGAACTTGATGTATTTCCTCCATTTTATTTAACTGCAGCAAAAGGCATTAATGCTTGAAACACATCTCAGCAGTTGAACCCTATTTAAGGGAAACGGGCACATGTAACAGAAGCACGGGGCTGAAGGAACCTAAAGGGCTATTTAACAGTTTTACATGGTACCAGCATGCAAATTTACAAGCAGGGATAGAATGAAAACTGTCTGCTGGTAACTTGTACTTATTTAAGAGTGGATCAAAGAAAGCTACAAAGCTGGCAAATGGGACAAAAATACTTGTTAAGAAAAACTTTTTGTGTGCTTTCCATACCGCTCCTGCACTTCATGTGTTTCCTTTTGGATACTCATAAGCATCCTCATCTTCACAAGCATCTTAATGCTGCTGAGCACTCTGAGCACCTGGAGACCTGGGGACCATGAAAACAGACATGGCTAATGATGATGACCTCAGAAACTCTCACAGGACAGGCTCCTTGGTACTGCAGGAAATTCCCATCAACACACACAGTGTCACATGACATCCAGGCATTTGCTGACGTGTGCACCCAGTTGTGTGGGAGATGATTTCAAACCCAGACAACTGCAGTTGTCAGTGCAGAGGCTTTTTGCTGCTGTGCTTCAGGATCTGTCGTATGTGTAGAAGCTGGTAAGTGTCAGGGGTTTAGCTGGTGGTTCAGATCTATCAGATTTGAAATGTGTCAGGATGCTGCATGTACACTGATGTCGGAAGCCTGGAATGAACTGCACAAAGCTGAATGGAGCTGATGACTATCCAAAAAAGCTGTTTTTTTAATCAAGAAGGACAGCACATGCCAGTGTGTGCTAAAATGATGTGCTAAAGAACATCAAGGAACTATGCAACCATCTGGATGACCTGAGGTAGAAAAACCACAAAACATGTCTAACAAAAAAGCAGGCTGCTTTTCAAATGTAACACAATTAGATAAATACTTACTATGCGATACACAAAAGCATACAAAAGAACAACAAGTTACAAAAAGCAACAAGACCCTTAACCATTGATACACAATATTACATCCAAACATTATATTCCTTTTTATGTCAGCCCACAAGCTCACATTCAGTTCTGGCTGTCTGATATTGTCTATTGCACCATCAGCTACAGCAGAATTTGTGCAGGCCAAGACACTCCTGTACAGACTGTCAGGGGCATCAGTGAGGAACATGATAAAGACTGCACAGGTAAAGCTACAGCCACTGCATTAGAGACTTTATTGTGCACAACAGTAAATTGATTGGAGAAATGAAGAAGATCAGTTAGCAAGAGACTACAGGGAAATCAGAAGAAAAAAAAACCCACTTTGTTTGAAGACTGTTATCTCCACATTAAAAAGAGAAAGTGAACCTAGAAACTGAAAATCTCATTACTCCAACATCCCTGTTCCTAGGCTGAATACTACCATAATACTGTGTTTATTTCTTCCTCTAGTTTCTAAGCTATTCCAAAGTTCTGCTGCCTTACAGAGGAAACTGCAGCTAGAAATATATAATTCCAGTGCCATTATCTGGGTAGATACCTTAGGAGAAATGCTAGCTCTCAGGTTGACCTACGGATCCTTCCTACTCTTGATCCCAGCCTCCTGAGAACTATGAGAAAACACACTTCCTTAATCTTCATTTAGCAGTTTCAGTACTAGAAGATCAGAACTTAAAATTCCACATCTATTTAACACTTGGTTAGTCATCATTAAGCAATTTGGCACTATCCACATTTCTGTTAATACCATCCTAGTTAATCAGCAACCATCACCACCCCCTGACTACACACAGCCAGCGTCCTGGAACACGTCCATACGCTTGTGGCCTAAAACAGGCTAACTGCACCCATAGATCCCATTTATTCCCCAGGTTCTGACCCAAGGCACTCAAATGATGACCCAGTGAGAGCCTCATAGACTAGCAGTGGGATCTGAGATGAAAGGGAAGAGAGGATGTTATATGTTGGGGGTGTCTAAGAAGGCTCTAAGAACAGTTATCTGGATAGAAATACACTGAAAACAAAAATCCTATCAAACCCCCTTACATTACCATCTGCATTTAATTTCTGGGGAGATTAAATATTTCAAACGTGATGTTCCAACCACTAAACAATAAGCTTGAATACAACATTATTTCTGTAGGTACATTTAACCACTTTTTTTCCCCGAAGCATTTTCTCTCTCGAAAAGAAGTATTTAGCCTAATGTTTCCTTAACCATAATCTCTTCCATTTTTTTACCCAAAGACACATCTTGATAATTTCTCACTCTGCTTCAGCCCTCCCATAATCAGAGAGCACAGGCTATCCTGTATAATTATATACCTGCTTTCCAGGCCGAAGGGCAAGAAATAAGAATAAATTAAGCTTAAATTTAAGCTTAAAGCAGTTTAATTTTGCAAGGCACTGAACAGATATCCTTTAGTAAGCCCATAAGCATTTCACAATTTAGGTAAACAAATGGTATTTTTTAAACAGAAAGCTTGCCTGCTAAAAAAACTAGACTCCTTTCTTAGGCAACCAGACACTTCCCACTGAAATCAGTAGGAGTTAAACATTTGGCAAATCTGCACAGGAAAGCCACCTATATATGTCACTTTAATGCCATCTCAATTGGCTTTTTCAAAAGTTTAAATATGCCCCAAATCACACTGCAAATATGCTCCACATGTGTAACTTATGCCACGACTAGAGATGTCTGGAAACTTTATATTTAAACTGTGTTTTATCAGAAATGAAAGGTTTAATAAAATAACCAATTTCCTCAAAAAGGTTTGTATACTTCATAAAAATGTAATCACAGAGATTTTAATGTGATAATACTAAACCACATAAGTGGAAGAGACTCAGGTTGGAGTAGCCAGCAACCCTAAGGTCCAGGCAATGTGTTTTGGATGTGGGACTCAAATTCCTGCCCTGCCTAGTTTGGTGCCAATGGTCCCAGGGATTACTTTACTCCCCTGCTTACCGCCACTGCTGTACGGCACTAAGCTGACAGACTGTCCCTGTGTTGTACTTTTCAAAGGTCTTTATTTGTCCTCTGAAGGACTCTTCAACTTCTTTTCCTTCAACTTCTGTTTAATGAGAGGCCTCCTGCCTGCAAAAACACTCCTATAAACACATGGTGCTTCCTGTTGGGCAAGACAGAAGCACCTGACTGACTCCAATGCTCACTCAAATGAGGGGTATTGTTTAACCCTCTCGAACCCTCACTCCTCTCATTGAAGCTTTTCCTTCATTGGCATTAAAATGTGCAAGGCTGCAGAATGCCAGAAGGGATGCAGATTGAAGCGGAAGTGCTCAGACAACATGGGGTGGCTCAGGGACTGGAACACAAAAAGGTGAAATGGGTCATGTCTGAGGCAGAGCTGGAATGATGGATTACAGTTACGGAAAAGAAGCTGTATAAACTTCTGTAAGCATGTCATCCCAGTGTGGAGGACATTCCCAGGGAAGGCACAGTGAATCACAGAACACAAGTTCCCAATGAGGAATTTATGAGGTTCATTATTTATCTATCTGCTGATTTAGTATCAGCTGTATTCAAAACCAGTTTGAAAAGCCATCAAAAGCTTGTAAAGCATTTTTCCATGTTGGCATGTGTGTATATTCTAGTAATTTGATACATTCCCATTGAAGACTCCAGCATCTGATTTTTGCGATTGTGAATTACCAGACTGTCTGTATGTAAATAGCATCTGTATCCTTGACAACCAGACTTTATGACTGGCTCATTCAATGAGGTCATGATTCATTGTCAGAGGTATCAAAATTCATTACCTTCTTTCACAGTACTTTTCCTGCCATTAGGTTTTTGCCACATCACAGTAACTGAGATTTCCTTACAGACAGTAACAAACTAATAACCCAGAAGCAAGCAAAAGCAGGGACTAACCCAGCAAAAGCCAAAGCAATACATAAATGAACCTCAGATTCAGACTGACCACCCCCCCCCCCCNCCAAAAAAAATCATCAATAAAACGGACAGACATGCAACTTAACTTAAAAAGAGAAAAAGGTGATTAGAATCCTCTTCAGGCAATATGAAATATTGAACTGCTCCCTAAGCCTTGCGTAAATGTGAACTAAGCAGCAAAGAAGCGTCTGCACACACACACACACATCTGTGAACAGCTGCCAGCCCCGGGGGTCCAAGTTTACTTGACATAATGCTGTGCATAAGAGATAGAAAATCCTCAACTTCAATGGACTTTGAGGCCAGATGGAATTAAATCAGCACCTTTTCAGTCTGACAGGAGGAATGCACTCTGACTCGGCTGAGGAATACTTGACTGGGTCAGCTTCACCTTTGAATTTCTTTAAATCTCTCCACTTACTTCCTTCTTTCCTGTGCTATCCTTCTTTATTTCCCAGTGCAAACTTCAAAATCTGTCCTTCTTTCCCTCTTACCCTGGAGGTTTGTTTTACCTTGTTTCTCATTCCAGTCTTACCATGAAATACAGAATGTACCAAATCTGTTGGGTTGTACCATTTCTATCAAATGCCATGGAACTGACTAACTTGGGTGATTTTAAGAGTGAAATTTTTAACTTGGGGTAATGACATTCATTATTTTTTTCTGAGACTCATATATGTAACCAGCTGGTTCATTTACAGAACTAGAATTTTAATAATTTTCAAATTTACAACTTTAATTGTCTATTACTTTTGTTTTTTTAAATTGTATGAAGAATTTTAAACAGTGCTGCCTGAGGGCCAATTTTTTAACTGCTCAGTATGGGAAAAGATATTGAAACCATGGGGTTTTACGTGCACTAGATGAGGTTCTGGCCACTCTTTCAAGGCAAAGAATTTCAGCCCTGATTTAGTATTTAAGGGATCATTTTAGTAGTGTGAATAAGTCCAGTTTACCTGAAGAAACTGCTTTTGTGTCTGCAACTGTTGTTGTTGACTTAAAATACCTCAGACCAGAAAATCAGTGGAGAGTATTACACATCTCAGACTTCACTGCCTATGCTGTAATGGAATTGACAGTGTGACACAATACACAGCAATAAACAACCAAGCTTCATTACAGTTGTAAAGATAAATTTGTTAATCGACAAGAAAGAAAGAATTTTATTTGTTTTTAAAATACTTCTGTCAAATGCTTACTTGTAAGTGTTATATATGAGTTAGATATCCCACACCTGAAGCAGATTAGTTAACACAGACACTGGACTCAGAAGATCAGATGTCTGCTCTGAGGTAAGCTCCACCAGCCTCCCAACCCACTCATAAAGATGACACTTTGGCTGTGTAAATCCAGATGTACAGCAACACTGAAAGCACCTTACAGTTATCCTGCCTGCCCATCAGCTGCCTTGCCAAAGAGGGTATCTCCTCCTGTAGGTCTGTGTTTTATCTGTCACTCCTATACGGATACTGCAGAGCACCTATGGTGACTCAAACCATATTTAGGCAATGGAACCAACCCTTGATCCTTGATATCAGCATCAGTATCTTTTCCTCATGTAAATGGCTGTGTCTTCACCTTGTGCTGAGTCCAATCTGACTGTCTCAGTTATATAAATTAATCTCAGCCTCTAATTCACAGCAAAATACTGTGATATGTCACAGGTGGGAGGTATATTTTTCCGAAGTTCATCTTTTAGGAAACATTTTCCCTGTTGCACATCTTCCTTTTTGTTTCAGGTCCTGCAATTGCTGTCATACAGGATGCTCCACATGAAGGCAGTGCTAAAATCTCTACCAGCACTTTGTTACAAGGCATGAAACTATGGTGCTGTGAAAGTGGCTGTGTTGATCCTGCTATACAAAGAGATATTATAAGCCATTTAGTGATTACTGTAGTGACAGAATAGTGATTTAACTTTAAAAGCTGTCCTCAATGGATCAGACCTGAATAGTCAGTTGTGAATACTTAATATATGAAATTCAATCAATGATGGCCAGTTTTGACAGGTCAGTTAACCCATGTAGAAGAACTTCAGTCTTTTGGAAGCACAGCTTTTGCAATCAATGCGTTGAGAGTGATTGATTTTCTATATTCATCCAGTATCTGGTGTTCATATTGAACACTCCTGCTTTTACTCTACAAATTGCTACAAAAGAAAACTTGGTTAGGTTTAGAATATATGTTGTACAAAGGGGGTGGGCAAACTGAAGCATGGGGCCAGGGAGCATGTGAAATCTCAGTGTTTGGAGATTTGACACCCATCTGTACAAGGTGCTGAGCAACTGGGTCTATGTTGGTCTTGGATTAAGTGGGGTTTGGATGATGTCGAGAGGGCCTTTGCAACCTTTTCCATAGTTTTGTGCCTTTTTTTTTTTAAACCTTATTTACATTCTCAAAACATAAACCCAAATATACAAACCTTGACTGAATTTTAAAATTAGTCACCAAAAACTATCTAATATTTACTATGTTCTGATGCCACCAATCCACTCTGATAGAATCTACTGCTGCACAATCTTACTCTACACCTGGATGAAGCTCAATCAAGCTTCAATTCTGAACTTTCTACATGCTACATCTGAGTCTTTGAGTCTGGGGTTTCAAAATGGCCACAGCACAATTGATACTCATTTACCTGTATCTACTAAAATTCATTCTGCTTTTATATTCTACTTGTTAATAGTGAAAAATGTGCTATTAAACTGATACCGTAGTTTAATTTCATTAAATTAACAGGTTTTTACTCAGCCTTTTTTTTTCCAGGACAAAATCTGGAAAAATGAGTGGAAACATGACTAGGTTAAGTGTATGCACAGGCTAAATATGAAGTGAGCAAGGTCTTTACATTTCTGCTAATGCATTTCTAGCTAGGGTCTGCCCAATCCTCTCTGTGAATTTCTCTATTAAATGATGTTCAGTAAAGAGTTTCAAACTTCTCCAGTACAAAAAAGAAAGGCTTTTTATTCTTTGTCTAGGAAGAGCTATGACCTGGGACAACAATAAGAATTCAGAAGTAAGCTGCACTGGCACAGGTGGCAGGTAGAGAATATAAGAAGGCAAAACACTTCTTTAACACTTTGCCAAACCCTAAAGCAGCATCTGTATTTGAATTTCCTAGTAGTAGTCAAAATGCACAAAGCCAAAGTCACATTTCCTTTCCCTGTCTGGGTATCTTTATAAATGGTATGTGATAGTTCCCCCCGTACTGAAGGCAGTTCATCTTTCTCTGAGAGCAGTCCTTCATTCTCTGTCCCAAAGGACACCATCCATCCAACCTCCTGTGCAACATACCTTCAGGTCAGACACATCTCTGTAGCACTGCTCA
Source organism: Cyanoderma ruficeps (assembly GCA_008694505.1). Taxonomy (NCBI): domain Eukaryota; kingdom Metazoa; phylum Chordata; class Aves; order Passeriformes; family Timaliidae; genus Cyanoderma; species Cyanoderma ruficeps. Next base: position 10,917,610 of record VZDJ01000426.1, read on the forward strand.
GAACGGGTGTGATCAGAAAGCTGTACATTCCAGAAACATGGGAGCTGGTAGACAAGGAAGGGATTTTGTTTGATGACTGCATTGAAGATGTCCTAGCAGGAAAAAAACAAAGAAACATTTGGGTATGTTGTTTCTACTGCATGAGGTGATCTCAACTCCTCCCCCAGCTGACTGTCCTTCTCCTCACAGGCAGAAATTGCAATGGTGATGAAAGGTGAGCTCTGTAAACCTTTCTTCATAATTCTGTTTCCTTGGAGGGTGCTACTAATCTAAGGGGTGATATATAGATTCGAACAAGAGGAACAAGCTCTCCTGATGCACACAGCTAAGGGACTCCAGCAAAGTTTTCATTCATCTTGTACTGCTGGCATGAAGTGTGGTTCCTTTTCTAGTCACCAAGAAGAGTAAAAGGCAGTAAACGACACAGTGACTGCTGGTACTAAGTACAGCACCACTTTTTAATAAAGGGAAGGAAAGCTAATCTGGCAGGTACACTGCTTCAAGGTGAATTACTAGATGTGGCTTTAGCTAGCACTTTAGTGTTGCAACAAATACTCCAGGTACTTTATGGAGAAGGCATGTAGGACAGACCTGCAGAGCAGCCTACACCATGAGGGACAGAAAGTGTTTTGCCCTTCAGCAGCCGTTCTGTTAGAGAAGGAAGTTACAAGGACAATATGAGACACAAGACACAAGCGGCCTTTCTCTGCTCTGCAAAATTCTGCCTCATTGCAGGTATTAGATAGCAACTCAGGACCTGATTGAAAACACAGTGAAGTTGCAAGAATCATTTTAATAAACCTTAGGAGCTTTTGAATCACCCTGAAAAGATGTTATACAAAGTGCATATCTCCATGTGCACAGTAAGGAGAGTGCTTCCTCTGTGGTGACTGGTCAGGAGTCAGATGTAGCTCAGAAGGAGAATAAATACGTAAATATGATGCTGTATTGAGTTAACATGTTTAAGCTGTTGAGCAAGAATTATTGGTTCAGGTCTTGTTTTAAACCCAGGATTTCTGGGTTTAAACTGAGAGCTGTCAAGAAGAACAAATTGAAAAACTGTATTTTAGGCACACTATTTCTTCTCTTGGCCTCCGTTTCCTATCTGTGGTAGGGAGACAGCAGCACTTTTGTCTTTATAGGGCTGTTGTGGCAAGGAGTATATTAAAAGACATCTGGGACTCATCTGCCAGAAACAGTAAAGAAATATCAGGAGACTCTTAAAACAGAAGGCTGATTAGACAATAACCAGTGGGAAAAGACACAGTTTATTTGGACTTCTGGTGTCTGGAGAGTTCTGTGTTAAAGACAGGAGGACAGAAAATGAAAGCTTGAAAACCCCTTTTGTCTCTCTTATGAATCATCTGAGCAGAGGAGGTAAAAATGTCAGTGTAGTAAGAACCTTGTGACTATATCTCCATTCTCTTCTGCATTTTCCCTAGAATGATTCAACAGATGGTGACTACAGGCACAACAGCTTTCCCTTGCCTTTTCCCACATCTCACCCCCTTTCCCTTTCTTTCCCTCCTTAACCCATGGCTCAGTGGCTGTCCCCAGTCCTGCAATGTCATACTCACCTGGTCAGCCAGTGAAGTGGACAGCATGCTCATTAGCTCCCGCTCTGCTGTGAGTCTCCACATCTGCTCCCACTTCATCTTCCGCAACTTATCAAGAAGCAGCAGGATCACCCCTGTCAGGAAACACAGGGCAGAGATGAAGAGAACCCATGATGTCATATGCCAGCCAAGGCCCACCCTGCCCATGTGCTGATTCAGCAGCTAAAACAGGACATGAAGTTATTTGACACATCTGATCGCAATACTTGAAACTTCTCCGAGGAACAGATTATCAGTGATGGTTACAACCTAGACCTTGAGAAGGCCTGCCATTAAGGCACCAAATATTCACAGAACAGGATCCTCAAACAGGAAATTGCAGGTGGGAAAAAAAAAGGTACCTCAGCCTGCAGTCATTTTTCAGCTGCTCTTCATCTGGCCAAAATTCCTAGTGTACAAGGGAAACCAGCAGAAGCAATGAATCTGGATTGAATCAGCAAAACTTTCCCTACAGTTTCTTAAAAAATCTGCTTGAAAAAGGAATTCAGAAAGGCTTAGATAAGACTGCTGTCATGGGGAATGAATGCAGACTGAAGGACCACAAAGAAGGAGCACTGATAAACAGCAGCCTTGCCGGCTGACAAAAACTACCTAGTAATAGCAATGATGGGCTCTGTGTTGTTTCACATCTTCATTAGTGGAGGAAGGAAGTAAACAGAACAGTAATGACATCTGCAAGTGACATTTAACAAGAAGTCTTACAAAAAACTATCACGGCAACTGTAGAGAACTATAGCAGCTACACAGAAGAATACAAAATGACAAAAAGCAGGCACTGGGAAAAGCTGCCTCAGGGAGTCCAAGTTGATAAAACTAAATGTAATGAGAAAAAGAAAGGAAATGTAGTCTGAATGCTTAAGAAAAATTCTTCTAAAACTGCTGCGGTGAAATAAACTAAAAATGGCAGATAAAATAATTTATTTCGTGAGTCTTTCCAAATCAGACTACGCCAGGATTAGAAAATGTACCTGGGAAAGTACTGCACTGGCTGGGAAAGGACATAGGTGGTTCCAGTTCCTTCCTATATTTAGTTTCTATGACATGGCAAGTTTCTTTCTAGTAAAACCTGGCACTGCTATGAATAAAAAGAAAACCTCTCCTGGCAGTGAATTTTGTGGCCTATTTTAGTTGTATTTTCCATTTCAGTCCATCTGCTTCCCAAGGATGCTGGAACCTGTACTGGAGAGATCCCCTTTCATCTTCAGTCAACCTTTATGCTTCCAGCTGTTGGATTGGAGAGGGATGTATTGTCACAACACACTACAGTTAATTTATGCCAGTGTGTTTGTCTTCTCTCCAGTGTAAGGAAAGCTTATATGGAGCATGCAGTGTGCGTGCATGAGCTTCTACAAGAGCCATTATGCATTGTCTGAAATTCTACATCAGTGTGAGGCAGGTTCCTTGTGCTGCAGCAATAAACTGGGTGGGAGATCTCCTCTCTGGCAAAGGATTTTTTCCAGCTGGCAATAACTGTCAGCTTTGCATTGAAATGCAGCTCAGAAGGTTCTTTATTAAGAAAAATAAAGAATAATGGTAAGATTCAGTTAACTGTAATAGAATAGTTTTTATAATTTATAGACAATGAACCAATTTTTCTTAATTTCTCTAAGCTGAGGAGGAAAAAAGGGAAATGTTTTTATATGCGCAGTATTCTCTGATTTTTTTTGACTTCTGCTCTTATGCTAGCAGCAGATTATGGCATTGCAGCTAACAAGATTATGGTGTCCTGAGGGGCTATCATGGTCGCAGCTGAGAATAAAAGAGGCAGATGGAGTGGAAAAACTGGAATATATGTGAGAAAGGATGTACTAAATTATAATGCAATCATGGCTATTGAAAATATGCACAATGTTTTAATGTTTCACCATCAAAATTAATTTCAATGTGATTTCTATTTTAATTCACTTACAGGCTTGGGTTTAACACCTTTGTACAGTTTCTATTTAGGCTTCTAATTTACTGCTACCATAAAAATAACTGCTGGAGAATATTTATAGCAAGTTTAAATATTTACTCATAAGTATTACTGAGAATAAGATATTTCTACTAAGAGGAGACTTTAGTACTATTCACTTACTGTTATTAAGTCTACAAGCAAAGCAAAAGCATGTGTTTTAGGAACTTTTTAAACTGTTCATGCAGAGAGAAAATTACTCTTTTTCAGAACAGCGAACTTCAGGTTCTCTTCTATATTGTCGTGTTGCCAAAAGCAAACATAGCAAATGAACTAACTTCAATCTGCACAATTAGTTTGCAGGCAAAGTGCCTGCAAATATAAGGAAATAAGGAAAGAAAAATATTTCCCTCAGGATCTGCTTCCCTCAGAGTCAAACTGACTGAAATCTCAGACTAAATTCATGATGACATAAAGCTGAACATAAGAGGAAAAGGGACTCACTCTCATCTGCTGTGCTGGGGGAAAAAAGAGACTGGAGGAAAAACAAGAAATCAAAGGAATATTTTATTAACATCTGGCCCCAGGCAGTGGGACTTCTGATCTTTCAAGAAGTGCAGCATCTTCCTGCCCTAACCTACCTGAGAAAAACAGAAGGAAAGCTTGGCAGCAAAGAAACAAAAAAGGGAAAAGTGGCAATCCAAACATTTCATGAGTATTATGATCAGGCACAGAACACCCTATTTCCCTTGTCCTGAGGAAATAGTTCGGGCATATCCAGAGATGTAAATATCTCAAAGATCTTGAAGAAGAAGAATGCTTTATTACTAAATTTGTGGAAAACATCCTAGTCTAGTTATAACTTGAATGGCATTTCTCTCCTGCTGCTTGATGAGATTTTGCTTGAACTACCCAAATCTGACAGATTCTGAATTGCTCAAACAGGCAAACAAACAAGAAAGCAAGCAAGCAAACAAACAAACAAACAAAGCAGTTTCTCAAAATGTCATTTAAGGACACATGAAAAACCCAGCTCCAAAAACAACAGAAAAAAACTCCCCCCAAACACAAAAAAAGTAATTTGGTGAATAAATTGAATAAAACAAGGCAAGAAAACTGAATTAACATATTTGGATTAAAATGTTCCAGTTGGAAAACACTGCAAAATTTTCTGGTACATTTTAAAACCCAACTTGCTCTAAAATAATTTTCATCTCAAAATTGATACAAATTAAAAATCTTATTGAAAATTATTGCAAAATCTGAAAGGGAAGCTAAATTTTCTATTTTGGGTCTAACCAAACTTTGGGAGTCGCCTGAATTTTTTGTCCTTTTCCCATTTTTTGATTCAATCTAAACCAACTTTTTTGTTCTTCCAATGTTTTCACTAAGCAACAGTTCCTAGAAATGCTTTAAGGCATGTCAGCAAATTTGTTCTTCTTTTTTGTTTGTTTTTGTTGATCTGCTCCAGAACAAAATACTTTATTTCATTTTTCTGAACAGTAAATTGGAAGTCTGCAGAAAGATCAGCCATTTCCCTTGGAATGCTACCAAGTATTTCCACATCTAGCTTCAGAAACAAAGACTACAGCTCTTCCTCAAATTCTGAGAGGAACATATAGTAGAGCTGGAAGTAATAAACAACATTTTAAGACAGAACAGAATCACTTAGAGAAGTTATAGTGAAACTGGACAAGCTTTCAAACTCAATCAATTTATTACAATAGACCTTTTAAGGTGCCTGAAAAAAACACTCAGTGCTGTGGGGGAAGAAAATGTAGCTCCTAAGAATTCATTTTCTGTCTGATCTTGCCTGTTCCTTTTGGGCAGAACAGGATGCTTTTGTGAGCCTTTGAGGCAATGCCATCTTATGTGACTAGCACGTCAGAGCCTATTCTTGTCAGGTTTTTAAAAATTCCTCTTGAAATTAGGCCTGGAACAGTGAACCATCTAGACAAATAACAAGTAGATATCATCATAATACCTAAAACAGACAGGTACAACACGCTTCAAAACACATCATCAAGCGATAGTGAGTTTTAAAAAAATGACCGGGATTTTGCTAAAGCTAAGCAGCACACCAAAGACCACACACCAAAGCACTGAGTCTGAGATGCTGTAAGAAATAATGTTAACCACGCCTGAAATTATGCAGATTTTGTAATAAATATCTGACCCAGACATTTAGGGCAGTAATCTACCACGTTTTGCGAAACAGATTTGGCACCAACAATCTGAGTTCAGTTTTAGGTGCTATGGAAGAGACTTACAGCTCTGCTGTCCCAGGAGAAGCTCCATGATAGTGCTGACTGCTGAGTACTCTAGCAAATACTTATGCAACTTCTTTTAATTCCGATTTATTGTACCTGAAGTCACTGGAAAAGGTCCCAGTGTGTAATGCTAGGAATGTGACTATGTCTTTGCTGATCCAATGACCAGTTTTGTTAAGGACTACATTTGGAATCCACTGAGCCACAGCTCCACACCATTGACTGTGGCCTCTGTCTTCCACCCACAGTATCAAGAACAAACAGAAAAACACGAGTATATGGCTGTTAGGGCTTAAAACATTAAATTAAAGCTATAATTCCAAAACAAGCCACTGCACACATTTTAAAATGTACACCTCTGTGTGGATAAAATTCACTACATTTATTTCACTTGGTTTATAGACTATCTGTTGCTCATAATTTGACCAGCCATATCATTAATGTAATAAAGCCATATTTGTCTATAGCTTTTAACATGGTATGACTGTATAACTCATTCTAGCACATTTCTGAAGCATCTTGATACATTATTTAACTATGAACTTACGTGTACCAGCCTTCTTTTCAAAATAAACTTTTTGCAATCTAAAAAACCCAAACAAATAAAAACTTGCAGGGATGCACAATGTGTTCATTGAGAATAATTGATGATTCCACATTTGAACTTTTCTCTAAGAAAACTGAACAGGGCTGAGTAGCTGTTTTGAAACAAAGTGTGCGTCCCTCCAGGCATGGTGACAGAATGCAATAGCCCTTGTTTTCTCTGCACATGTATTAAAAGTGAAGTTGTCATAGAGTGCATTTTGAAATGTGCAGTCTGCACATTTGTTGTGTTGGGAGGCTGTTTCCTCCTGAAGCATTATAAACATTTTGTTTACACTTCCTGATGACCATTTAATGAAATAGAAGTCTTTTACTTTCTTTATTCTCCTCTTCCCAAGTATGCTACTTTTCCTTAGGCAGAATTAAGATGAATGTTTTACTCAAGCACAGTTTTAACTTCTTATTATAGAGCTGCTCACTGTAGCTCAGAATGTCCCAGTTTTGGTTAGATGCTATTCTTCCTGAGCAACTTGGAAGAAGATAAACATGTTTTCTCTCTCCTCTTTAATGACTTACATTTCTGGGGCAATTTCTACAACTTTCCGAATACCCCAAAGCCAGTATAGAAGAATTTTCTTGGTTCCAGAGTCTAGAAGGTCTGGAGCAGAGGAATCATGAGCCACAAGACTTTAGCAGGTCTTTGGAGGAAAACCTCTAGTAAAGCAGAGACCATCCTGCTAAGTAATGCTCTCTCCTCTTATCTCCCAGAGTCTTGTGAAGAGAACTAACAATTCCACAGGCCTTTCAGAGGTCAGCAAAGAAAAATCATCTCTAGACCTGAAGAAATTGGCCTCCTCTCACACAGATTCCAAGCAGTATAAAGTACCAAGCAGTATAAATTCAAACACTTAGCCTAAATTTCTGAAAAGATTTGCCTAACGTGGAAAACAACATGGCTGGCAAAAAACAAAATATATTAGGAAAAAAAAAAAGGAAAGTAGAGGTTATTTCCAGCTGCTGTATTGCTTAGGCATCAAGGAAGACATTAAGAATAGTAACCTTTCTCAAAACCCTGTATTTCCTGAACCTGTGCAAAGGATTATTGGAGACAAAAACCATCTGTGAAGAAGCTTCGTACATGGCTTCAAAAAGCTCCTATTTCCTCACAGCCTTTGCACCCTTGTGAGTATATAGCATAGAGAAATTACATTTTAGTGGCAAAAAGGAAATATTCCAGAGAGTTCTCATTTGGTAAACTATGGAAATGGCTTCTAAGAACGGAAAAAACTCTGTGAGAGGCACATCATTAAAATCTCTTAAAATTCAAAAGACTGGGAAAGTTTTTGCTGAGCAGTTTTACACCTCAGATAATACATTCTAACTCCAGACCTGCAAAGGGAGAGAGGAGAGAGGCTTCAGCCTTCATACACCGTGGCACAGTGGCACTGGCCACACAAAGCAGAGATCTGTCCTAAAGACATCTCACACCACTGCCACGTACAAGGATCACCTAATACTACTCTGTGTACATCTCTGTACATGTCTGAAAGACACCATGAAGGTGCCAAAAGATGGTCAGGTACACATCTTACTACAAAGCACTTTGAAAAGTGAGATTTTCAAAGAAAAGTGATACTGGGTGGGGGAGGGGTGTGAATATGGAAAGTTTTAAAGAACTTTTCCTCTCTTCAATACCAAAATTGCAGTAAGTTCTTACACGCAAGATTAGCTGTGGTTTCATTTGCCTGGGTGGTTAGGTGGCTTCAACAGGAAAACAAAGCCCTGATTAGATACTTATTTAGGTGATACAGTAAGAAAGGATAATTTTTTGCTCTTGCATAGAAGAGGTCATAGGATTTTTCAAAATCAGTTTGTGGTCAACTACAGAATAACTTCTAGAAAAAAACTCAGTCTTTATTAAAAAATTTACAATAATGGATAGTCTACCACAAACTTTGATAAGTTATTCCAAAGCATAATTACCCTGATGAAGGGTGCTTCCCTTATTCTAATTTGAACATCTCTTTGAACTTTCAGTCATTTGATCTTGCTGAATCTTTGCTAAATTGGCAAGCCCTCTATTAAGAAATGTTATTTTCTCCTCCAAATATGAATAACCTAGGATCAAATTATCCTTTGACCTGCTCCCAGATAAGCTCCTGGAGCCATTTTTCCAAACTTCATGGGAAATTTTCCAGTACTATCCCTGAATTTTTCAAATTTTAAGTGGTCATCTCTGACCTATGGAGCTTAGCCCTGGACAAGTAGATAAATCTACATTTTAAAATATATGCAGTCCAAGAAGTGGTCCCCAGCAACCAGAGCACCAAACCCCTGGTTGTATGTGTATAACTGTGGGTGTGCATTGCACTGTTCTGAGTCTGGCTCTTTCCTGAGGACACTCTGCTGGCCACATTCATCCTGCACAGCACTCGTCTCTGAGGTCTAATTTATGTTTCTTCAGTTTTTAGACATAACAATTATTCTGTTTGCATTTCTCAGTGTGGGTGACATTATGAGAGAGCCACATCACAATTTTCTAGACTGGAGTGTTTCTTAGCAAGGAACAGAGGGTCTATGTTGTGTGCACTGGAGAATGTCATCAGGGCACGTGGAATATTAATTTTATGAATACCACATTTAAGGATTAGAAAGAGGTGCCAAATGGAGTGTAGTTCTATCCATGCTACCTTCCAGAAATATCTCCTGAAGTGACCTATGAACAAATTATACTAAATATGATGATTTTTTTTTTTTAATAAAAGACAGTTTGGTTCCTGAGAAAGACAAGGTACCAACTAATTTCTGTGTTCTGTGGATAAGCAGGGACTCAAGAGTGAAGAATGAACTGGGCAGCTACGTTACCTGGCAGTGTAGACATCAGGTATGACAGGAATAAAAAGCCTCCATCCCATACAAAACAAATCATCTCCTGTACTCATACTTGAAATTACTCTGGTTGTACATCCAATGATCACACAAAGTATTTTGTCAATCATATCAAACCTGGAGTTCATCTGATTATCCAATCCTGGACTGACTGTCATGCATCTCTTAATTCTTCCTGAACATAGAATTCTTCATGTCATTGCCTCAAAACACAAAATTATGAGTGAGTATCACAACTCTACATAAAGCCAGAGGAGCTAGACTTTGGGTGAGCTGTCCTGAAGAGGAATCACAGAATAATACGGACTGTACAGGGTTACTGTGCAGGAGGTCCAGTCAGTGGATCTCCATGTGCAGGCATGTTTGGAAAAAGGGATCACAAAAGCTTATTTTTATGGATAAAAACTGGTGAGGTTTGCTGAAATTTGCTGACCATTTGTCCTAGCATGTCTTCCAAAAGTAATTCATCTTGGACTTTTCACTAAAGAACCACTTACCTTTAAAAGAAAAAAAATCTGTTTCCTAATCCTTGGATCTTGTAAATCAGCTTAAGTCTCTTTAATGCAAGTGTCAGGCATTTATATCAGATCTGGACCTTATCCATGATACTTATCTATGTTTTATTCTTCCACAGAAAGCAGCAAAAAGTGAAAGGCAACAGGGACCAGTGCTTTAAATTATGTCATGCTTTTCTGCTTTTGAACCTTTCAAAGGCATCATATTTAATAGGGGTCAAAATGTCAACAATTTTACAAGGTTTCCACTTGGAACTACCAAGAAGAGGAAAAAGGCACCCTGCACAGGTGCTAATTATTTTGGCTGGCTTCTAATCTTAACAGTGTCTGCCTTATACTTTCCATCATGGTGAAGAATAGCTTTCAAATGCAGTTTGTAATATTAAGTGTAGTCCACAAGGCTAATTGTAGCAATGGGCACAGTGAGCAAGAACACGTCATAGCTTTTCTGGGTCTGGAGTTCACTCAACACCTCAGCAACAAAGGAGGAGATGTGGTTCAGGGCCGAACCACTTGAAAGGTATTTCTTTCTATCTGGATGACAAAGAGGTTTGAAATTTTGTGTTCAGAAAAAAGCAGAAAACTTCCCCCTGTCTTTCCCGCCCTTAATGGGCAGTTTATTGACTGAGTGAGATTCAGGAGGAATAGAACATTCTAAGAAATGGATTAGGGGAATGAAAACAGCAACTCACAATGAACAAACCTGGAAATTAACTACAGCATAAAAAAAAAAAAAAACAACCCAGGAAACATAATCCTTCCTGCACAACCACTTATTTTCTAGTAACAGAGCGAAGGATTAGGTTCACAACAGAAATACAGGGATTTGCCTAAGGAACTGTTTATCATCCTCATATAGCCAAACTCGGGTACAGTTTGGGTAAGTGAACCATAAGGAGTCTGCAAAATTGAACTGCCAAGCTTGGAGGGCTGTGTTCAGCAATAAAACACTCAGATGGTGGTCAGTTACAGGGGGTATTCCACAGGAGTTGGTACTGGGCCTGATACTGTTTAGCATCCAGAATAATGAGCTGGAAATGGGACAGAATCTAGGCAATGTGTCCTAGATAGTGTAACACATGACACCAAGCTGGGGGCCATGGCCTAATACACTGGGGATGGGCTTCTACTCAGGGTCCTTGACTGGACAAGTGGTGGGTAAGAGAAAGCTCCTAAAATTCAACAGAAAGTCCTGAAAGGGACTATTCCTGAATGGAGAGTACATGCTAGAGGACAGGTGGATAGAAAGGAGCTTTCCAGGAGAAGTTCTAAGGGATTTGCTGGACAGCAAGTTGAACATGAGCCAGCAGTGTGACCTTGGGGCAATATTCCACATCTTGGGCTATATTAGCCCTCAGGTCATGGAAAGTGATTACCACTCTTGGCTCAGCACTTGTAAGACCACATCTGAAGCACTGTTTTGGATTCCTCAGTCAAATAAACACCCTGACATGCTGAAGTAAATCCATCAGAGAGCAACCCAAATGCTCACAGGCCTGGCATTCATGAGGAGAAGCTGGGAGAACTGGCCTTCTTCAGCCTGAGGAAGAGAAGAGTGAGGGATCTCCTGTTGTTTTCTACAACTACTTAATGGAGCCACACTTTTGTAACAGATGCACAGAGACAGAATGAGAAGTAACAGTCACATACTGCAGCAATGGAAAATCTAATTACATATGAATTTCTACTTTTATTTTTCACTGAATAGAAATATAGTGGCTAAACACAAGAACAGGCTGCTCTGAAATGTATCCATGAAGACACTTGAAACTCAGCTGGAAAAGGCACTGAGCTGCCTTTCAATGGGAAGAGGACCAAAAGACCTTGGGAGATCTTTTCTGACCTAAATTGCCTATAATTCGAAAGTTCTACTTGGGAAAACTTCCCTTTTCACTGTCTGTGACTTTCTTGACAAACACTGTGTAGAGATGATCTGCATATAGAGGGTATTGCAGCACTCCTGTCCTCCCCTGAGCTCACTTTGACAAAGATTAGTGCAGAAGGGAAGGTTGAGGAGCTACAGCAGGAACAATTAAAGTCAGGACGTAGCTGAACATAAAGACAAGACAATGAGGAAAGGCAAGAAATGAGCTGCTTCTTCTGAGATTTGTGTCCACTCAGTTTTGGACACTCTTCTCTTTCAAAGTTTCCGTATTTTTTGAAAGAGGAAAAGTTTGTCCTGAACTTAAGTTTGTCCTAACACAAAAATTATTAAAGCATAGTGATTTCTGTAGCAAACACCACCTAAGAGAATGATCTGACTACGACCAAATCCAACTGGTTTTGTTGGCACTCTCTTCATGGGAATGACTTTGGCACAGGAGGTAGAAAGACATCTTAGTAACTCTGCTACTTACTGTGACAGGCACCAAGCTACCTATTAAGAGTCCAAAAATGGAGTCCAACTGTGATGCCTCTTTTCTTTGCTTTGGGACTGTGGCTAAAGCCGCTGTCTCCGTCTCTACAAAAAGGAACTGTCTTTACACAACCTCTTTTATGAGCACAATGAGAAACTGGAAAGTGAACTTGCACTTCAGAAGAAAATGTACTGATTTTACTATTACTATGCATTTGTCTGGGGTTCTCCTGTCATATAATAGAAGGTTCTGTTCTCAGATTAGGCACCTGGATGCCTTTACTAAGCTTTTATGTACAAGTCTTTCATCTAAATTTAACCTGCTAATGATTGTCCCTCTACAATAAAAAGGGCATTTCAGACTGCTGGACAATATAATTACTGATCAAGGTATGTATGTTCACATAAAGAACTGCCTTGATCAAGCTAAAAATAAAACACTTCAAAATGATTTTTTGAATCATTATGTTGGAACAGTACATCTAAATGCCTGATTTATGTACATTACATGGAGAACTTTACATTATGGACTCAGGTCAGAACAATAAAACTCCCAAAACTAGGAGAATTTAATCAACTAAAAAGAAATACATTTTATTTACTCCAATACAACTAGAATCTGGTATAGACTCTCCAAATGCCACATTTTTTAATTACAGGTTTCCTATGAGATAAATGTTTTCAGTATTTCAAAGCAAGTCTGATGGTATTTTGTAAAAACCGTTTTTACAGGGGCTGAGAGATTCAATTGCTAAGGAGCAGAGGATGTATTTGAGAGAATACCAGGAACAGTAGACTAACTCCACCACAGTAATGACTTTACTACATGGATAGGCCTCTCAAACTACAGCGCCATTTCAAAATGAAATACATATTGACTCTCATTTCTGAAATGTCAAACAAGCTGTAAGTTCTCAGTATATCACATGCTTTAGAAAGTGCACAAGAAAGACCGGAAAGGAAGCTATTCTTTAAGGGTAGTCAGCTTTAAGATAGATTACTTTTAAGTACGAGCTACAGATTATAGACGACAAAGATAGGGATGTGGTCATCAACAGGAGAATTGTCACTTTAGCTTCCCACCTTTAACACAAAAAGACTGATATTTCCAGTTGAGACTAAAAGCGACCATAGGCTGGAACTTCCTGAACTGCTACCTGGACAATGTGCACAGTATTTGTTCTTCAAAGGCACCTTTACATGTATAAAGCTCATGTGTATCACCATGCTTTACACTGATAACAATATTTACTGAGTAAACTCACGGTGTCTTAAAGGGAGAATAATCCAATCCAAAAAACTGGCACAGTGTGAACCTAAGTAGATGAAGAAAGTGCTGCTTTTTGACTTGTCATCAGTATTGGACATTGGTTTTTTAATCATTAAAATGCATTTTTCACCTGTTTGCAAAGGGTCCTGTACTTTGAACCAATCCTAATGACAGCACTTCCATTACCAAACATGACTAATGTCTGAACTAATGGGAGACAGGAATATTGCTTGCAATGGCTTTTAGAGGGGGCATGGCTAAGCTTGGTCAGGCCATGATGGTGGGTTTTAAAGATTCTATAAACCATGAGTTTTCTGACTTCTTCATTCACTGAGACAATTTGACAACATCCTGCTCTCTCAAGCAGCCAACATACATGAGTACAATTACCACAGTGTCATGAGCAGAGGCCTGTGGAGCTCGGCTGAAAGCTGGTACCAGGTCTCTGGAGCAGGACCACAGGCAGTGCCATAACTACCAACAGCCCATTCTGTACTGCTTCACCAGTCAGTTGTTTTCCGCACTGAAGGTGCACAGCATCATCATGAAGGAGCACAATACACAATCCAGACTTATTTCATATAAACAGTCTCTTCTATGCTTGCTTTTTATCATTCAAATTTGTTAAATATTATGCAAAAATGATGTAACACATGCTTTCAATTTCCAATTCCACTTCCATAGGCTCTTTTTTAGGGAAACAATAAAGAAGAGAGATTCATTCTAGCACTCTTCAGTCATTACAAACACACGAGTAATAAGGCACAGTACACACGTAGCCTAGTAATCGTTAGGTGCTAGCCATTCCCTTCTGTTCCCAATCCACAAATCTGGTAACGTCACATTTCCTAGTGTGGGAGTATGAATTCTCAGCTCAAGCTGCTGAGACACCTCCTTATAGATTCTGATGGCTGCACTGAGGCAGAGCAGTATAGGCTCAAATCCTCAGTATGGGCTTCTGTGGTTTAGGAGTCTGAAATCCCCTGGGCCAAAGTTTTTAAAAATGACCCCTGGCACCCAAATTATAGATTTATCCTAAAGTTCCATTTGGCATGTGTGGGGTCCATTCTCAGCTGATGGAAGTTGGTTCTGCTGCACTAAAGCCAGAGAAGCCAGGGGTAATTCACACCCCTGAAGAAATGGTCAGAAGCCTTAACAGTCACTAGAGATAGCTTTTAAAAGCTATTCTCCACCATGATGGAAAGTATAAGGCAGACAAAGTACTAGAAGCTTTTATGTTTAGAATTTCTTTTAAAAGATACTTTTCTGAGGACTAAGATGACTTCTGCTCCCAAAATGAACATCAAACTATACAGTGCAACTCTGGAGCTGTCAGTTTAACATCTGTAAAAAGAAAAATCATAGTGTAGCAATACTTCCAAAAGCACAGTTTAGTCAGTGAAAGATAACATAGTTACATAGCAAGAAATTGTGCCTGAATTAGAGTATGAGGATCTGGAAGAGTTAACTCAGTGCAGACAATAAACATGGAGTGGATGATATACAAAAAGGGCATTCAGTTAGGCAGCTTACTGAGTATTTGCCAGTAAAGTACAGAAAAAAGTCAGAAACCTTTCTTGTACAGAAGGAACTGTGTTTAAAATGCTTGAGGAAGAGAATGCTTTTGCAAATAAAGAATGGTTCTAACTAAGAACATCTTAAAGATGAATTAAATTGTCTGACTTTTGGTTTGGTCTGGTTTTCCCACAATTATATTATCATGGACTAAAGTATGACTTAGATTATATGCCTGTGCAAATGGGAAAGAATGAAAAACAACCAAATAAAATGCTTCCTTGAAAATCTGTATTGCCTGTCAGGAGATTCCTGGGCACACAGGAAGAGTGAAGTGCAAATGCTTACTGGGTTTAAAGAACCAGCAAAGAAGGAACAAACACATCTTCGCCTTTAATACATCTGCCTTCTGGGACTCTCCCAACCTATATGTTGTCCAGAGAGGCTCAGGCATAGAAAGGTAAGAGTGAAAGAGAAATTATTATCTCCAGAAACCGTGAGGAGCAATGAAACATTTTTGACTTTGAGAGGTGCTTCAAAATCAAATCTGCCAGGGTTAGGAGTGGCTGAAGAAGCTCACATAAAAATATCTTTTCTTACGTTTGTATCCTAGGTCTGTAGTAAAAACTCTCCCAAGAGCAAGAGCAAAAAGTCTGTCTCAGAGCCTCCCCCTGATCCAGCTCTGTTCAGCTCATTAAAGTTTCAAGGGTCTGGGGGCTCTTCCGCAGTTCCTAAGTACAGCTCTAGGCACCTGAATTTTTATGTCTTCCCCCTCCTGAACTGTTGCCTTTCATTGCTGTTCTGCTTAGAGACAGTGCCTCTCTCTTCAGTGCTCTCCCCCTTTAGTTTTCTGAATACTCCTTCCCATAACGTTGCATTCAGTGTCAATTAATTTATTTACTGAACACATCAAACAAGATCCAGTTTCATCTTCCCCGAGAAATGTATACCTCTAATCTCTGTTAGATTACTGAGGCAAACAATTAATTCAATCAAGAAATTTATATTAAAGGGTGCTGATTCTGTCAATAACCTCGTTTCCTACTTCTCAGAGGTTGCACTGTTTCACTCAGTGACCTCTTGCTCCACGTACTTGAAAAAACAACATTCCACTTCTTATGATTACTTGTCGATCTTCCATACATTATCTACTTCCTGGTATTCTTTCTAAAAAAAGTTTTTATAACTCTCTTTTAAGAGTTTTTATAACAAGGTGAGTTGTGTGAAGAAAGAAATTGTAAAGAAAATAAAATCATGTGCAGGATTATGCATGGCTTGATAGGTATATATTAATACAAGAATAAGCACATGCAGTATATGTGAAGGACTGCAGATAATTGATCATTTTTGCCTTCAGTGTGAGGTTTATGTGATATCCTGACATTTGGTATTCCTATAAATCATTTGGAACAGTAAGTTAAGCCAACATAACTTAAAACCTTACAGAATTTTTTAACGTTAACATTTTAGATATAAATACATGTATTTTATACTACCCACCATACATTACTGCATTACTCTGATGTTATGTGGTTGTGCCAGATTTCTCTCTGCCAGCATTAAAATGGCAAAAAAAATAATTACAAAACCAAAAATACAGCAGAAAGAAGATAGCTATAGAAGGTGGTCATCTCTCAGTAGAACAAAATATACTTCTTTGGGGTATAACAGTGAACTGAATTGACGCCAGCAAGTTGAATTGTGTATAACGTAAGCTTTCAGATTTCAGGAAAAATCCATGAAACTTATCTCTGTCTCATGCTTTGGGGGAACTGGGGAGCAGGGGTGGGCAGAATTAGCCTTTCTATTTGCAATTCTGGCAAAGAAGAGTCAGGAAACAAACCTATTCTGCCAAGATCTTGTATCCATACCAATCTGTGTTCTGTTAGGCTATTCTTTTGAACACTTCCAGAGAACAGAGATGCTCTGCAGAGGCTAAAATACAAATTCACAAAAATTAGTGGGATTCCCACAAATATACATAGGAATATAGAAATACAGATGACCCAACCACAGCTTGTTCAATCCTTTTCCTATTTAGTCTGTTTAATTCAATACAATACATTTCTGTGTAGCAAAATCACTATTATGGTGAATAATTTCCTGATAGTGCAGGGATATTTAAATGGACTCATCTGTTCCAAATGGAGGCTTCACCATCTGTTCTGTCCTTTTATTACAAAAAGAGAGGGAATGTAACTCACTGCATCAGCATGTAAAGCCCAGCATTGAAATGATTTAGATGTATGTCTGTGTTCTTTACGCACCTGGTATGTTTTCTCATACACCAAACACAAATCAGTGGGAAGACCTGTCTCCTTTAACCTAATAAATTCTCTGATCTAGTGCCTTTATTCCCTTCTCATGGCAGCAGAAATTGATGGCCAGTAGCTTGCATTTTATTAGGACAATTATGACCCTGTTGGTGTCCTACAGAAGTTATTATCTTTATTGGGCAAACATTTTGTGATACCATTTACTTCTCTACAGACAATGAGCCTCAACTCCTATTCATTCCCTCTTGCTGGGCCTATATGTATGGGTCATCATGGACAGAAATCTTGTAGGACCTGCCAGAGGATCTGTGCTGAGGACCTGTGAGAATGCTGAAAAACTCTGTTCTTCCAAAGGATTTCACACAATCTTTCCTAACACCACTTAGAGAAGACTGTAAACTCCAAAATGCACGACACCGTATCATTTTTCCTTTCTAAAAAGATAAATTTAGCTGTAGCTTAGGAAGAGAGGTGCAAATTATCGCATCTCATACTCTTTATACCAGGAGACGGACCGCACACTCAATGCAGGTGTTAATTCAAAGCAAACCCTCAGGTCCTACCTGTGTTGTAGCCCCTCCCAAGAGCTGGCCAGGGCCGATGGTTCTTCCAAAGGTTGCCCAAATACCAGTCGCTCTGGTTCTCCACTAAGCCAAGAACTTGCTGCCCTGGAAAATGAGCAAATTCCAAGAAGATCAGTCAATCAATGGAAAACACACAGGAAATCTGGTGGGGGACAACCAGTGGAGAGAGAAGGCAGAAGTTGGGAGGCTGCCTTCCTTCCATGCCTTTAGAAGAAGCCAGCTTATGTAACAGACAAGCAAGCCTGGCACAGCAAATTCAGCACGGCTCATTTCTTCCCTTCTTCCCTGGCTAGTCTGAGTAATTAAACACTGTGGGAACCTTTGTCATGCTGATAGAAATATGTCACCCAGAAAAATCTGAATGCTGCTTGATTTTGGAATACAATGATGGAGAATCCTCCTAGTGAGAATTAAGTGTTGGTAAAATGATCATCTAATATGAAGATCTGTTCATACTCTGGTGGAGATAACATAATTGAAGAACAAGGCTCAGTATAACAAATTATTTTCTTCCCATGCTCCCCCCACTAGTTTAATGGATTTTTTTCTCAGTCACAAAGGAAACCCCTTTTGCTCCGAAAAATACTGGATTTGAAGAGTTTACCTACATAAGAAGTTGCACTGTTTTCATTTAAAAGAGTAATTTAAAAGCAATTTAGGTGCGCCTGTGTAGAATGCTGCATAGAAATTATTACTTCAGTTTTATTTCAGTTTATCTTCCATTGATTAGCAGCTGGCTTCAGCTAGAGTAAAATGTATTTTAAATCAAATGTGTCTAGAAGGTTTGCACTGCTTAAAAATCAGCCAAAAAATGAATGTTTGTACAGATAAGGACTTAATTATGCATCCTAAAATGGGTGTATAAAATGTAAATTAAGAGAAGGGATTGAAATGATGCTGTGGTAACAGAGGATGGAGGGAAGGGGAGAACTGCATTTGGATCTAGTCAGAGAAAGGAAAAGGAACAGTGCTTTGAAAGTGGGACATGCTCAGTGAGGGCACTGAGACTGATACTGGGAATTATTTTGCAACCTTTTGAGAAAGCAATTAAAGCATCATGCTTTGAAGGCTCATTTTCAAATCCCAGCTATGCTCATAAAAATGTGTGTATGGTCACAGTAGTGCACTGAAAGCCTGAAAAGATCATTTTATGTTGCTTACATAGAACCACAGCTATGTGTTACTAAAATTTCAGCATGGTCCAAGACAAGGTTGGGCTGAGAACAGACATAAAGACAGATACGATTAATTCAATTTTATAATTGGCTTAAAAAGTGATTGCAGCACTCTCCTGTGGTATTTGTAATTCAGTGGAATGTCAGCAACCCAAACATGTCTTGAATGCTATTTCAAAGAATGTGAGCAGCAGTGATTGGCCAATGCATACGAAAAATTAACCAGAACACCATGAAAGCCTTCAAGGAGTGCATGGAAATCAATCAAAAAATAACTGAGAGATTACCAAGTCCACTCCACAACACTCCAGAATCATCCTACTCTATCCTAATGACAACATGTCACTCCTCATCAAACCTTATTTTCCAGTGATGTCTCTCCTATTCCATTACTTATTTATTATACAGTATATATAATTTTTCACATTAGATGCCATAAATAATTTTCTAAGAATGTGGAAAATATGGGAGAGAGCAAAAGGATCATATCAGAGACCCATTAGTGCTACTGAAAACTGATAATACTAAGAGTGCAATGCACAAGCAATTGAAGGAAATTACAAGCCAGAGGCAAACACGTCCTAAGCAACCCAGCTCATACAGATAAACCACAGCATCTCTCAACCTGTGAGATACCTGAAACACACTGGAGAGCATATCAGACAGCACAAGCCATATACTGTGAGGAAATATGAAAGGGATCTCAACTGGGTGAAAGGAGACTAAGGCAAAAAGAGGCTGAAGGACACAATTTAAACCAACACTCGTTGACTCCAAGCTGGGAGTCCACCTGTTTATAGCCACTCCCTTACAGCTGAAGTAGAGTAAATCAAGACAAGAAACACTGGCTAGTAAAGGATGAGAAAAAAAAAACCAAAACAACAAACCAAAAAAACCCCAAAACAAGCAAACAAAACCAATAGAAAATGCAAGTGCAGCTGGGCTGAAATGGATTGGCACTGCTGGTAGGAAGAGACTGACCCTGCCCATAATCTAACAGCACATTTCACAACTCAGCAGTCCACAGACCCTTCTCAGGATAGTACAGCTACCATCAAAAGAAATGTTAGAATTCCATTTGCAAGAAGCAGGTACCCAATTTTTTTACCATGGAGCATCAATCTGCTTCCATTATTTTAGCCTCATGGATTTCCCAACATGCTACAGACTTCAGCCTTTAAACCAATGAATAAGAAAAAATGAACAAACCTTAATGCTTGTTAATGGTTTTCATTTCCCACATACCAGTCCAAAATCTCAGTTCTAATAACTTACCCCTGAAAGACTTACTTCTCAGTTATAATTTCTCATGCCAAAATAAACTAAAAAAGGTTCAGGAAATTATGCTTGCATGTATTTACTGTCATTGTATAATTAACTTCTGCATTTTCCCTTTATTTTTGAAGACACCAGAAGAGATCTCACTTTCACCAGAATTCCCTGAGGTTTGATATGGCACACGAATGAAGGCAGAAATGAACATCATGTAAGCTTTAGGGCTCAGATACACGGATCAGATAATGTGACTTACTGTGTATTAACTGAGCTGGAATAACTGCCTGTACATACCCTTTTAGCTTGTCACAAACACACAGTAAAATGTATGAGCTGACACGCTTTGGTTTGCTTTTGCAATGGCCTGGGAATGAGCACACACTCACATACTGTCCTAGGGTAGAGCATTATGCAACTTGTCAGGCTGTTGTAACTCTTGCTGGTGCATAAAAGCCTATTAGGCAGATGCGATGGCTTGTCTCCCAAGCCACCTTGGAGAAAATTATGGAGATATGATTTCCATCTTCTCTAGTTATATTTCTATTTTCTCTAGGCTGGAATAGTGCTGCTGTCTCTGCCAAAGAAGAATATATTTTTTATTTCCCTTTACATTGTCTCTGTCATCTTGACTAAGGCAGAAGTAATCCAGAAAACAGAGTTTCAGCTGCATAGCAAATATTAATGTTTTCAAAGAGGTTTTCATTTTGAATCATTATAGACAAAAAAAATCAGAAATATTTTTCTAGAAGACATTCCCCAAATATTTTGATTTGAAGATATCAAAATAACATCTAAGAATGTACAACCATCCTCATATTAAATAATATAAAACAATGTGACACATAATACAGATGCATAATATACACCCTACAGACCACATTACTCCATGTCTTTAAGTTCAAACAAAAAAAAAAATCTGAAGTTTTGTCTTTCAAATTGCAACCAACTAAAAATTCACTCAAAAGCTTTCACTCAGAGGTTCAATCAATTTTTGTTTTTTTAATGAATCCTTATCCACTACCAGCTAGTTCATTTAGTCCTAAACCCTAACCCTAAACCCTAACCCAAACCCCTAACCCTAACCCTAAACCCTCACCCTAACCCTAAACCCTAACCCTACCNCCCTAACCCCTAACCCTAACCCTAAACCCTAACCCTAACCCCTAACCCTAACCCTAACCCTAACCCTGCCGTTAATGGATTTGAACATTTCAGCATTCTGAGCTGCTAGTTTCTTCTTCCTAAGAGTTATTATAATAAAATACCACAACTAACAGCAAAAGCTCTATCATTTTCTGTTCTGGTCCTGCAGTTATGATTAAGTGCACTCCTCTCACTCTCTGTTACTCCAGGCACAAGTTAGCTTATGAAAATTAAGCTGTCTTTCTTACTTCTTCATACATCACCACTGAAATCCAGACAAGAGAAAACAAGGCTATGATTCTGGCATGACCACAGTGAAAAATTACCGGGCAGGCAGAATTACAGCTGGACTGCTGGGAATGGGCCTGGCTGTGGGTTGAGACTTCTCCAGAAAGCAGCTGCAGCCACAGCATTTTGCACAGAACAGCTGCCTGACAGCTCTCGCTCAAATAAGAAGCTTGGCTGTTGCTGGGAAGAGGTTTCCATGGAAAAAGACACTTCCAAACCTGACAATTCAGTGCCTTCAATTCTGCTTTTACTTCACAGATTTTTGGGGGCTAATGGAGGGGAAAGCATTATCCCGTAATTCAGACGCTGAAGAGGACTCCAGACCTTAACTCAGCTCCCAGCTGTGACACTGATTTCTTTGGTGACACTGATCAGCCCCTTGCTCAATTCTCCCTGAAAAAAACTTTACCGCCATTTTGCCTGTCTCACATATTGCAAATATAAGTCCTCAGAGTTAGTATGTGTGTGCTACTTTCTACTGAAAGGGTAAGAGCAGCAGCATGTGGCCAGGCTGAAGCTCCATCCAGCACGAAGTTGTCTCCAGCAGCAGGGAGAAGCAACTGCAACATGGAGCACAACAGTGCAGCTGTATGGTGGCACTTCTTAATAGGGGTCCTCTGGATACAGTGACTCATAGCACAGGACACATCTGAAAATGTATCAGCTTTTATTTATGTTGGGTCTTGTATCTGCTGCTTTTGCTTGGTGCCACTCTTTGTGCCTGTGAACAATATTTTCCTATTCTGCCCTAATTTTTTTCCGGTTTTGAGGATTTCAACTTCTCTACAGTCTGTGGTACACAAGACCTTAACCTCAGCTCTTGCCTTGATGTATTTTGCTATTACAAACAATAAAAATAGGAGTAAAAATTATAGTTATTGCAGGTACTTTCAACATCTTCTTTAGTAGAAGGTTTTTTTTTTTTTAATCTATAGTGGCTTTGACATGACTCCACTGCAATTAAAGTAAGAGCACTGGATCCACTGCAAACACTGTGTGAATTGCACTTTCTCAGGATATCAGACTGTTTCCAGAAAGGGGGAAATAAAAAGGCATATTAAAGGGGAAGGAAGGGCTAGGGTGTCACCTTCTGATTGTCCATGGCCAAAGGGTGAGCTGGTATCACAGAAAAGTTTAGTTCTCCTGGTTGTTAGATTTGCAAGGTTTAGTTGTATTTGGTAGAATAAACCAAATACAACTAAATACAAATAAACCTTCGAAGTCAAAATCAAGTGCAAAATAGTTTTCAGCCTCTAAAAACATAATAAGTAAGAAATTTCTACACTGTGAAGACTATTAAGGAGAACAGAGCAGAACTCTGTCTTGCTACTTCTAGCTACTCTAACAGCTATTGTTTAGATAATTAGGAATTTAATATAGACACAAATGCTGGAGCTACAGCCAAATACTGCCAGAGCAATGCATGTCTTCAGTGTAAGCTGAAAAAGAGGAGAGGGACTCAACAAGAATTTAAGATTCAAGCTTGGCAGGATTCAGAACTGCAGCATTCTGTTCCCAAAATTGGACACAGTAATAGAGAATAAAAAACTGACAGAAGGGAAGAGGTGAAAATGTACATACTCTGAATGCTGGAAATATTCTAAATTGGCTGGTACCAAGCCTGATGAACACTGTCAGGCCTAGTTGAATCTGGTGCAATGATTCAGAGTTAAATATTTGAATAATGCCCTTTGCCTCTTTTCTGCTTCTCTTGATTTCTTTTTCTTTAGCCTTTAAACACCTGTATAAGACACCCTTCTTTTCTGAAATGTGTGAGGTCACATTCTTAGCTGCTATAAATCAGCATGATTTCAATGAAATTAGTGTACTGAAGCTTACTGATACCAGCTGAGTGTGCTGTACTTCCTATCAAATCTTGCCTGAATGACTGGTCCTTTCTTGATGGCCTTCCTGCCCCTCACCATATATTGGTTCATACAAACTATGTGGCTTCTAAAATCTTTCACTTCTCTTGCCACATCTCTCAACTACCTCTTCAGATCACTGTCAAGTTCAAGTTCTTCATCCTCACTATTGCTGCCCTTTGCAATTCTTGCACTGTCAATATAAGTGCATGTTTTTCCTGCTCCCAGGCTCATTCCTCTCTGCTACTGCCATGTCCTCTCTCAATCCTAAAACAGACTACATCTTCTCATGCAACAAACGTCCTGACTTACCTCTGAAAATTTATTTCAAGCACAAAATCCCTCAGGACTTTCCTCTATAATTTTATTTTAGAAATTTTACCATGAATCCAATGTAAAATACACACATGAAACTTCGTGTGTACTCTATAACACAAGTGTGCCAGACCCTGAAAATACAGTCTGACACTGTCTCATACACCTGTATGGTACAGGATATACTGTGTTCAGCAGAACTGAATACTTTGACCTCTACTGTGCATTTATTTCACAGGTGTGCAAACACATAACTATATATACCTTATATTTGTATGCACACATTCACATGCATATGCATATATATACGTGCATAAATATGTACAGGTATGTGTGTGCAAGTATATAGTCTGCCATGAAGAACTTCTTTATTACATATGGAAATGTGAAGTTTCAGGGGAAAACACCTCCTGCAAAAGTTAAACTTTTTTGCTTCATTTCTCATTTGCATTAAGTACATTGCTGTTTCCCAGCAACCATACTCCTTCTTAGTGGACTAGATACTCATGGAGAGAAACTGCATGGACAGTTATTAAGGCACAGGTTGGATGAGAAGGAGGCCAAAGAGTAGCTCACTGAAGGTACAGAGGGATTGGCTCACAAGAGGAGAGGATGGCTCCACAGGAGCAACATGTGCATAGTACACATCTTGCCAGAAGAAGAAGAGAGGATACAGGCAGTGAATACCTGATAAGAATGGATGGCAGACAAATGAAATAGAGGTAGATACAATATATCAAGGGCAGAGAAAGTCAAGAGCCGGGTTGACTGGATGGAAGAGAAAAGAGAAAGTGAAAGGAATAAATGCAAACTCTGGCAATGCTTTAACAAGGATGTAAAGTAATGGTATCAGCTGACTTCTGGGATGTACTCAGAGATGGTGCTGGGCCAAGGACAAAAGAAGTTAAAGCAACTCAGACCAGAGAAGAAAAATAACTTGACAAGAGTCTATAGAGAGAAAAGCATGACAAATGCTTTGTATGTGGTAGGAGGGAGAATTCAAAAGGCATACATAAAAGGTGATCGAGAGTGTGCAGTATACAGAACTGAACTGAGAAAGCTCGGGGTGAAGACCTAGGTCTGATTCATCTTCATGAGATGAAAGAATGAAATCAGTCAAGAGAAGAAAACATGTTGGGTTTCCACTCATCTTCTAGTGTCCTCCAAGGAGCTTGTTAGAAAAATTAAGAGGACAATGAGAAGCCCAGCAAACCCCAGCAAAGCTAGTAAATCTGTCATTAATGTTTGCAGCACTTTCAACAGCAGAATTTCAGGGAAATGGATTCTCAGCAGCTGAGCACAAGAGAGCAAGTGTAGAAAAAACTTTTCATTTTGCAACAAAACTTTTTGCAGTTTTCTGTGCACCCTTCCAAATTGAACCCATTCTGTGACATGCCCAACTCATTGCCATGAAATGTGCTCTGGCATGGAGTCTGGAGAAGAATGAAATGGTTGTGCAATTGTGAGCTTGAGCACAAGAGAGGCCCATACCAGCTACATGGGCTGCGGAGCCCAGTCCTTCCTCACCTTAGTTTTTTTGTCACTGTTTATAGTACAAATTGTCCCAGCAGTAGAACTGACATCTAATTAACAGCAATAGGAGACTTCACATGAACCTTTTCCAGCTGATAAATACACTTCTCTTAACCAGGCTGCCAGCAAGATGTACACACTGCTCTGACTACACACGTTTCTTTTCTAGGCGCACCAATGGCTTTTCTGTTATCATGGTCTCCTTTTAAATTTTTGGTTTATTCAATATAGAACCCCACACTCTTGTAAAACTGAAAACTTCTTTCTCTGAAAGCAGCAAAACATCCTTGTGAACAAAGCCAATTCAAATTGACCCCTTCTAATATTCAGGTACTGGTTTGAGAGAAAGGGTCCAGAGTTTCAGGAATGGACAAGGTATGAAAACCACTGCTTGAATTTGGCCTATGAAGGAATAAGTGATCACTGAACTTTTTTCTTTTGCTGACAAAGATAATGCAATGAAACTATGAAGAGCAGGAGACTAACTATCCATACACTATGACTCTGCCTGTCTTAAGTGCATCAATTTTATAAAGAGGATAAGGTTCTGATATGCACATTTTTGTTGGCACAAAGCCCATCTAGGAAACGTGTCTCAGTCATGGGGAGCCAAGCAGCAGGGCACAGTGTGATCAATAAGGCTCTGATGCAATGCCTTTCAGTAGTAGCACTTCATTAAGGAGAACTTACAGCAGGAGAAACTGAGGATCATGGTGATGGAGTGACACTTCCAAGGTCACTGGAGAAGTGAGTGATGATCTAGCAATAGGCACCAGGACTTGTGAGACCCAGAGCACCAATTTTAGACACCCAGGGACTGTCCCTAGTGCCTAAACTGTCACTGTCAGTAATCACTCAGAAATTCCCACTCAGCTCACCTTCGAGCAGCTGTCAGCTCACTCGGTCCATTGATGGCTGAGTTTTTTCTTGCCACATCTCTGAATGCTATATGCTGCCCTGACACAGATTTACTTTGGATGCATCCCTTGGGGTTCCAGGCATGTCTCATCACTTTCCTATTGACACTCAGGCAGCTGCATTTTTCAGTGGTGATGTTAACAGAATTATCTTAACTCATATTTGCACCAGGTAACAGAGGTTTGAAGTTGTCTGTCTCCCATTTTCACCACATCACTGCATCACTACACTTCATCAGATATCGGTGATTGTTGTCTGAGGTTGCTGGAACAGTAAACTTCTTTGTTAGCAAGGAATTAGAGAAAGAGTAAGAACTTCCTAATGTTCTAAAGACAGATTAAGGAAACTGTGCAAAGCTTCCTACTTCATATTGTTTTGGGCAGTTATCATACATTAAAAGCAAGATATTAACCCCACTTTCTTTTCATTTAAAAGGAACAAATCTTTTGAATTGATTAACACACCAAGAATGTTTGTAAGCAAGAAATCAGTGCATGAGAATCAGAGAAATCCCAGAATGCAGAAGCAGAGCCCGAACCCCCCACGCCCAAGATGAACAAAATGAAAAGAGTTGGTTTTCTAGTGACAATTAAAAAAATCAAAACAAACCAGAAAAAAAAAAAAAACTATAGGAAAGGGCTGCAGTCATCCACTTAATGTGAAAAAGGTTGCCAAGTTATACTACATGGTGTTGAAATCCAACTATGTTGACATTATTTTTCCCCTCTGTTGGGTTCAGTTTTGTTAAAAAAATAAACATGTTTTGCATTTCCCTTTGGCTATGTGGCTTTACCAGCCTCTGCAAATTCTTCTAGATGAAAATTAAGGAGTTGTCTCTTCAGTAGACACAGTCTGCAGTAAGATGATGCTACCTGCCTAGCACCTCTTGCCAGTGCTATTAAGGGCACTTACTACACTGACAATTGGTTTTTGTAAACAGATCACTTTATCCTTTTAATTATGGGCTTCAAGACAGGTTAGAGCTCACAAACACTACTACTAAGAATTATTTATGCATCTAGAGTATCAGACAGTAAGATGACACAGCAAATATTTGTTCACACCTAATGATTAAGCACAATTAAACCTGTATCAGGAAATAGGACAGAGCTCTGATATCAAACAACAACTTGTTTTGCATCTTGAGCCTAAAGAGTAAGAGATGCTTCTGCCTGATGCCACAAAACAGTGGCTGTATCAGACATCTCATGCTGTAGTGGCGAGCTCAAGAGTCTTGGGATCTGTTCCTCGTTCTTATGTTGACTGGCTCTGCAATTAGAGACAGGTCAGCTCTTTAGTGAGCTGCAGCCTCCCTAAATAGGGCATGATTCTGCACTCAGGCCATGGAGAAGAAGAAAAGAATAACTTGGAAAACAGAATGGAAGTGTTGCAAGTTATTTTCTCAGCAAGAGATAGAGCCCTGCAAATACTTAATAAATGTGCAGAGAACTGGTCTCAAATTTGGAAACAACCATTCTTTCTCTATATTCTTCTCTGCCTTCCAACCTGTACTCTGGAGACATCTGGATTCAAAGGGTAAAGTGGTTGAGATGTTCTCTTGCTGGAAATACGTCTACCTGCAAACCCAACTTGGAATCATACATTGCATTGGCTCAGTTTTGCCAGCATGTCCAGAACAACAGTCATGATGGGCACAAAGGTAAAATTAAGTAGCCATCTTGAGCTCATATTGAGCTCAGTACCTTCAGCTCCAAGAATAAATCGTACGGGATGCCTTGTGCATTGCTAGCAAGCATTAGCTAGTTTACTTTCTTAGTCAATAGCTGCTTCCTACATACATGACACGTGTTGCTAGCATGACAATAAAACAGTTAATATTCCTGATGCAGAATCCAGTAAGGCTTGGAAAAAGCAATAAAAATAACAATGTAGCTAATAAAAAACAACAATGCAGTTAATATTCCTGATGCAGAATCTAGTAAGGGTTAGAAAAAGCAATAAACCCCCCATTCTTCAGTGTTTTGCAGATCACTCTGTGTGGAGAGCACCAGTGGTTCTCATATGTTTAACACAGGTCTATCTCAGCACTGACATTTCCCTTTTGTCCCTGTTTATTGGCTTAGTAATGAGTGATTCCTGCTGAAGCATCCTCAAGCAAAGAGGAAGAAGGCTATCTCAGCTAAGTGAAGGGATAAAAACAAATTTTATGAAAATCAGCTTAAGTTCCCTCTCTCTCTCCGTTGTTTAATTATGTAGTTAAGTGTAGGTCTGGCTTTAGTTAAAACAAACAGATGAAAAATCTGAAGCCAACAGTACACAGGAAATACAGAGTTTTATCACAGTCCTGAGTCAGTGAGTCTTTGAAGTGTTGCAATACAGTTGAAGTCCAAAGGCAAAGAGGTGAGAGATTAGCAGAAGGCACCAGTTTCATTAAGTAGATCTTTTGCTAATAACAGGAGGAAAGGGCACAACTTGCTGTCCACTGAAATACAAGTCCCATAATGTATTCTGCACATCATATCGTTCAAGCCTCTAATATTTCATTCATTGATTTTACTGTCAAATGAAAAGGCATTTGTTCCAAGTGGCATTTAGTGAGACAGATGGGGAGAGACCCAGAGTTCATTACTAGGAGTTTGCTCACTGGATAAAGTTGACATTATATGATAAAAAGCAAAAGGAGGGCAGAAGTCTACTGGTCCTAATGTTTAGAAGAGTCTTTTTGGTTCTCCTCCTGGAAGCTGAAGGGCTTTGCACATGGTCAGGCTGCAGAGTGCTTCACAAGTCATCCGCATCTATGAAAAAGCATCATTGCAACTTCTCACACAGGTCCTCTGTCACCCTGATTTTTCAGCCTTCTGATTGTTTTCATTTCTATTGGAACTTTCTCACACTTGTAAAAAAACCAAAAACTGATATTTTGTAAACAACACATTCTTTCCAGGGGGAAGGACAAATTGATAGACTTCTGAGTTGACCACTGGGCTCAGAGAGGTGTTCCTCTCCTCCCCTAATCCTTGACCAAAACCCAAAAACTATATAAGCTGAAATTCCCAAATAAACTTCCCTTTTCCTTTTCATCTCACATACTGATGGGTAAATATAGCTCTTTTCGTGTCCTCTTGCAACAGCCCTCCCTCCCTGTTCTGGCAGCATGCTCCCTCCCCAGCATTAGTATGTAAAATATCACACTAGCGACCCAGAAACCCTACAGACTCCAACCCTGTACTGAGATCAACCTGTGTGGACCTTCTAAAAGGTTATATGCAGGAGAGGCAAGATGTAAAATGTATTTAGGCTGAAAATAGCTAGCATTTGCTGGGCTTCAGCAAAACAACAGCATCTGTAGGCAGGCACAGCAGCAGAATTTAAAATGCCCGAGTGGTTAAAAATAAGGTGCCTATCAGCTGCTTGGAAAAACTTTTGTGAATTTCTTTATTAATTATATATAGGAACTCCACCTAGATTTAAATTTACACAACAGTATCCCTTTATTAATCTGAGTCTAATTTTACTGGTTTTTTTTAAAGTGAATTTTATAACAAGGTTTAGCACGCAAGCTTTCATTCAAAAATACCAAAAAATCAAAATGATCATCTCAAATATTGAAAAACCCTCCTATTTCCACAATAAAATGAGAGAGAGGCATGAAAAAATTAAGAATTCTGAGGACATCAAGAACCAGGAAGCCAAGTGTACAATTGCTGCAGGAAAGCATGCAAAGGGCAGGAAGTTCTGGTATCTGCTAATCCCCTTAATCCCTACTAATGCATGAAGTGTAAGCAACATCTGTTTTATGAAGTAGTAAAATGCTGTTATGAATTTTGAATCTATCTTGCATCTCAATAAATTTTGTAATCAAAAAGTTAAA
The DNA here is from genome assembly GCA_008694505.1 of Cyanoderma ruficeps. Lineage (NCBI taxonomy): Eukaryota > Metazoa > Chordata > Aves > Passeriformes > Timaliidae > Cyanoderma > Cyanoderma ruficeps. Next base: position 10,947,682 of record VZDJ01000426.1, read on the forward strand.
TATCAGTAAATTTCTATTTACTTATTTTCCTCTTCATCTGTCTAAGGATGAGATGGAAAACAAAATTAAAACTGAAATCTCTAAAATGGACCTAGCTAACTCACTCCGTCATAAGCACAGATATCAGACAGCACACTGTACTGCTCTTAAAAAAGGGAATAAATGCATGAGTTAAGTATGAGAAAATTATTCACAGCCTATCTGTATCATAAGCCTCTTCTGTGTTAAAGAAGAAATAAATTACAAAACAAAGGGCTCCCCTCTCTTTCTTGGGTAGGAAAAAAAAGAAGTCCCTCACTCACCAGATAATCACATATCAGACCAGACCCTCTACTGGCTCATAGTTCCATGTAGTGGAAACTGATGTCACCTTTCGTCAGTCATGCTGCATAGCTATTAAGCACCATAAGAAATACAAATTATAATAGAAACATATTTAATACTTCAGCAAATTAAAATTTAATTACCTTTCATGTACTAAAAAACAGCAAGAAGTTAATATATGTGTTTGCAGATTAGAAAGGCAATAAGTCAAAAAGAGAATGATAGAGTGATATAGAAGACCATTTTGGCTGCATATTGGGAAGATCAGTATGATCCAGTTAAATGTTGTGATGAAATCTTTACTTCCATTGGATTTAACATTGTGAGAATTAATTCAGACCTCAGTCACATAAATGCTGTAGAAGCAAGCACACTAATATGAGAAATTACCACCCCATGGCAGGAGTTACTATCCACCCAGTTCATCTTGGTGTCAAACTATCCAGGTTAGCTGCAGTTAACTGCACTGCTCCTCTACAATGGCTGTGGGGAGAGTGAGAGGGACAGTAAGACCCTATAAAGCCTGTTAATACAGCTCACGGAAAAGCACTGAAGAGATGATAGCAATAATTTCTTAAATCACTCCAAACAAAATTGTCAGAACATCAGTTTATAGCTCCAAAAGCATCCAGTAAATGGGACATTTACAGATAATCTGTTCTAATCTCTAAAAAAGGTAAATCCTTTGGTAGCAGTGAGGACAGATTTGTGCAAGGCTCCCTTCAGTATCTCTCTTTAGCTTCCACCTCTGCCCTTTTGGAAGGCAGAACTGATCTTCCTTCTCCATGATTCTTTCCTGAAGGTGCACAAACATTGCACTTGCTTATAAAATCCAATTGTCTAGTCCCAGACAGACCTGCCTGGGATTTACTCTTCACAAATAAAAGATAATGTAGGTGGTTCTGAATAACTCTTCCAGTATCTGTGCACAGATTTTTTTTTTTTTTTCAGATGTATCCTAAATAGCTCGTATTTTAATCCATCCAGTTTTGGTCATCTTCTATTACAGTGTTACAAGTGACCCCCTGAGTCATTTCTTACTTCCTCAATTCATTACCACTACTTTTAGCTTGGAGCTACACTTGCTTCCTATCACCTCCGAAGTGTTTTCAGAAATAAACTTGTTCTTGACATGATTGTGTTTTTTCTAATATTGGTAAGATTTTCTCTCTGTGTTCAATGCTGTAAGATATTGATGGAAAACTGTACTTTGCAAACTGGAATAAGAAATGTGTTATTTACCTACTCAAAGTAACAAAAAAGAGCAAAACACAAGACCCCCTCTATAACATGTGAAATGCTAGTTTCTGTCCTTTTAGAGTAAGACATGACCTTCTGATTGAATTTAAAGCTCTTATTCTGTCACTTATCTCATTAATTGCATGAGGAAACAAATTCCAAGACATAGATCAGATTCTTGGACAACCTTCCATTTTTTATCACCCTATGAAGAGCAACTCAGCTCCTGTCTTTCCATGAAAGGAAAATAAACAATTTTCCATTTAAGCTTACAAGATCAATGCTGCAAAGAAGTGAATTGTGTGAGTATGTCTGCACTAAAAGAAAGAGGTATTTATGTGAGATGTGACTTAAGATACAAAGGCATTAAAGAGAGGTTATTATCTGTTTTAGAAGTGGAAAAAAGACCTATATATCATTATCAGATTCTGATCAGTTCTAGAAACTGAAAAGAACTAATGTTATTTCATTTCATGACAGATGGAAAGGTTCGCCCCTCAAAAAGACTGAATGAGGGCTGAATCAAGAGCAATCATAAATTAACTAATTTTTTCCCTCCTCTTTTCCTCCAAGTCCTCTAAGCTAATTTTATAGCTAATGCAAGGACAGATCTGAGAGAGTAATTATCAAGCAGGTATGACAGGATTAAGTAAACGCTCTATGACAAGACAATGCTGAACTTCTCTCACTGAACCACTACACAAATTATTTGTGGCCAGGATTAAAGTATTTAATTAAATCATCTTTGTGTAGATGAAACATGAAAATCATTTTCTAAATTGCTGTAAGAAAGAAAAACACTTCCCTTCATTTGCTTCCTACAATCCATTGAGTCTATAGTTCAAAAACCAAAAATGATCAAAACAGCAGTGACTCACTGGCAAGAGCATTAGGATAAACTGAACTATCTTGAAAGTTATCTCCTTGCATACTTTTCTCCTCCAGCCAGGATGATTGTAACATTAGGCAAATGCATGACCAGAAAAAAGACCGCTTCCTAACCAGAAGGGTAGTCTCCCTCCATGATATGAGAGGTTTACATACAGGAATTCTTCTTAAAGTAAAGCTGACAGTCACTTCAATGAGCTCTTACTCAATATTAGCGTTTTGCTAGAGGACTCTGAGGGAGAGAAGGGATTGTAATGTTTTTGTTTTACAGAAACAGCGATGGAAAATAAGGAAACCTTGCCACTTAAGAAAAGAATGAGTGTGTGTAGAACAAAGGATTTTTTGACCCCTGAGACCAAGAAGGGAAAAACCCATCCAATTTAAGACATAGATCTTCATCCTGAGATTTGTTTTCTGCAGTACCAGAAGGAAGAACCAACATTGCGGGGTTGCTCAGTTAAGGTCAGTAGGTAGAAAATATTCTCTGCCTCTCATTGCTCCCATCAGTAGCTATGAGACACAGCAAACCCAGGAGAGAAGAACTGAGAGAGAAGTACCCCAAGTTTTTATGGACTGCACTGAAGAACATCTGAAGTCATGGCTGAGCTGGGAGAGAAATTTTAATATTTTCATGAAAATGTTTTTTAAAGTCACATTTAGAAAACTGTTTTGAGTAATGAACATTTAAGCTTGGTTTGACTTCATTTGGCTGTAGAATTGAAAGGAATAATGTACCAGTGGATAAAATGCAAGGATTTGGACTTAATTCTCTAGCCACTGTCAACTAGGATGGAATGACTTCAAGCTATTTCCTTCTATTTGGACTAGTATCGTGGCTGGAAGAAAGCCCAGTGGGGAAGAACAGGGTTGGTTATTAATGCAAATCCTTACTATCTCCCTTCAGAAGAATGTTGTCATTTTTCATACTGGATGTCTACTTCTTATTGCAACAAATCAACCTTTTTTTTTTTTCCTTTTAATTGCAAGCCATAACAAAAACAAACAAACACCACATTTGTACAAAACCATTACACATGCATCAAAGAATAAAGTGCTGTGAATTGATTCTCAGGTCTAGGAAACCTTGTAAGAATCTCTTCAAATGACAACTAAGATAAAAAAAATCTACCTCCAGCTAAACTTATTCCCTGTGGTGCACAGATGGTAAAATAAATAATTTTCCAACAGGAAAAAGAAGAAAAGTTAGATAAAGCAAATATTATAATTTTTATTATGATTTCTTTTCAACTCTACTCTTTGAGAAACAGCCTATGAATGTCTCGCTCTCAAAAATAGCAAAAACAATTAATAAATATTCTATGTGTATAGTCATTAAATGAACAGTCTGTGTGAATATATATGCAATAAAAACCAACAACTAACATTCAGTAATTTCAGTGAGTTTTTGCTCACACAACTGTAAACATGGACATGTGCATATGCAGCAGAAACTAGATCAACCCTGCTGAACAATGTTAAAAAAAAGGAGTGTCTTATAATAATTCTAATAATTTCTGGATATACTCTATTAGTAATTCACTGTGAATGCGAGAGAAAAGAACACAAAAAATATGCCTGTAACAATAACGTGTGTGTGTGTGGAAATATGGAAACAAACATATGAAACTCGAATGGAAAGGAATTCTACCTAAGAAATGCAGTGTGGAGGTCTCTAGTAAGCTCCAAGGTGTATGATGCTGCACATATTAAAATGTTTCCACAGTATAATCCAAAAGTGATTTAAATACTTACAGCAGCTTTCATAAAATTTTGATATATTTCTTCTGGACCACTTAACAATCATGAGATGCTGCTTAATTTCCTTTCTCATCATTACTTACTGTCAATAAATGCATGTGTGTTAAATTTAATTTTTCTTCATTGTAATTAGTCTTGGTCTATCTGCCTGACATATTAACTGATTCTAAAATCTCATATTTGTGACATCAAATGATTTCCATAGTGATAGACTGAGACATATTCCTGAATAAGTGTGGTAAGTGGGTCATATTTGACTGGAAAGGGGAGAAAAAATCCAACCCTCCTGTATATATATTTGCTTTGATTAGGCTAATCAGTAACTACAGGAAGACACAACTGTGGTACAGTTCATTTGCTGGGCAGCTGTTAACCACAGAGACTTGTGAGAAAGTTTTTAAGGTTATTGTGGGTAATGAAGATGCTAAGACTGTATCAATCACTTTTTGAAGATTAACTAATTTGAATCATAACTTCAGACTTAGTTCAGTACATAACTTTGCTCAGTGATTTTTAAATTTTTCTAGTGGACTCTTCTGAAGAATATGCCACTTTAAAACCATGTTGCAGTAGCTTTGAACATTAAGTTCAATCTGGACTTGACACTAGAAGATCTCTGGTCCCTGTCCCTTTGCACAATGAATTTGCTCTCTTCTCAGATTTATTTCCATTTATCAGCTTCAATTTGTACTGTAGACCATACTTGAGCAATGGAACTGTACCTCATGTCTCTGGGTCTGCATTAAAATTTGATGTGTTCAGTTACATGGGCATGCGTGTCCTTGGATGATATCTGTCAAGGGTGCTCCTGTTAACACCAGTACTGTCAAGTCCTCAAAACTTGCCAGCACTTCTGGCTTCAAAGGGCAACTGAATAAAAGATACTTCACAGGGTGGTCTTATATATTAGCAATAGCACCTGCTGTGAGTCCCGATAAAGTGATTCAGTGGTGTGAGTCTGTGTGACAGGGAATGAAGACCCTTTATTTATACAAATGAACTTAAAGGAGTAAGTATTCAGACACAGCAAGCAGGTATGACTCCTTTTATCTCAAATGGAGACATCCCAACTTGTAGCAGGTTAGAATTTGGCTCGGTAAATTTACACTGCAGAAAAATGAAATGTTTTTCACGTATTTTCTGGGTTTTATGTATTTTCTCATAAAAACACCAGCTGTTGGCTTTGTTGCTGATTAGCAACCTCCCACTTTCCCATTCCGGGCAAGTTGGTGAGGAAAGCTGTCAGACCAAGAACAGAATTTCTGGCAAGGCACCCTCTGGCCTAGGCACGGTCCATGGAGCACATGCTGTGCAGGGCAGGCTTTGCCATTTGGGAAACTGGGCTTCATGAATTCTAATCCAGAATAGCCCAAGTTTAGTTCCTTAGAAGAGCAAGCTAAATTAAAACTAACAACTTTCCCAAGTGGAAAGGAATCCAACCACTATTTTTGAAATGCTACCAGAATGGCATAGCAAGATGCATATATTGCTGTTTGATCACTGTGAGAGTACATTTAATTTGATATTTTCAGGGGGAGAAACTCTGCAACTAGAAAGTACCAGAATCACGTGTGGTCCTAGATCTTAAAAGTCACAGAAAATGGTAGTACTTGCCCTCTAAAGCGTCTGACAGCTATCATTCAGGTGTACTGAAAACAGCACCTCAGAAACCACAATGAAACAACACAGCTACAACTTCACGTATTCACACTAAATCTTCAGCAATTATTCCATTGAGGACAAACATGAGATAAATCAGAGGTAACTATGAATTCCCAGTGTAAAAAGGGCTCAGTGAGGAAAATACTTATTCCGGCGAGCAGTTTATATGGACAGGGGAAGTTTATCCAGAACTAGGGGATCTACACACACACATACAGCCCTTGCAATGACTAGGCAGGCAGAAAGGGATGGAGAACAGAACCCACAAACAGAACCCAGGACTGCAGAGGCAGTAAAGTGCCTGCTTATGTCTGCAGCAGAGCTGGGAAGCAGAGCTCAGATCCCTGCTGTTCCACTTGGTGGAACTGCTCTTCTCCTTCTCAATCCCTTTATGGATTTTTATCAACTTATTTCATGAGCAACAAAGTTTGCCAATACACTGTGACAATGTTAATTGTATAAATCATGATCCATTTTTTCTTGTTTCGACAGAAGAGTCTAAATAGTTGCTAAGATTGCAAATTAGTTCATCTCCGCTTAAAGGATTAATTTTTTAGATCTTTTGCAAATCAGTGAATTTGAAAGAAAAAAACAGACATACAATGCTTTCCCAGAGGGAGTAAAGTCACTCCCCAGCAAAGCTGCTTTCAACTCCAAGTTCTGCTAACAAAATAGCAAAGAAAAATCTCTCTGTACCAACTTATTCATGCCAGACACAACCTTGGGAAGTGTTTTGTAACATGTCAGAACATAAAGAATACAGAATTCAATAATTAGCAAGCATAGAGAGATTATATTGATGTTTTATACATATTGGTCAGTAGACAGAGGAGGGACAGCAAACAGGAATACTGAAACCACAGCAGGCTGGACAGTCAGGTTGATGAGAGTAGTTAAGAAGATTAATGTATACTTTAAACTGAACTCCCCTCACTGGTCAGTGCTCAATAATTTAAAAGACAATGCCAAAGCCTTCATTTCAAGGTGACAGCAAATTTTGATGATGAAAAAACACAGCTGAAAACTTGCTTTTAATTAAAAAGCAAACAGGCTGAAACTCCCATGTGCCTAAAAGGAAGTAATAGCATTTTGGAAACAGAGGGGAAGGATTATTATTTAGATAGTTCATTCTATTAAATAAAAGAATTCAAAGAGAACCAGTAACAACTTTTCCGCCCTAGTATCCTCAATAACATAAGATGATTACTCACTGACTTAATGAGAAAAAGTTTGAGGTTAAAGAGAAAGCAATTAAACCGACAGATTTTCTACTACCAAAAACAGATATCCACAAAATGCAGAGCTAGGATGCATAAAATGACCAGAATAACTCATGAACATAAATGAAGATGATGAAGAAATGGATGAGAAAATTCACATCTTCTATGCCATAATACAATAAGCAGACCAGTGATAAGCAAACTGACAGGTGCATGTTCAGATGGACACAGAGGTGACATATTCCTAATATTTATAAAAAATTGATCAAAACGATTATACTAACAGTTTATGACATACAGGAGCTCAGAAATTCAAGCAAAAAGGCCAAAACTATTTTTCTACAGAAGCTGGGTGTTTCCAGTTAGCTTCCCTTTCTTGCTGCAAACACTTTTAACCTGCTGAAGTTCAGTTACAAAACTATTTTAGTGTTAAGAATTTATGAGTTGTGGGCAGGAGCTCTTTTTCCTAGGGATCACTGAGCTCTGTAGCCTCAGGCATGCAACATCTGTCATAGTATGTGCCAGTGGGGAGCAGCAGCAGTTCGTCATGGTCAACTGTGACATTTTGCTGACTGCTCCGTCTTTTTCCCAATGCTAAACTCAATGATCTTAAACTTCAGCCTACATTTCAGCATCAAAGGCCTAAGAGGAAGTTAGTACTTCACATATTCCCTGCACTTGGAAAGACCACATTTGGCAGATACTGTTCAATGAGGGGCATAAAAGACGATGCTGGTGGAGAGCAACACTTGGCCCTGAATCTATTAGCCAGGACAGGCTCTGATGTTATCTGCCCTAACTCAATGCTCTATCTCAGTGCATCATCATTTTCAATCTTGCTGAAGTCAATGAGACTACTCATGAGCTTTAACACTTCAGCCTATGATTAAGTACTTCACTAAATAAGGTCATTAAATTTAAATTGTAGATGCTTGCTAGGTACTCCTGAAGGTTGTTCTCTCACCTGCAACATAATCCCTGCAGGCTCATGGCTGGCAAAACAAGTGGCTAAATAACACCCAAATCTGCATGTCAGCAATCCTCCCACTAAACTTAAGACACAGGAAATTGATTGATTCAAGAGGGAGCTGTGTTTACCCTACTGCTGATGTAGGGAAGAACAGAAGCATGTTATGGATTGTGGAAAAGATTGAAACACACAGAAAAGGAAAGGTGGATGAACCTGGTATACCACAGCCTCTAGCAGAGATATCTTAGCAGGTTTAAGTAGCAAAAGCATTACAACGGTGTCAATGCAGCGTTTTGCCACTGTGTAGTTTTGCCATTTCTCAGCAGGAACTATCAGTGCAACACAGTATTTTGCCAGTGCAGTTAACTAGCTCAGATACATGTGCATAGGTTGGCCCTCATAGAGATATATCCTAAAAGATTCCTAAAGGATTAACATGGCACTTCAAATGTTACCAAGCTATTTTCACTTCTCTCTATTCAGCATGCACACCTCAAAGCAGCCCTCTACCCTGCTTCCTACTCCCAAACAGGCTATCAATCATAATGAAGGGTATGCTAAAGCCATAATGCAGATAACAGGCCATTAAAAGCTCAAATGAGAATACTAAACATGTTTCATTAATCATAGCACAACCCAGTCTTGAACTAGGAGCTACAGATTTGGTGGGTCAGTAATGGAAGGCTTCTTGCTACCCAATTCTAGTGACTGGGAAAGGGAGTTGCCTTAAACATTCTGTCCCTCCTCCTCTTCCTCGGGTGCACATAACCTGTGAGGGCTACATTGCTGGGAAATGAGTGAGAGAATAGAGAATAAAAATGAGAGACCTGCTATGAAAAAACAGTGCAAATGCTCTCCAGAAAGCCTGAATTCTCAAAGGAGCCAAAACACCCACAGCTCACACAAATTTTAGTAACAGCACTTCTGAAAAACGGGCCAAACTGGCTCCTTCTCCCTGGCAAGAGGTCTTTATTTAGGGATTTGACAGAGTATCAGAAAGAGGAGTTCTCCTAGGGGCCCAAACCCCAGTGCTGATCTTACCACTGTAAAAGCATAGCAGGTAAATTTTAAAGAAAATTCTGTAAGAAAGTGATGCCCTCTTTGCACCACTTCTTATCTGTACATGTCTGGCTTTTTCCAGCAGCTTTCCAAGCCATTTCCAGAAAACGTCAGCAGGTTACCTGCTAGGCAATTGCCAGGTGAACAAGTGCTACCTGCTGGACACACCTGGCTACTTAACCCTTCTGACGCCACATGCCTTGGCATAACAGCTTACAAGTGGCACATACATTTTTGGGTTTTTTTAATCCAGAAGCAGGTTGGAGAAGGTGGTTTCAGCAGAGGTTATGTTGTTTCTTTGGACAGCAGAGACAGAAGACACTCTCAAAAAGACTCTAACAACTAACTGGAAGAGACAAGATGCTGAAACTAGAGACCTAACAGAATGGGTCTCAAGTTTAATCCTAGGGGAGAATTTGAATCAACAAACTTCTTGTGAGGAGGCAGGATTTTACACCTTAGTTTCACCTCATTGTGGTCATGCTGAACTCCATGGTTTACCCTTATAAAAGACTTTCAAATAAGCAGAGACATCAGGTGTTGACATTGGTGGATGAGTCTTACTATGGAATGCTAAAAAATGGGAAGGAAGTGTTGAATACAGAACAAAAGCTTTCAAAAACACAGCAGCAGAGGCTTGATTATGCCAGATATCAGCTACTCTGTTTTTGAGCTCGTTCTGTTCACAGAAGCAGGGATTTGATATGTTATCACTTAATTCCTGCATACTAAAATGACAGCTACTACTCTGATAATGTGTGTTTCAGGTAGGATCCTGGAGCACTACCAATTAAAAGCAGATTATCAACATACTTTCATATGTTAATAAACCCCTGACTCCTGTTATTTGTTTTTAATGTTGCCTAGTATTTTAAGATCCACAAAACCTACTGCTCCTGCTTTTGCCCTGCCAAATGGAGATGAGTTTAGAGGACTCAAAATGTCCCTACTGTGAAATTTCTTGAACACACTGTGCTTTGTGGCAGAGGTTGGAAACACTCCTAAGCATTTGGAGAAATTAATTTCCAACAATTAATTATGTTTCTACAGTACAGTATCTTCTTTCCTCTATGGGGTTAGGCATCAGGAGCCCCAAAAATACCTTGGGGGTTTTTGTTAGTGTTGCATATTCTAGAAGTGTCTAACAACAGAAAAAGTTGGTGGATTCTGCTTTTTTTAAAGAATAAAGTTTTTGCTGTTATGACTGCTATGAAAAGCAAGAAAGTGTAATATTAATGAGCCAGATAACAAACAAGAACTGGCTACTTTCTTTTTTCTTGACATCATCATTTTTAAGTAGGTCTCCCAATTTTTGAAGGTTTTACCATGGCAGACTATCCTCTTTAAAGCAGGTTTCAGGAATTAACCTCTCCAAGTCAGTATTTCAGGTCCACACATCCCTTCTTACCCAAATGTCTTTTTCTCCTGTGCGCAAAAGGCTGTGATTACGCCTTTACTTTCTTTGGCACACCTATCTGCATATTTTGCAATGCCAGGGTTTTGCAATGAAAGCGGTATCACTTTGGTAGCCATCAAATGTTCATGCAGCTCACCAGGATACAACAGAGATGAAGAGATACTGGTGCCATACTGAGAGCTAACTGGCAGTACTTCTTGTACCTGTGTTTTGCGTTAACACCCGGGGGCAAAAATGCACCACACGGGTCCATCACTCCCTTCCCCTCTCTCTCAGAGGGACTGAGGAGGAGGAAAGGAAGAATAAAAGCAAGAAAACTTGGGGGTCCAGACCGAAAAAAAAGCCAAAACCAACAAGAAATTGTTTAATAAGTGAAGTAGAGGAAGAGAGAAGGGAAGATGTGGGGTTGGAGGATTTGTTTAAAAGTTCTATTGTAAGTTTAGTTTAGTTCTATGTGCCTGAGATGGGTATTTTTTTGGAATTTTTTCTTATCAGAAGTTGGTATGTGCTTTGTTCTGTTCCCTTTGCCCAGAGTCAGTTCCCAATTGGTCCTTTCCCTGTGATTTTCCCTGTCTGTTAGTAAAAGTCTTATCTCTCAAGGCCAGAAACTTCCAAGGAATCCGCCTAATGACAGGGGCCCTCAGACCCTACCTTAATGTCTCTCTGACTTATTATGAGTTGTGTAACTCAGTTGGCATTTATTCTTTGGTTTGTTTTATTGGTTTAGAGTTTGTATCCGCCCCCTCCAGCTAGCCCTGAAAAGACCCCCGAGCCCAGGGACGGGGTCTCTCCTGAGGTTCCTGACCTAGGGTGAGAGGGTCCCCTGTCCCGCAATAAACCTCTGTTCATCCTACCTCCGAGAGAGATCCCTCTTTCTTTCAACCATAACCACAGCAGCAGAGAGTCAGAGGTTCTGCAGAGCCAAGAGCCCATACATCAGCATTGTTGGAGCCTGTCAGAGCAGCCCGGGCAGTCCAGCCGGGCGAGCGGACCAGCAAGACACGCACCCCAACAGGAAGAAAACAAAGCAAAACAAGTGATGCTAAGGTCCCTCCTGTGGGTAACTGATGCCCTGCCAGATCCAAATAAAAAGATGTCTAGTCCCCTAAAGCCACCTCTTTTCCCTTTTAGTGCTGAGCATGATGCTGAATGCCATGGAATAATAACTCTTTTGTTGGTGAGAGCCACCTGCCTGGGTGTGTCCCATCTCAGCCCATTGAGTGCCCACCCAAGTGGTGGAGAGGCAGAGCGAGACTCGGGGAAGGCCTTGATGCTGTGCAACCCAGCTCAGCAAAAGCCAGAGCATGACTGAACCATCAGCACTGTTATAAGAACAAAATCTAAACCCCAACACCATAACATGAACTGCTACAAAGAAAATTATTCTAGACTTCCAAGGAACTTCCCTGTTACCTGCATACACAGCACAGATGAAATGAGACTGGTAAACAAAGGAGTCCAAGCCACACTGAATATTTTAGCACGTTTAAACATTTAAACAGATGGGAGTGACCTTCAGAGTTACTATGTCCTGGACATCTTGTCTTTATCTGGGTTTTGCTGCACCAGGACCTCTTCAGGAGACCTGCCAGTGTTCCATGGACACAGCATTTCCTTGCCAGCTGCTGCCTGTCTTTGGAGCTCTGTCACCTTTCTCTGCCTGAGAATCTGCTAGGAGGGATTTACTGCCCTGTTCAGACACCACAACCTACTGCACATGGTTTTCTTTTAGAATGGTCTTTTGCCAGACTTTTCACAGACCCTCAGGTAAATGTGACCCAGGTTTTGAGTGAGGAAGTGAAGATGGCAAAGGGGGTGGGAAAATGCAGGAAAGTATCTTGCCAGTGTAATACTGCATGAGTCATGTAAGGTGTATCAATAATTAAACACTAAAAAGAATGAAGCAGAATAAGTGTGGATTAGAGGTGCATCCCAAATATGGGCTGGAACTAATGAGGCTTTTCTTTTTACCATCAGAGAAAGTTTATTACATGTACTTCAAAGGCAGCTGACTTAGTGAGCAGTGGAGGTGGGTCAGATACATCCTTTTCACTGACACTCAGCATAAAAGGAGAAGCATCCATAATGGAACAGCTGAACTGGCTATGAAAATAATAACCCATGACTTTAGAAAATTTTAAAGAGAGGATTAAACCCAAAAATAAAAAGAGAGGGAAGGGAAGAATGGCATATTAAATAAAAACAGAATCTTGTAGTTATTTCACAGCTACAAAAAATGTGTGCTGATGCCATACATGCTCCTCACTATGACCTCTGGCCAGGTCCATAAAACCTGACCTGTGATACACTGGGCTGTTAAAATGTCTCTACTCTCTATGGCTGAGGCTGACCAATTAAATGTTAACAGTACTGAAAGTAGGGTAAAAAGCACCTTGATTACCAGTCTAAATGTCATTACATCGAGAGCTATTGCAGACACCACCAGACCAGAAATGTTACACAGAGACCTACAGGGACAACACTGCAGACGGGGAAATCAGAAAAAAAATAATCATGCAAAAGGTAGAAGTTAATAAGCTTGAGGAATAGAAACCCAGCGAGAAATACTGAATAGTGTGAAAATGGGTGGAAAGTGGTATAATAGACAATAGAGAGCTATGATCTGTTGTGCTTTTCACAGGAGCTGAAAATAAATGCTTGGTTCTTGTTTCACTCGTGAGGCTGCCTGGCACTCAGCCATTGCTCAAGTTAGACCCTCCTGCCTCTAAATGCTGAGTCTTGTCGGAACTTGTAGTGCGGAAAGTAATGTGGAAAGAAAAAGTGCTGGTCCTTAATGACAGCAGACAGGCACACCACGTCTGTGTAGCACCAGATTTCTAAAATGCCCTTGTAACAGAGCCACACACTCAGAAAAATTCAGCTTTTCTCTTGCACTCCATTGCTAAATCTCCTTGTGATTCATCACCAGAAATCACATCAATTTGAAAGCGAGTGATTATTAACCTGCCACTGATAAATGCAATGGCATTTCAGGAACAGGACTGTGCCACTATAACAAGGACTATAGTGTGTGGAATAAAACCAGGAGATCCTTAAACTACAGCTCAGATATAAGCACACAAATCTCAAGTCATTCCAAGCTAAATGAAAGCTATCACAACTTCTCTTTCACAATCACCAAGTTTATCCACATTTCGCAGTTTCCAAAATTTTGGTTCCCTCATTTTTCTTGATTTTTAACAGAATTTCATGCATTTTTATTTTTCTGGAAAAATTAATCTGTTGAGCGTAGATGGTAAGACTACTTCTTGGAGACCCTCTGCTGGTCACTGAAGTCTCTTGTCTTGGGAAAAAAACCCCACCCATACATCTCACCCATGCACTGTTTTCTAATTAAAAACTGGATTCTCATCTAATTTTCCCCAATATAAATCCAAGGACAGCTTAAATTAAAGTAATGAAATTGCTCTGGATTCATTCTGTGGCAAATGAGACAAGGATCTTGGCCTAATCTCACAAATGTCTCCCTTGAGATCTCCCTTAGTAACACTGTTTTTAGTGAAAAATGCACCACATTCTTGCAAGATCTCCTGAAGGAGAAAATGGTGGGTTTTAATATATCAATTCTACACAGCTACTGTTAAATTTTGGTGAGATCTGAGGAGAAATGGTTACAACGCTCTGCTATCTCAATAGACCTCCTCACCAACAGCATTGGAAATACAACCATGACATATAATTAACTTGTTACAGTTTGCATATATTCTAAGCCTGTAAGGGAAAACTGTGATGCAACTACACCTGTCTTTCTTCTCAAGTATCATTAGTACTAATTGTTCACTCATGGCAGTTGCTGGATTCAGTTGATTTCAATATATCGCAAAGAGACACTAATCCCACTTGCAGGGCAGGAAATGGGCACCAGAATTGGTAAGAGTGCTTCAAGCTTTCAGGCTAATAAAACACTTGTGACAATTCTTTATCCTGATTCATCTGAAGAAGTTGCCTCCTTTTTGCCCTTTCACAATGGACTATGAACAAGACATCAGAGCTACAAAACTCCTTGGAACCAGCTCATGTTTTGCCTGACAGCTAAGCCAGACAGAGGCAGTCTCTGGATAGAAGAACAAAAAGTACCAGCTCTTTGGGATATCTTAAGAAGCATATCCTCAGTGGATTTTTGCAGAGGTGGACATGTAAGCATGACTTTCTCCCCGCCCTGCCCCAAAACTCTCAGCCTTAAATTACAGCTCTTCTGTCTCTGCGTTCAACTCTAGTTGCAACTTCCTTCAGAGTTTATCATTGCTTTTTCAAGTATTGATCACAAGGGGACAAAAATAATGAAAGGTGCTCTCCAGGTCTCAACACACTTTCCAGAGATTACTAACCTAATCTTTCGTTCTTAATTTTGACAACCTGGAAACCTTACAAATTGTTAGAGAAATGATTAAACATCTTCCTCTTCTACCAAGGGATAAATTAAGACTAATCACAGCTTGGGATAATGAAAATCAAATTTCTTGTACTTCAGAGTCTGCCTTCCAAACTTCATCTTAAGAAATTTGCATTCCCATTTGCTTTCAGTGTGAAAGTCAGAGCTACATAGCAAGGTACCTTAGGACAATATATTCCAACCAAGTTAGTCCAAGCCTCACTCCAGCCATGGATTCATGCTCATTAGTGCTAGGTAGCTATGACATTTCCATTCCTAGTTTTTTATTTATTACATCACTAAACAGTGACCTTCATCAGTAAGTCAGCACCTCATAATTTTCTACCTTTTGGGGAAAGATTAAGTACAGAACTGCCTCTCTGGTGAAGTGTGCCTCACCATTTCAGAGACTGTGTTCCAGCAAGAAACTGCAGATGGACCTCAGTACTCTGCTGAAAACACATGGTGATGGGAACACATGAAACAGGTTGTAAACCATAATAAAGGTGAAAACACTGGTGTCACACCTTCAATGACAAACAGCTCTGAAGCACATGTAGAACTCTTGTCACTGAAACACACTGATATTCAAGCTTAACTTTTGCTGCCCATGCTTACATGGTACTGATTGTACTGTCTAGGGCAAGGTGGTGCTGATTCTATGTTCTGCCAATATCCTGACACTCCCAGGGGGACACCTTGGGTTAGGACAACATCTCTTTCGTTACGGGGTTTGTAAAGAGTGTACTGCAACCTGCAGCTCCTCCTTGCCTTTGCTTCATGTTAAAAGGAAATCTCTCCAAATTCTCTTTCTGCACAGGTATACACTCCATATTCAGATCTAGATTCCTCCCTACATGATCCCTGATACTGCAATCTTGCTTCTTTATGCGTTTATCTCATAGAGCAATCTCAATCAAGTGAGGGAGGGATAAAAAAAGAGTAGAAATCATATCACACAGTGGTCAGTATTTGCTAATTTAACTGAAACAGATAGTAATTTCAAGGTGGTACAGAAGTCCCTCTGAAGTCTGGCTACATGTTTTTCATGGGGTAGAAGTCAACATCAATGTTATAAGGAGATAAAGGAAAAGGAGAAGCAAGTATTTACAAAATTTAAGCTTTGATTTATTAACTTGAAAATTCTTGACCGGAAAAAGGAGCTGAAGAACAAGGAGGAAATCATGTACAGTAAATCCTGATTCAATTAGATGGAAGATACCTTATCTGGAAACTTCAAGATCATGGAGAGGCTTTTCAATACCATGAAAATGAAGCATAAGAAGCATTCTAGGGTGTAATTTCTCTGAACAGGTTAGAGGGAGGCATCAGAAAGAAGGAAGGATATCCTCTTTTCAACTAATTATCACTCCCAGGGCTGAGTAATTCAAAATGAGCCTGGAGAATTGAGGGTCAAATGACAGGAAATAATAGCAGACTTGCCTAGGCTTACAGAGGGGTCAGAAACCATAAAGCATAACTGCAAAGCAATTCCTGCTGCCTGTTTGACCTTGGCAAGGGGAATTCTTGCAAGATGCCAGCTGAAAGCTTTTCTGTTCTTTAAAACGTGCATATCAGAAATGAAAAGTTTTTTCATCATTGATGCAGCTGATTACAAGAAAGTATGTGCCTCCCCATAAAAATAGTGATCAATAACAGTCTCCACAGCTATCTGACTATGCTTCTTCATCTTCTTTCCAAGTAAGTTGTGTGGCTTGTCGTAAGATTATAAACCTGTAATAGTCTACTGTGTACTCTTTTTGCTAGGACAGAGTGCATGGTCTGCAACAGATCCATAACATAAATTTGAAGTTTGATAGCAAAGATGCACAGGAAACTATCAGATGTTAAGAGAGCTGATATGCTCCAGTGGTCCATTGCTCCAGACAGTTACATAATGAGTAGATGAAGATGCAGATCAGTGGAAGGAAAAGCTCCATTACTATTCTTTTTGAAGACAAGAGGCTCTGAAGAGCACAAGTATTAAAGGTATCACACAGGATGAGGGAGAAGTCCTCAATACAGAGAGATCACAAACAATTTGGGACTTGCCAGGTCCTAACTAGCACGAGGTTTGCAGGCTATCAGTATGCAGCTGGAGCCAGCACTCAGCAGGAATCCCTCTTAGCTTTGTGAGAGGCTGCATCATTCTGCAATTCTCACTTCAGCCTCTGAACAGTCTCAAGGAGCAGCCCCATGCAGAGAACTTTAAAGAAGTCTCGTAGTTTCATAGCTACAACTGTCATGGGAAATTGTTTTTACACTAATTCCCTGGTACATAATCAAAGCCCTAACTCCTGTTTTGCAGGGGTTTTTTTTGAGTATTTACTCATGTGGACTGATTAACCAGCCCCACTTTAAGCCCAATACTTCTGACCTCCAAGTTAAGCAACAGGAATTTATTTTTACACTTTTTCTGTTCTCAATCAACCATGACATCAGATTTTCTTCCAAGGTTTAAGCATATGCTTAATTTTTGTTGCTTATTATGTCATTCTGACTCTTTCTGAAACCCCTGCAGTGTATTGATACACCCGCAAAAGGCCAGTGTTACATTACGTGAAGAAGAAGAAAAAAAAAGGATTCTCATAAAAACTGTCACCCACAACAGCACATTTCTACGGTAATGCAGGACTGCTTTGGGTTGTTATGGCAACTAAACCTTTAAAAGCAATAGCATAAAACCAAAGCAAAAAAACCCCGGCAAAATTACATTGAATTAAATGTTTTGTTAGCTCCTTAATGCTACCATGTACTTCATTATTTCCTTGGCAAGTGTTTTTTTTTATAGTCAGATGTCACTGCCAAGAAACTGCAGAAAAATTCTAGATATGTGCACTTGCCTCTAAATAGCTTCACAGAAATTTACTGTGATATATGCTGTTTTTAAATAATCTTAGAGTTCAAGATACACCATCTTGACTAACTTGGGATGTGTTCCCACCTCTCCCTTTTCCTATTCCTTCCTCCTACTCAGTATCCTCGCTCTATTCCATTTCCACATTGCTTTCTCCCTTATCTACCAAGTTATGTCCACTTCCCATTACTACATTTGAAAGAATTAAATGATCACAAGAGTAGAATTGTCAGTGTGTGAACATTCTCTTCTAAATCTGCTGAGATGCCTCAAAACTGATACCCCAGAAGAGCATTCCTTTGCTATCCTGCTTATGTACTTCACCTTCGTGGACATCAGACCTGGCTGAGGTCACCTAACTCTTTTTACTCGTGACCCATAACAGGGAATTAGAGTTGAAAGGAGAACATACTTAAAGACTCTTCTTCCAACTATTCATGTCTTTTTTTAGTTAGTCCAAAAAAAAAAAAAAAGGCTGTAAGTTCAAAGCAGGAATGTTTAGGTAACTCAAGGAATACAGGAACTAGACTTTACTGACAGAAGTCAGCACCACCCTGTTCACTCCAATGTTTTATAAAGGTAGTTCTTATCAGCTGAGATGCACTTTTTCAGGATTTTAGGACACCAGTGTGACAACATTCAGATCATCATTTCTTAGTACTGTGAGCATGAACCTCCAAATACTACCAAAAAATTGGTGCCAATATGACTCTGCAGTAGATTGGCAAAGCCCTAGACTATGCCACTTTGCACCTGCAATAATGATATCCTGAAGCATACAGAAGGAAATAATATTACTGTCTATTAAGCAAAAGACATGCAGGAAGACAATGCAATGAATTAATGAAATTTGGGAGACCCTGTGCCACTTTCAGAGGCGATGTGCATTTCAGGAAGTTGCTATGAGCATAAACTGGCAGACATTTAGAGCTGGTGACAGAAGCGTGGTGGCATTGAGTCAGCTGAGGGCAATTCCAAAAGATAAAAAGTACAATGCCTCACTTTGCTGTAGGGTTTTAGTCCTGCTCCAAGTCACACATCTCAGCAGGACAGAAGCAGTAAGCATGTGCTAGGTCCTCAGATGGTCCATGCTCTGGCACATTTGTCAACAGCACCACTGAACGCTGTATCACCTCCTTCGCTATCCACCTCCACCCCTGTTCCCACCACACAAATTCTCTTGGTGTGTCAGAACAGCACTTACTTGACAGCTCCCCCAGTCCTTAAGCACAGAGGAAAAAACCACTACATCCCCAAACACAGATGTAAGTGGCTTCAGGATTACATTTAGTTGTGCCATGATTTTCAAGAATCTGTTCTGCTGACACGTTCAGTCCCAGCTCCAGAATGAATCCCAGAACCACACACACTAGAAGCAGCTGACACAGGGTTTGTGTTATACCAAAGCAGGAATACCATCAGTTTAGATCTTGAGACCCTTTTAAGTATTTAGGCAGTGCAAAGGAAAAATAAACTGGCCTGGCTTTTCACCAGAAAATGTCTAATGTGCATCTCTTTTACTGAAATGAACTTGGGCAAAATTTACTGCAACTATGGATTTTATACTTAATGTACAAATTCTTTCCAGGACTGAATTTCACTGTGACTAAATGCAGGAAATAAAATATGAATACAGAAAAGCTGTGGACACATTTTGTCCCCAGGTTTATTTTATGTTTATCAATCACCTTTTACTATGCATCTAAAAGGATTACGACAAAATTCTTTTTGTTGTTAGCAGTATCTCAGAGGATAAAAAATATTTACCTTGAGGAGTCAGAGGGAATAATGCTCCTCTGTTTAACTGAACTGCTTGGCTCATGCTAAATGCAGCTAGAGATTGCTGCAAAAAACATGGAGTGGAGTCGGCTTGAAATTTAAGTAAAATAAAGACACTTGAGAGATGCAGAATGGAGTGGCCCATTACAGACCACTGTAAAAACCACTGTTTTTCTTTTAGTCTTCTAGGATTAAAAAAAGATGTTCAAAATTCCCTGATTCTCTAGATTAATTGGAAGAAGGAAGCATGTGGAGGATCTGTGTTTTCCACCAAATTGGACTGATGAATCATTTCATTTACATGTCTAACTTCTAGTTCATGTAGCTGATCCCAGGTTTTGCTCATGGTACATTTGTACACAGTCTTAGTGCAGTTATGTAATAAATTGGTTTAATTTTGTACACGCATTTGCCTCTTCCGTGGCTGCGCAGAGAGCAATACCATGCACTCACCCTGCTGATGGGATAATCATGCCATTGACCTCCGGGCAATATGTTCTACCTTACAGCTTGAACCTGAGAGACAGATATTCCTTATACCACTTCACCCTATGCAAATCTATGTGCTGTCAAGGACAGTAATACAGGCATAATTTGCAGCATGAAACCAAAAAGGTGAAACCTCGAATGAGAGCTTTGTAATTGAAAATGGGGCCTGAGGTCCTTAAAACCATGATTGTTAATGCAGAACAAGGTAGGTTCAGAGAATGTGCCTAGTTTGGAGAGGGAGAAAACAGAATATCAAGTTATTACAATGCACATCACAGAGAACAGTGAAAAGTGTATGTGCTTGATAGATTGCACGTGACTACAATGAGGGCCTTAGGCAGGGAAATCTATCTATTAAATATCATTCTTTCTTTAGTCCTATTAATACAACTATCAAACCTTAGAGTAAACTTCATTTGTTAGGTGAATGACCCATGTGTCTCTTCTGCTTAGCTTCTTCCCACATGCAGAAGTTAATTATCATTCCACATTAATAACCGGTGGACAGGCTGCTACTCCCTCCAAATTCACTGCCTGTTCATGCCCTTGCTTTGCTTTACTGTCACCAAGGGAACGCAGAGTGACTGTTTAGAGGGATTAGTACATGGGCTTAATTTGTGTGCTCCACCCAAGAAGACAGGCAGACATTCCTGTTTGGGGTTTTTTTAATAGCACTCTAAACAAAATAAAATTAAACAAGTTGTAAATTGACAGGGCAGGGATACTGAATGCACCTGAAAGGAAGTAAAAGAATGTGAACAGATTATAGGAGAAAGCAATCAACCTAAAACATTTATTGGTGGACAGCAGCTCCTGATCGATGTCTCTTTTTTTAGTTTGGATGGGAGAGTTATTCTTTTCCTCCTTGGTTTCTTCCCACCCCTTGTTCTCATATATTTTCCTTTTAGCACAGCCTACTGGCATCTCATTCCCAGAAATACATTTTCCTCAGCCAATAACAAACATGCAAAGAAGAAATGCTCCTTCTTCTAGCCTGTATCCTGTGGGAGCTGGATTTTCTGGCTTCTGAGGAGGCACAGCTTTTGCTAGTCAAGGGAGATGGGGATATGCACTTTGCTCCTTTGATGCCATGCTCTGCCCTGATTTCTCTTAATAAATATTTGCAAGGCAGTTCAAAAAAGCTCTAGGTTCATTCTCCACAGCTGGAGTACTGGAGATTAATAGAATTTAAGTGTCTTTAAATTCTGAAGAAAGAGCTCAGAGGAGAAACTGTTTTTTTGCCTTAACACTATGTGAGTCATAGTGTTTAGTTTGGGTGTTTGATACATCATAGCATCTATGCCAAAAAGACACCTGTAGAATGAGTTTCAGGTTAACAAAGACTGGAGAACAGTAACGTAGAAAAAACCACTAGATTGATGTTTAGAAGGTAGAAAAAAGTCCTCAGAATTTCAGTGTGGCCAAAAAGATTTTATTACAAATCTTGTAGCATGTGGTGGGTTTTTATTCTAAAACTCCAGTTGTAGTATCAAAAGATGACAAAAAATATCAGCTTTCATTTATAATTAAAACACCCCTGGCCCCATGAGAAAAAGCTTGAAAACATGACCAAAGGGTATCCCTTGGAAATCAGAATGAAAAAATAAAGAACTCAAATCTTTTATTTTATTTTAGAATTTACCCTGCCATGAGTTATACCCTATTTCTATGCATGGTTGGCCTTTCACCTCTAAATATTTCTGCCTGATGGCAGAAACCGACAAAGAACCATTCAGCTAAAATAGAACTACAGATGTTTCAGAAACTGCAGCCATTCTATTTTGGCAGCAATTCATAATCAGAATTTTCTGATTATGTCCCTTGTCACATTAAGAATCATAAACTAGAATGTGCACATGCTGATCCATATAATAAACTCTCTCCCTTGGAGCTCATTTACTGAGGTCAACCTTCTCACAGACTCACTTCTCAATAAAGGAGTATCACAGCAAAGCAAATTGCAATTTAGGGGAAAAATAAAAGGAGAAAAAAAAAAAAAGAGGAAGAACTTCCATCCAGTCAGCTTATCTGACAAGGGTGGAGAGAGAGAAGTGTTTTTCCCTGGACCTACAGAATCAGCAAGTCCCACCGCTTTGTTTGATCCCTTCCTAATTACAGTCACCAAAATTAACCCCCAATTGCAGTTAGAAACTTGTCTTTTTCCCCCACATGTCCTAACCCCTTACTTTCTTTCTCATTTCACCAAAATAAACCAATCAATATTCTATAGTTTCACACACAGATGATGACAGCATTGTGAGACACTGGAGCACAACACCCTTCAATATTTCTATCAGCTATAGCTAACTATTAAAATCCTTTCTCAATGAAGTTTCAAAGATTCTGTGGCAGAAAAGAAGAACACACCACAATATAACAATCGAGAATAGAAAATCTTAAGCAGATAGAGCCTCCACAGGGACCTTTTCAAAGAGAAACTGTATTTCATTTGTGTAATAACCCTAGGATGAGCTATGCACTGTAGTCTAACCATTAAATACTTACACAAATCTTTCAGAAGCTAACAGATGTTTCTTTTATGAGCAAAGACAAGTGCCATTCGGCCTTTTTAGACACTTATAAAAATTCAGATAATTTTAAGCTATTTTAATAGCTGCCTGACAATTTTATTAATGCACAATATGATCCTGTTTCCTTCACGAAAAGATTGACTCATACCATGGATTTTTATACACACTAAGGTGCATGTTGCTAATGCATTCCTCTTGATTAGTAAGAAAAGAAAGCTTGTATTACTGATCAGAAGAAACAGAAAGATCTCTGTAGGATTTAACATGAACACTGTGTCAGCCTGCAGAGATTCTGTCTGAAAATCATCTGGAAGCTTTAATGATTTACTCAGTGTAAACTGACAGACTGAACTACAGACCCTGCCCAGAATCAATTCTGTGGCTCAAATCCTGCCTTGAGCCATAGGTGTCAATGAATTTTAAATTTTAATCTTGGCAACAACCGAGTATTTTACATCATCACAAGAACAGCATACCTATGAAAAGCACAATTGTTGCAGGAGAGTCAAGGGCTATGACAGATATAGTTTATTAAAACAGGGCTTCACTGGTAAAGCCAAATTCAGGGAAATTTATACAGCACCCGCTGACTCTGCCTGCCTCTCACCAGTGCCATTCAGCATCTCACTTTCTGGCATGCTAATTCCACATACACTTAACATTATAAACTTATGCATAATAGTTCTTGTAGGAATATAATTACTAAAATCCCTACACAAGATGCTTAAATTTGTGAGGGTTATGATTTTTATCTGTTTTGTTTTGTTTGTTTGTTTGCTCTTTTTCCTGAAGAAGCTGCAAAAATAGTATGAACCTAGATTGTTACCTCAGGCTTTCTGCAGAGCAATACGCCAAAGCACCGACATCCTGAGTGTTTGCCAATTTTAAGTTTGGGATTGACTATGTGCCATTCCCTCTTCAGCTCTGGGCACTTGATCCTCCACCAAAATCGCTACTGACCTTTTCTGGTATTTATGATGTCAATAGGGATTTTTATCATTATTTGAGCTCCTGACACAAAGCAAACAGCTTCTATAGCATGTTTTTATTCATGCAAAGTATGAACATGTGAATCTCAGTACTCCTGTCAAGTTTGCCATTTCTCCTTCTTGTATGTTTGGTTAATGGAGGTCGCTTTTCCAGAGAAGAGTTATTTGCAGAGATGAACACCAGTTATAGCTTATATTCTCTGGGTGACTCAATACACAAGTAGAGTTATTTGAAATGCAATAGTTAGGTATTATCCAGTCTCTGTTGTTTAGAAGTACTTAAAATATTCATCATACCAGCTAGCTGGATTGGGAGGCTAACATGCAGAAGTAGTAAGACATCACTGTTCAATACAGTGTCTGAGTTTTGGCATGTACTTAGAAATATCATAATGCCCTTTGATGTAGCATTCAATTTAACACAGAGCTCCTCAACACTGATCTCTCAGGGATTATTCAGGTCTCATTTCTGAGTCTCAGCTGTGACTCACGCAAAGCAATGGCCTAAAGGAACAAGGCAGACACAAGAATTGTCACCTGACAATGTAAAGCACAAAGAGAGTCTCTTGCTATTTACATGTGGAGCACCCAGCACACAGAGGCTGTGATCCGGACTGAAACTACAACTTGTAAGACACATAATTATGATGATTGTTGTAGTCAGGTTGCAAATAAATTCAGTCCTGAGAAGCCATATTTAACATTCAGTAATATTAAAAATCAGAACCTTGGAAAAAAAGAACCCACATTGCAGTACCAAGAGTTTGGGTAAGCAAGAATAATAAAACAATTAGCAGATGTGGCCTTTAAAAGAACTTTAAGATTGATGGCACAGAACATAGCTTTGGACTCATTTTTTTCTCAACAGAATTTGCACAGTTTCTGCAATAAAAGCATACTGGATACTAATCCTTGTTTTCTGAAACACTCTGCAGCACTTCATCCAAGAATACACTATGATCTACAGTCCCACACTTTTGCCCTTAGGCTAGATACTTTCTCAAGTTTAGAACTGTCAAAATCTAGTGAAAGATGAATAGGAAACATAATCAGTTTCAACTAAGTCACAGAAAACATGCATGACAGGTTATCTTCACCAGACTGGCTGCAGACTCAAACCTTTGAAGTAAATATTTTGGAGGTGTATCTCCATCCTAGAGGAAAACATTCCACCTATCTATAGAGCAAGAGAGAATGAGGCTAAAACAGAAATGCCCAGATCCCAGCTGAAAAGCTGGATATGACTCTTGAAATTTAAGTTACGGGTTCCCAAAGACATATTTATGCATAGAGATTGAAGCTTGTACACAAAATGATTAATGATTAATACGACCCCCACTGACTCCTAAGAGAAACTGTTAAATGTTACATGGTTTAAGACACTGTTTCAGGCTACCAAAGAGAGGTGTGAATTCTTCCGAAAGGCTAAGGCTGCCACTTCAAAGAAGAGATTTTTAAATTTCTGCACTCTGCTACAGAACAGTTGCATCACTTACTGTAAGGGCATATGCAAAGAGCTTATCTGGAAAGGACAGAAGGGCAATAATTTACAAAGAAATCCTACTGCTGAAGTAGTACCTTTACCACCTAAAATATTAAGTTACTATGTAAGGGTTTGATCTTTCCAGCAACTCTTAAGATGACTGAAATAAGAACCTTCGCCAAACAAGGATTCTGGGTACTGCAGCTGCTATTTAAAACATACTGTAGGCTCTTCTACACAGCGAATCAGACCTGGTTAAATTACAGGACAGTCCTGAACCTGAGTTTCTTCCAAGCATGGTGTCTGAGAAAAAGGGAATCTGAGCTACTGGTCCCTCTGTATCACTTTTTTATTTGGGAAGAAGTCTTCCCAGGCACAGAAACAATCACAGACTCTAGGGCCTTCTCTCAAGGTGTGGCTGCAGTTCGGGAAAGACTGTGCTGACTGCCACATCAGTTATCTGTAGCAATATGCAGACAGAAGCTCTTGCCTTTCCTGCACTGACGTGAAAAATTCTTTAATTTGCTCAAAAAGCATCCTGGTGTAGGCAGGTTTATAATAATGGCTTGTAGCCAGCAACTGGTTGTTAGAACATTCCTAGAAGGAGACCCAGTGGGTCTAAAGCTGCCCTCCTAACCGGGGTTGGGTGTAATGATAGGTTCCTTTGGAGACTAGCATTTCCCTTCATAGGAGTTTTATTATTCTTCTGTTTATGTAATATGTCGACAAAGATTCTAGATTGCCCCCAAGAAATCTTCATGAACTTACCTGGGATTTTTGAGAGAGAAACAAGGGAAAGATTAAAACATTAATTTAGTAAAAATATCCTTTAGAGGAATATTTGGGGCTCATGACACGAGATAATCTTTCAATTTTTCAATCTTTTGGGGCAGGAGAATAAGAAGACACTCAGCAAAAATTGAGAATCACCCCAGAATTTTGGTCAAACTTTTATGAAGCAGTAAAAAAGCATCAGTATCTCTCCAAATTACTTGCCCTTCCTTCCATTTCCATTGAATCACAGAACAATATAATCATTTAGGTTGGAAAAGACCTTATGTCCTACTACCAAAGTAACACTACCAAGTCCACCACTAAACCTTGTCCCTAAGTGCCACACCTACACAGCTTTTAAATGCAGTCAGGGATGCTGACTCCACAACTTCCTGGGCAGTCTGTTCCAATGCTTGTCAACCCTTTCTATATAGAAATTTTCTGCTGCCCTTCTCTGGACACTCTTCAGCACCTCAATGTCTTTCTTACAGTGAGGGGCCCAGAAATGAACATGGGACTTGAGGTGTGACCTCACCAGTGCTGAGAACAGAGGGACAATCCCTGCCCTGGTCCTGCAGGCCACACTATTGCTGATCCAGGCCAGGACACCACTGGCCTTCTTGGTCACCTGGGCGCACACTGGCTCATGCTCAGCTGCTGTTGACCAGCACATACCCACACATCCTTTCCCACTGGGCAGTTTTCCAACCATTCTGCCCCAAATCTGTAGTGCTGCAGAGGGTTGTTGTGACCCAAGTGAAGGAACCTGGCACTTTGCCTTGCTGAAATTCACAGAACCGGCCTTGGGTCATCGATTCAGCCTATCCAGATCCTTACTGTCCAGAGCTTTCCTGCCCTCCAAACAGATTAACATTCCCACTCAACTTGGTGATGACTGAGCATGCACCTGATCCCCTTGTCCAGATCATTGATAAAGATATTAAATCAGACTGGCCCCAATACTAAGCCCTGGGAGACACCACTAGTGACTGGCTGCCAAGTGTATTTAGCTCCATTCACCACCATCCCCCGGGCCCAGCCATCCAGCCAGTTTTTTATCCAGAGAATATGTCTAAGCCATGGAAAGCGTTTCTGTGAGAATGCTGTGGGAACATCCACAGCTTTTCCCTCATCCACTAAGGAGAGTCACCTTTGTCACAAAAGGAGATCAGGTGGGTCAAGCAGGACCTGCCTTTCACAAGCCCATGCTGACACAGCCTGATCCCCTGGTTGTCCTGTACATGCTGCATGACAGCACTCAAGGTGACCTGTTCCATGACCTTCCCTGGCCCCAAGGTCAGGCTGACAGGCTGTAATTCCCCAGATGCTCCTTCAGGCCCTTCCTGAAAATGGGCATTACATTTATTCATCTCCAGTCCACTGGGACCTGCCTGGTTAGCCAGATCTGCTGACAGATTCAGCCAAGCACTGCCCCGGGCTGGCTCCCTCCCCAGCTGTCAGGAAATTATCTTCCACACACTACAAGAACTTCCTGGACTGTTTCCTCTCCCCCATGCTGTATTTCCAGCAGACCTCTGCTGAAGTAAGTTCAGCTTGTGTCTCCGGTTAAGTTCAAACCCACCACAAGAACAAGGTCTTCCTAGTGTTTATAGAATATTTCTTCTGCCTCCTCACCCCAGTTGAGTGGCCTACAACAGACTCTCACTGCAGTATTTGTTTTCTTGGCTTTCCCTCTGATTCTTACCCTTAAACACTCAACTCTGATGTCACCATCATTGAGGTCATTTTTGTTAATGGAACTGCGGCCTATGACGCAGGCTGGAGAACAAGCCAGTGCTTGGACACTTCCTCTCTCCCTCCACATTTAGGATCCAAAGTCCTCTCTCACCCTAGCTCAACAGCTGGGGCTATGGCATGGTCTCATCTATTCTTTCTTTGTGCATGACTGCCTGGGAGATGAGCAGATGTAGACACTGACCAATTTATTGCCAGGATTAAAAAACTGTGGAGAAGCAGGTGGTCAGCTGAAATTAAAAACATACATAGGACAACTGACACATCATGCATTTGGGAGTTGTGCTATGTACATTATGAGGGCAGCAGCACAGGAATTCTGTCTCCATGTGTCAGTTAGAGTTTTTCTGCTGTAATCAGATGAACATTCCTGCCGAGCTCTATGGAGACTGATTTACACACACGTTTTACTGCCATTCATTATACTTCTCCATATTTCCATATATTCTGCCTGTATTTTCTTTCAATATTACATCAGCCTCTGCTCCATGTTCCTCTTTATTACAAGCAGACTTTATGTTTGGTTTTATTCCCCCAGTAAAAGCCAGGGATCTTCATTGAAATTATGACAGTAATTATAAACAAGGAGACAATCCCCCTCATTGTCTCAATGCAGATTTTACTCTTTGACCATGCATTCCTCTATGCCCAAGTTCTGTTTATCCACATTTCTTTTCCTGCTATGACATGCTATTTCACCATATTCGGTCAAATATCGCTATTAATGGGACAGGTGCACACCCTGAGACAATACAAAAGTACAGCATTACTTCCTAGGCATACATTTATGTTACTTATGGTTGTCAAGGTATATGTTTACATGAAACTCAAGGTTCAGTGGAGGGAAACGCTTGGTGAAGAGGTCTGAACAATATCTGAGGAGAGGAAAGATTTTCTATTCCTTAATGAAGAAAGCTTGTGAATAATTAAGCAAAAAGGTGGCTGCTTCTAGCTTGCTGAAAAGACATCAGTGTATCCACTGAAGTGAATGGAAACAAATGCATGAAGAAGCAAGCACTAGAACTCAGTCCTTGACACACTGAAAGCAATAGTTCTGGCTCCGGAGCTGGGTACTGGGAAAAGCATCAGCAAGGGGCAAGAACAGTGAATGTGCTCTTTCCTGGCTCCCTCTTTATGGAATGGTGTATTTTGGCTTCTCTAAATAAATACTCCCATTTGCTTAGGCTGATATTGCTTGAGATGATTTTGAGAGCTGATGAAACACATCAAGGCTACACTTTTGCAGGGTTGTAAACCTTTAAACCAGGATGCTGGAATGCCTCTGCATTTATCAGCACTGCAATACATATGCTGAGGGCAAGAGGAGAACAATAAGTTATGTCTCTGACTCTTAACAGCTAGCAACACTGGAACCTGGGAGAATTAAATGGTTTTAGCAGTGTGCTAGCCAGAAAGCGCTCTGCTTTGTGAAAGGGTAGTGGGGAACTTTTCTGTAATTATCTCCTGACAGAGTTACTCTGAATGTCTCCTTTCTCAGAATGACTATGAAGTACATTTTTAAGGAGCTGTGGGAAATAGGAATAGGTAGGGAAAACTATTTTAGGTGCTTGGAATCCAGACACCTTTATCAACTCATTAAGCAGAGCAAACTGCAATTTATTTCCATTCACATGTGTAACTCTGCTCCCTTCATTTTCCTCCCTGGTTC
Organism: Cyanoderma ruficeps; assembly: GCA_008694505.1. Classification (NCBI taxonomy): domain Eukaryota; kingdom Metazoa; phylum Chordata; class Aves; order Passeriformes; family Timaliidae; genus Cyanoderma; species Cyanoderma ruficeps. The sequence goes on from VZDJ01000426.1 coordinate 10,976,938, forward strand.
AAGAATGATCCCAACTTCATTCATTCTCAGTGGTTACATGGAACAGTTATACTGAAAGTAATATTTAAGTTTTATTAATAAAAAAAAATTAAACCCAAGTTCTTCCAAGAGGTATTGAACTGTACATAACTACAACATGCTCACAATTCTTTATCACCTACTGCACTGTCAGGCTCTCACCTGCCCCAAATAATCAGACCAATAAAACAAACTACATAGATAATCGGTGTTGCCAATTATTCCATACCGAACATCATTGAGAAAAGAGCTCACAAAGAGAACAATTATATTAAAACACCAAAAACAGAAAGAGTGAAAACATTTAACAAACCTCAGCTAGCCCTTTCATGCCCACTGTATTGCTTGCCTCATCGTTCTCCCTCCCCCCTCAAATAAGGACAGTAAAAAAATCATTAAAATACCTTTGAACTTGTGAAAGACGGCCCATAGCTCAGCAATGTCAGTGGCAAATGTAATGTCTGTGTCGAGGACAATGACTCGCTCAAGATTGGAAGGTAGAGTCTTAGTCAGAACCAACTTCATCAGCCCGTAAATCCCAGAGTAGTGTTTGTTGGGGATCCAAGACACTTCAGACTTGACAGGAAACGGGAAGACGGAAAGAGGAAGAAAAAATAATCTTCATTAGAAAGAGAAAATTTTCCTGACCCTAGTTTCTTATCATAGTGGAAGATCTCTGAGGTAGAAAGTCATCTAAAAGCCTCTTTTTAAATTTATTTCAGAAGCTCTGAAATACACTAAAGTTTCTAAAAGCTTGGGGAAAAAAGGTTCTTTGAGTCAACCTCTTCACACAATATAACTAAAATTAGTTGAGCCTTTCTGGTAGAATTCATTCTGAGACATCCACACGTCCTGATAAAAGTGAAATACATTTTTAGTCTAAAACTTCAGGTGTATTGTACATTACTTTCGTTTTCAACCAGAAGAACTTGTCATTCTCAAAATTTCCTGTGATGCAGAAGTAACAAGCACAATATTTTCCTTCTATTTTTTACAGATTCGGTGGTCAGAATTTCAAAAGACCAGTCACTTGAAATAATGGGCCAGAAAATTGCAAAAAAAATGTTTCTTACAAACTTAAATTTTCCTTCCATCTTTAAGTTAAAACTACTGAAGTCACACAGACATGCTCCAAAGTAGAGAAAGCCACAGAAAATTGTCAGCCACATTTTTAATTTTTATGTATTGAATGTGGCAAACTCAAACATTTTCATTTCTTTAGTACGAGCTAAAAAAACATTTGTACAGCTTCTAAAATAAAAGTTAGGAGACTAAATTCCATAATGCATTGTACTATTGGCACAAGGATGTTCCATGAGCTCTGTTTAGTTTTCTTTCTGTGAGACACAGGTTCTCAAATATCAAAAGTTTATGCTTAAAGCGGGATATTAGAAGCTTTTGAGAAGTTCCTGTTTACCTGTCTGAAACTCCTCATTTGTTTTAAGGGGGATGCACTTATATTTACAGACTTAAGTTTTCCCTCAAGTCGTGCTTTCAATAACTTGAATTAGAATTTTGTCTACAAAACACTCGAGTGAGACATTTCAGGATTTGTCCTCACATGTTACACTTTGGAGAAAGTAGGCAGAAAGTCAGTGTATTCTTAACACTGAGGAGATAAATTCTGTTGTTTAACTACCTCGTATCTATTAAGTGCCATTGTACGTTTTATTATATGGAACAACATTTGCACCAAAAAAAAAAAAAAA
>VZDJ01000426.1:10978670-11045969 GCA_008694505.1 Cyanoderma ruficeps
AAAAAAAAAAAAAAAAAAATCCCTCAAAATCCTTACAGAAAACTTTCTGTAAGAGAATGAGTTCCTACATTTGGAAGCTGGAAGCATGGTTGAAGAAAGTCTAATAATAGGTGCTTAGAGCACATTTCCTTTCGAATATAGAGTAACAAGGGCTCTGATGATGTAAGCTGACCTCCTCTGTTCCCTTTAAAACGGCACACAACTTTTCTCTGTATTGTCAGGATTCCTGTACCAGGGCAGAGCACTCTCCCACTACAAAGTTCATTAAAAAGACAGAGGAAAGTAGAACAAGCCTTTAAGGACAAAGATAAGAATTTCAGGGGAAAGGCTGGAAAGCAGATTCTCATAAAATAAAAACAGAAAATGCAAACTGAATTGTGAAGCTTTGGTTGGTTTATTGAAAACTCAGTGCTCCTCAGAAATGTCTTCTGTGTGTAACAGAGAAAATTTCAAATTCACACCCTCACAAGTCTATTTATTTGTGGTCCCTGCTTTTCCCACATGGTGGCTTTAGGAAGGGACCATCACATCGTGGTATATCTACTTTATACAAAGCAGTATCTACTTTGCTTCTGCAAACCATATTGTTCTGAATCTGCCACTTTATATCCTTGTGCTAGATCAGTCATACCTGACATGTTAAAAGTGTAAGACATTTTACAGACTTGAGCTTGCTTCTACCCATTGCTATGTTACTAATTTTGGATGGCATGTCCTTCATTTTATTAGCTGAAATATTTGTCTAGAAAAACACCCAGTGGACTTATGCAAATAAGCCTAAAAATGTAGGGGTTCATGAGTAACCTGACACAAGCAGGGAAGGTACAAGGTGGCTGGAAAAGTAAATCACCTTCAAAGTGCAGTTATTTTCTTTGCTCTCAGGATTCCCAATTTCTAACACCACTGCCATGTATCACTGCAGGGAAGAAACCCTTGTCTGGCAGTTCCTTCTGATATGGTACACAGAAGCCAAAAGCCTGCCATCCTGAAGCCTTATGTCTGAAGGCATTACTTTTAAAAATGAAAGGGGCAGACCCTGTTCCAAATGGTCCATCACAGCTGGCTAGCACATGTTGGATTTGAGAATATGTTGAAGCCCGGACTCTCAATCAGTTCAATTTATCCACAGTTTCCTCTCCTGTGATGCAGAGTTGGCTAAGACACAAACAGAGATCCTAATCAGTCCCCAGCATAATTTCTTTATGGCTTTTCTATTCAGGAATAATGTATCAGTTCCAAATTCATGGTAAAGGAAAACTCCTTACGCTACACAAGAGCGCTGTGAAGGCTCACTCTCTGGGAACTACATAGTCTTACGAGAAGAAATACATAGTCCTGGAATAAGTGCTTAGACCTTGTCCTAGTTTTGGCCAGGGCCTGGAGGTTATTCTGCAGCACCTCAAATCATTGCTGGGGGCAGGGGGAAGAAGGGATTCTCTTTCTTCTGAGAAGCATGGTGTGGCCTCTGGTCAAAAAAACACTTATCTAAATATTGTCTAAATATTTTCTGTAGTTTTTAATAGAGTTTTGTCTTTAGGATACTTAAAATGGCCTATATATGGCATGTTTGTGGATCATCTGCTGACAAGTTAGATCACAGCTGCCTTCAGAGAACAAATATTCCTAAAAGGTACATCAGCAACATTTAAAAATAAAGTTAGTAGAAGAGAGCGAAACAAAGCAGTGTGACATACTTTGTTATTTGTATAATTCCCAGTTTAGAAGATATAGCACACCTTGGATCTCAAGTTCTCAAGATCTGTGGTTTTGTTCCTGAGATAAGAGTAGAGAAAAACATTTAGCTGGTGCTTATATTGATTCCTTTAAGTTAAGTGAAATAGCATCTACTCACTAAAGGTCTTTCATCAGAACAACCTCTATTCTTTTCATAACTGAAGACTGGAAACACACTAAATATCTAAATTATTTGAATATAAAAATCACAAGCCCATGAAGCTGCATGCAGCACATAACTGATCCCCTAGTAAACACCAGAGCTGGGAGCAACAGTCTCCAGGTATATTTCACCAGCAAGTCATCCTCACTAACTGTGCTGAATCTCTGGGAAAAGCTGACTAAACCACAATTGCTGCTCTGCGCTGGTTTTGCATTGATTGACATTTGGTGAGGAGAGAAGCCACACACAGACGTGATTTTTTCTAAGAAAAACTGTTAACAGCTTCCTCCGTGCTTGACAAAACCAATCAGTGGCTAGTTTTGAATACTGACACCTTGTTAAACCACCAGGATCTGAACACACCTCTGTAACATATATGTTAAAAATCAAACAGACCTTGGGAAAACCTTTTCTTTGAACAGCTCATCCTTAAAATGATACCCCATGAGTTTGGCATGGCCCACGAATGCAGTTGTGGGAAGGCTGCATGAAATGGGAGGGGCTTCACAAATGCAGATTCCCAGGCAGCTGCTATTTGTGAAAATTGAAGCCTTGAGAGAACTGTTTCTTGTGGAGAAGTCGCCATGACACAGCAAAGGAGACTACTCTCCCTAAAAGAACTGATGAAAGACTATTTTAGAGGTGGTCAACTGACCTATGTGGCAAGTCTTTCCTCTGTACATTGTCAGTGGGAAAGAACAGAAAGTTGTGGGGGGAGGAGAATTGTTTTGAAGGTTTTATTCTGATCCTTATATTTTTTTTCCTCTTCTTGTAGATTTGTTAATAAAGTTTTCTTTATACCGTTTAAGTTTTAATCCTCCTTTGCTCCTCTCCTAATCCTATCTCACAGCAGAAAAGGAGTAAATAATTCTAGTGGGCACTCAACCCACCACAATAATAAGTGCATGGCCGGGAAATGAAAAAAATTGGTGACCTAAAACCACTACAACTAAATTGGTGTTTCTGCCCAATTTCGACCTGAAACCACCACATGTGCACAGCCTGACTCAGCTTTCTCAGAGTCACTACCACTGTGTAAATGCTCATTACAGTTAGCAAAAGTGTCATTTTTAAGAGAAGCCTGATACAGACATAGAGCTTAAAATCAAGTTTCCCGGTTTCCTTGACTGAGAGAGGGGGAAATGGTGGCTTGTTCTCTGTTTGTGTATCAACTGTATAGTGACTACACTCCCAAGTATTTAGGTATTTTTATTTTTAAAAACACTCGAGTCAGTTGCCCACACACTACGATCACAAACCACAACTCTTGTACTAAGTCATCACAAATATATTCAGACAGACTTCAACTCGTATACTGTACTTCTTTAGGGAACTACGTCACCTTTTTAATATGTACTTTTTTCCCACAAATAGATGATGAGGAAACTTGTCTAGGCTTCCCAGATGAATACTGACTGTTCCACCTAAGCCTCTTTGAAAGGGATGGAGGCTTGGACTTGTAGACTTAGCATAAAACAAGTTTGGAAAACAGTACCAGCATCAACAGATTGATAGCAACCAACACAGAAGGACAAAATCTTTGCAGTGCCTGTATTGTGTCAGATTAATCGTCCACTGAGCTCAGTAGCTGGCATCATATAGTGGATGGTGGCAGGTGCCTACTGAAGGATATAAACCCAAGGGAATTCTACACCAATACTACCTCCATAGAGATTCCCAACCTACAGCAAGTTGCACCAAATTTTGAAGCTACTGGTGGTATTTTTGTTGATTAATGAATTTTGGTGGATTTTTCATCTGTGAATTAGGTCGAATTAGGATACAGTTTCATATTTGGTGAAAGTTCAATTCATTATATTCCATTATTATTACATTTCTATTTAAACCTCATGCTCTTCAAGGTTACCAGTCTTGCATACCAAGATACTTTGTTTGCAATTATGACTTTGTTGCACTCACCCTTCTCTTTTCCACATTACTAAAATCATGATAAACAGAGCAGTGAGACGAAGCACAAGAAGAGAGATCATGTATTTGCTGTCTTTACCCTAGTGCTTGTTTGCATATACACAGAGAGAAGCATTAAAACAGTAGCAAGCACAAAAGCAGAGGAAAGCTAAACGAAGGCTACATGGGACTGTCGGACTGTACATTTTTCTCTCATTGTTTACCATCTTCTCTGAAGCACTGGAGGTTGACAGCCTAACAGCCTGATTTGCTAGATGCTTCTTAGACTGGAAGGCAATATATAACAGTACCATTAAAAAAAGCTCTCAAAAGTTTTAGCTAGCAACTGCATAAACTTAAGACTGCATTTCCTTTCTATAAAAAAAAAAAAGGTTCTCTTCTAAAAGCATATCCATTAATGACTTCTGATTACCTCCTTACCAGAAGAAAATTCTATCCTGAATTTTCCTGATGAATGGGTTGTACTCCATACAGCATCACAAAATCACAGAAGGAGCTTGGAAGAGACCTGTGGGAGTCACTTGGTGTAACTTCCCCCTGCCAAGCACAGTGGCTAAAGCCAGTGGCATGGGACCATGTCCAGACGGCTTTTGACTATGTCCAAGGATGGGGACTCCACAATCTCACTGGACACCTCAAGCCAGTGCTTGGTTATCCTCACAGTAAAAGAATGTTTCCTGATTTTTAGAGGGCTCCTCCTGTATTTCAGTTTGTGCCCACTGCCCCTTGTTCTGCCACTGGGGACCGCTGAAAAGAGCCTGGCTCTGTCTTCTTCACACCTGCCCTCCAAGTATTTATGAACAATGAATAAGATGCCCCTCCAAGCCTTCTCTTCTCTGGCTGAACAGCCCCAGCTCTCTCACCTTTCCTTGCATGTGAGGCAGCTCAATCCCTTCATCACCTTAGTGGCCCTTGGCTGGATTCTCCATTATTTTCATGTCTCTCTCGCACTGAAATGCCCAGAACTCAGCCTGGACTCAGCCCTCCAGGTGTGGCCTCACCAGTGCTGAGCAGAGGGCAACGGTCACGTCCCTTGATCTGCTGTCAGTTTTTTGTCTAACGCAGTCATTGTTGCAAGGGCAAATTCCTGGCTCATGTTCAACCTGTTGTCCACCAGGATCCCCAAATCCTTTTCTGCCAAGTTGTTTTCTAGCTGGGCAGCTCTCAGCATGTCCTACTATATGGGGTAGTTTCCATGTGCAAGATTTTACACTTCTTATTGAACTTCATGAGGTTCCTGCCAAGATCTCCTTTTCTGTTATATAGTATTTTTTTTCTATTTACCTAATGAAATTCCTCACTGTCCCACAGAATATATAGCACCATAGAACCATCTGGGCTACAAAAAGTGCTCCTTTTTCAGCATGGTAAGATGGAGTTTTGGCTGTTTTCCCTGGCAGCATGTCCTTAAAGACTTTACCATGGAAAAATGCAACCTTCAATACCGTATTGATTTTGTCACTACAATCATTGCATTTTCCTAGGTATGCTTGGGAAAAAAAATCAATCAATCAAAATAATCCAGAGCTATGACACAGTATCCCCTTCCCCAGTCCAAATCAAACCCTTGCTGCTCAGTTGACTCCACAAAAGCACCACCAAGGTCAGTGCCTTGCAGGAGCCTGTAGATCAGGCTGGCTGGGGTGATGCACCAGGCTGAGAATCAGCAGCCCTGGAGGCACAAGGTGCCACTTGCATGCCTCCCCCCCCACCTCAGAGGTGGGCTCATAAATGGAATCGAACAGAACCCAATTCCATCACCATCCAGAATCAATGGCTGCAGACTCCCTGTGCTGGGGAAACAGCCAGCAGCAAATAGAAGAACTAAAAAACCAGAAAAGGTGGAGGGAAGTAGAAAATGCACTCTATAGATTTTGCCTCCCCAGAGCCTTCAAGTCAGGTTTTACCATAAAAAATACTTAGCATCTAGAACAGACTGATTAAAATAAAGAGTAATGTGAATCAGGTTTTGTAATAAATTACTCAATGGAAACATGGATACCCAGAAGTATTCGGCATCTGCTTGCTTTTAACCAACTTCAACATATGCACCATCTTCTTTGAAAACTGCATCAGTCAGATGATGAACTAACTTTGAAGTCTTAAAAGAAGGCAAACAGAGCAAAAACTTCTAGGCCACAGCAAAACCACAGAGTGTATTAAATCTGCACAAGCTGTAGCTGAATTGTATTTGACACTGATCTGAAAACCAGGCAATCTACATGGTGAAAGAACTTCCAGCAGGAGATACATCTGTGAAGGAAAACCAACCAAAGTCTTCTGTAGCTGCTGGCAGCCCTTACAAATGTCCCAGGCATGGGAAACAACCCTGAAATTCTGATGTGTGAATCAGATAACAATACAAATTTTTATTTCCTCAGATTGGCTAAATAATTTTCTAGACGCAGTTGACAACTTGTTTTCACAGCTTTTTCATTACTTACTTAGTGCTTTGCTGCTACTACGAACACTACAAGTAGCAAGATACTGTTTTTTTAAATATGTGGCCTTCATTTAAGATAAAGCTAACAGAACTGGGGCTTTCATGTCACTTCTAAACTGCAGGAAAATACTGCCACCACTTTAATGATGATCATATCTTATGATTTGCAACATAAAGCATAAAAAGAGGGGGTAAACAGACAGTACTGATTTGCTGGAACAGGATAGGAAGTTTTCTTGATGCACGGGTTTTCTCATCGACTGTTTTTCACACAGGGAGAACTTCATCCTGCTATGAATATATGCCATACCTCTTCCCATATTCCTGAAATGAGTTACAATTCCAGAAGCATTAGCACCACTCGGGATTAGTTCCAGGATAATCCCTCCCATTTCACATTGACTATACCTCACAGTATCTAAGGTCTTTGCAGGGACACGTGACTGATCCCCTTTCTCACTCTCTTGCTTCCAGAAGAGCAGATACCTTTTTGCAGAGACTGGATTAACTGAATCACTAAGGAAGGAAAAAAGTTAACATTTAAATATGGGTAAACATTAGTGCCTATTTTTTTTATAGATAACAACAACAACAATAGTAATAATAATAAAAGAAACAACCTAGATTGAGAAATTCTAAGTCATCAAAGATCCTGAAAGGAAGAAGATTACTGTCACCACGAAGAGTTTTCTCAGAAGAAATGTCAAAAGGAATCTCCTTGCATCTCACCTTCAGAAAATCATTGCCTTTGCTCAATCCTTGTCAGGCATCCAGCAAACATTAACAGAAGAGCCTTATTTAAACAAAAACAGATTCTTCTATTAATGTTTGCTGGATAACTTCTAACTTCCATACTGAATTTAGTTTTTTCCTGGGTGGTTCACAGGTTTTGATTATACTGGTATTCCTCCCACCCCATAAAAAGTCCTTACTATTTATATGAATGGTTGTCAAGGAAACCAAAAATCCTGCAAAGCTGGGTAACTTTTCTAGATTCAGAATTTCTGGTTTCTGAGTATTTTAAGAAATAATAATAACTTGCTCTAAGAAACAACTGTAAAGAGAAAGGAATTTATACATCTTTGCTAAAATAATTTTTCTATTTCTGCTGGCCTTTGTGGCTGCTCTTGCATCACAGAAGCATTGGTAACTTTAATAGGATTCTGTCTCATCTTCCACTTTAAGAAAGAGATGATCTCTTCCACACATGCCTGCAACAAGTCTGGATACAAATAACAGTGAGCAAAAAGGTTGAGCTAGAAATGGATGATTATTTGAACCTCTGGGTCCTGGATAATGTAGAGCAAATGCAGAAACTGTGGAGCAAGCCACAACTGGAAAGGAAGATTAGATATTAAAAAGGCAGAAAAAAACAAAACCTCCACAATCAGCATCAGCATACAGCAAAGGAAAATAACTGCAAATTAATTCTCTTCTCTGTAGCAAAGTCCATAACACAGTCTGACTGATGTTGAGGACTTTTTTTTCTTCTTTTTTTTTTAATTTCCTTTCCAAATCTCTCACCAATACACATATGCACACAAAGGGCAGACAAGTGGGAAAAAGTGGGAAAAATCTGATTTAAGGATGCATCTTCAAAACTACTTCCTTAACAACAAAATTAACTGAGGGTCTGAGGGTGCCAAGAGCTTATCCATGCTTTATAGGATGCAACTGCAGACATAAAGTAAAACTGATTGGGGACATTAATAGTTGTTTTTTTTCTCTGTCATTTAGGTAACAAGACATTCAGTCATACAGCTTCTTCAGAAAAGAAAGAAAATTACCAAAAGGTAATTCACCAACTGGAATTTTTAAGGACTATCTCACACCCTTCAGGTATTTAGCTGGTTTTTCTCCCACCTTATTTAGCCCCATCAAACTCAAATGATCAGTTTCTATTTGAGTCCTTTTCTTTACTCTCGTTTGAGACTTTCTAAATTTCTCCACAGTTTCTTCCTATCTCCAAAATGCTGAATGCCCCCTTTGTTTTCCTCTCTTCATTTGTGCAAGATGGGACTGCAGAATGGAAAAGTCTGGCCAGTCTCAATTAGTGTTGTTTCTCATTCCTTTGAGGTCTCTGGCCTCAGCCCCAATTGTTTTCAGTGCAACAGTCAAGGGTGGAGGACCTAAAAGAGTCTGGGCATCCCCAGAGAGGTCAGTGGGAATCAGCCAAATGCCAGCCTCCCAGTCCCACCTCTACAGAAGAGGCAAAAGTATAAATCTTCCCTAGAAGATAAGATAAAGCCTTTTTTCCTTTCTTCCTGTCAGTGAATGAGTGAAAAGACACAAACAAGCCGAAGCAGATAAAATGGCAAGAAGCCAGAGCTTTGTGCTAAAAGCTGACTGACAAGTAGATCTGGCTAGAATTTGCCCAGTGGTGAAAACTCATGGCTGCCCTTCTCGCTTCATCTGTATGGAAAGATAAGAAAGATCAATTGCCCACTTTAATTGCAAGTGAACTCAATCAACAAGCTCTTCGTGCTAATTCATCAGGGAAGATACAAATCCATGAAAATATTATCACTGTCAGCTTTTTCACTTCAGTAACTATGCAAGTACATACATATTAGCTGCAGCCATTCCATATTCTAGCACATTTCCATGCAGCTCTTGGGGTCAAAGCCCAGAGGCACACAACCTGTACTTTTCATGATGCCAGGATAACAAGCAGGAGTCATAAAGATGCACTGTCCACAATAAAAAGCAACAGCATATCCTGCATAAACATGTTTTGTTGGATAGACAACACCTGCAATACAGTGACAAAAATTTATCTGGAGTAGGATTCTTTCCGTAACAAAAAATCCTTTTTTGAGGATAATGAAAGCAGGTTGCAGAACAGTGACTGTGACTATTGCTAACCAAGTAATGCCTGGCAAGAGATTTCTGATCTAAAATACTAGTTACCATGTGCAAGAAATTCCCAACCAAACACCAAGAATGTAGAGGGAATTACTTCCCACCCTTTTAAGCCTTAAAGATCTCCATCCAGTTTGTATCCATACAAAACAGTATTTGACAGCCAGTTGTAAAATAAAGAATCATGGAATCATAGACTACTTCAAGTTAGATGGGATCCATAATAATCACTGAGTACAACTCCATGCTCCTCACAGGACTACCTAAAACTAAACCATATGACTAACAGGCTTGTCCATGGTCAGGCTTGGAGTCATGACCAGAGCTCAAGAGCTGTGTGACATGACCCTGGGGAGCCTGTTCCAGTGACCAGATACTCTTCCAGTGAGTAACTTTCCTGATGTCCCATGATGGTTTGTGGAAAGGATGTGGGAATGCAGCTTCCACCAGATCTCTGATATCCTAACACAAAATCAAAACATAGCAAATACATATTAAAAAAAAGGATCCATTCTTCTATTCAGAAGAAAATCCCTACCTACTATTTGGCATCTCACCAGTAAAATCACCTTTCTGCAGACCTAAACTTTTACTGTTTCTGCCTAAAGAGTAAGAGTAGTAGAACTTCAACAGCTGAAAATGCTGCACCAAAAAAGGCCACTAGTGGGTGGAACACACATCCAACTAGTGGAATAAATTCTATATCCCATCAAGAACTCTTACGTCTCTTATTTTCACCAAAAGCTAAGAATTTGCAGGAAAACAAATCATTCTCCACCCTGCAGAGTTGGTAGCCAGGTGAGTGGAACTTCTTATATTGCAATTATTGCTTCATGGGAACAAAAATTACATGAAGCAGTGTTCTTTTCTCCAGTGCTAAGTATTATAATATACCAAAACTCCTGGGGACTAAAATGCTCCAGGAATACATCTAGAATAAAAAGAATAATAAAGGATAAAAGGTATTACAATTAAGAACAAGCAAAACTAACAACAACCTAGTGCAAGAAGCAGTGAATATGACAGGGGGTGAAAAAGTGTTATTTTTCTTTGTTATTAGAAAGAGCTACAATGTCTCTCAAACAATGCAATACTAACTAGAGAAACAATCTGAAGAAAATAAAGACATTGGCAAAACGGGGCCCCTTCAAAAGCAAGAAACACTGAAGTTCATGACATCATTTTAGTTAATTGCCCTGCTTCCGGTTAAATATCAGCAAATACTTCATATAGCAGTGAGTTTGCATGAGTAGGGTTTAAATGAAGTGTCCATGTAGCAGGCATGCAACTCTTAAAACTTCTTCAAACATCTGTCTGAGGGCTAAATCTACCAGTGGCACCCTAATTCCATATAATCTTGTAGTTTCACCCTAAAGACCATCAGATAAAATTGTAGCCAGACAAGTTAACACAGGTCCCAAATGTCTCATTAAAACAATACAGATAGAACTGTTAGGCTTTCATCTGTGTCGGCTAAAAACTGTGGAATCCATTCACCTGTGAAAGGGGTCAAATATGAAGTAATGGAGGAGTATATGGGAAAATTACCAGGGGATCAAAATACTAGTTGGTTTTCATCTTTGTTTCTGAAAGGGTGACACCTAGACACCATCAACTTAAGCTCAAAGAATGAAACTTCCACAGGATTAAATCATCTGATCTGAAAAAAGGCAGCTCTACTATGAGAAATGACTCAAGTCAAATTACCATCAGTGGGATCCCATTAATGACTTTACTATGTATCTCAAAAAATGCAATCTTGTAGGACTGCAGATTTACCTGAAAGTGATAACTCCACTAACAGAACCAAATTTCTCAATTTAGAAGTTCAGGTGTCCTCATAGTAAGTTGACTCAAATAGAGGTAATGTCAATGGCATTCCATAAAAAATGTTATTACAGATCCCCCCGCCCCCCCTCCTTTAAAGCAAGTAATGAGACTAAAATCAGCCTGGACACTCTTACCTGGACTGAGATGGTTTCAGAAGACCTATCGAAAGAGTGACTTCAGCATGTGCTTGTGTTGTGCCAGGCACAGCACGACTGTCATTTTAAGTGCTGTGAAACCATGTCACACAAAAAGGTGTGCCCAGACCAGGTGAACATAATTTTTCTCCACAAGAATGACTATTTCAGCCCAAGTCCTTCAGAATATTTTGTACCTACACTGCCTGCTGAACTGCTCCACGGGAAGTAGCTCACATCTGATCTACTGCCCAACACTTTCCTGAATATCAGTTGTTTCTCAGAAATAAACCAACACCACATACTTTACAAACAAGGAAATCTAACCATTTCAGCTCCCTGGTTGTGAATTAAGAATGTTCTTGGACTTGCAGCCTCCTATGTTTTTCAGCTTATCAATCAGAGATGGAAATGCATATACTTCAGCTCATTGTAAATCTAGAAGCAAGGCTCACTAAACATTTTGATAAAATGCTCACATCAATACTAATCCTCACTAGGAATGCCTTGAGCAGTCACTGCTGTTGTTCTGTGAGTAACTGAATGCCCTTTGACAGGGAGGTGTTCATGTGAGCAAATAAAAAGCCATTAAGATCTAAGACCATCTAACTCTAGTCATCATATATCTTCCCAGTTTTTTACCTGCAGGTGCCAAAGAAAGAAATGGTGCTGGAGCACAGGATAACCATTAACTCCCCCAGCAAGTACAGGGGATATACAACCTACACTCCTCACAACCTATACTCCCCATGAAGATCAAGCTGTTCAAATAATTTTTGTAAATACAAGATTAGGACAGCAAAATGCTCTCATTTCTCATAGGCAGATGATAACATTCTGAGAAAGCAGTTGTAATGGGCATGCATGGAACAAGCGACAGCTGCTGAAGTTAGTTTAAGACATTGTGTCTTTTTTACGTTTTACCAGGGACCACTGTCTGAATTTTTGTCAAACTGAATAATTTTTGGAAAATCTCACATGCAGTTATTCATCTTTTTCTCATTCTCTGATAAAATTGCCTTCCCTGGAGGTGCAGCACATGTTGCTGCAATGAGAAATGTTTAAGAAGCTGAATGCAAAACAAAAATTCTTGCTAATGAAATGTCACAGCCAGCTACTGCGATACAAATGTTAAGTGGAAGAGAGTTGGCTCCTTAGTCCTCACTCCACATAAGTTACAAAGAGCAGCTGCCTCATCTTCCTGGTGGACATAGAACAGAACAATTGCACTGCTTTTCCCTAGAATTGAGAAAAAGGTAGAGCTACAGAGAGGTCCACAGGAATTAGAACTAAATTATTAAACTACCAAAGAACTCCAATGTTTTTTCAAAGCACCAAGAACACTAGGAAAGTACAAGGGGTTTACAAAGTCAGACATGAGGCTTTCTTCTGGAATAGTAGTAGAAGCACTGCACAGTGTAACACAGAAGGCAAACTGGGAGACCCTTAAAAGAGGCCCAGGAAGTAACACACCTTCTTGCATCATACTGGGCTTCATCTCAGTATCCCAAACTCTAACAGTTCTAAATCTCAATTTAACTGATTACATTTGTAAATCTGAAGAGAAACTACATAAAAATCTGCAAGAAACTATTCCATGTTTGGTATCTTGCCTCCCTCCACAGAATCAGGTGACGTTCCTCATGAAAGCTACATGCCATTAAGCAGATGACAACTGCTAACTCAAAAAGGCACTGTAAGTCCCATTACCATGACCAATTTATGAACAGCTTCAGCGATTTCCATGGCACTTCTTTCTGACCACTGGTTTACAATAGGTAGAAATATAAGACCCAGTTTGATTTTATGTCAAATTACTTTCTTCATATTCTAGGTCTGAATAATAATGGAAAATACATCTAAATAATAGTCTCCAATGTTGCATGGCTCTCTCTCTCTCTCTCTCTTCTTTTTTTTTTCTTTCTCCTGCAGAAGAGGGACTGGGAGGGCAGAGGAAGTACTGCTTAGGCTACTAAGGATAGATTCTGACCTCTTCACAAAGGTTCCACTGTGCTGGGGAATTTGAATTGCTATCTGTTTCTTGGTGGATACTAATTTCCTCCCAAACAGTCTGAAGGAAAATACATTGGCTTACTCAACTAGGTCTGTTAATTTCCAATTATCTGTACTGAAAACCTTGGATAAAAGACCCTGTTCTTAACATGGTAGCGCTGTGTCACAACCACAAGCATATTTTGTCACCTGAGACTTCAGGCCTGTAGTATTCAAAATGTCCATTAGCAAATACACAAAATCTCAATTAAAAGTGGAAATTCAAGTCTAAAACTAAGCCACACAAGTTATAAAAATCTGTAAAATGCTTTGATTATAGACTTTCTTTTCTGAAATCCTGAATTTGCACATTTAAAAAAATATTAAGAGAAGGGGAAAGGGCAGGAAGAAACAGCAGTCTATGCCTATTATTTCACTGACGTGTAGTAGGACAGTTTACAGAAAGACAAAAGCTGGTGAAACACAGGAGCATTGCAAGCCCCCCATAACATGTGACAGTTTTAGATCAAAACCTCAGTGCCATAGAAACACTTTAACTGAATACTTACTGCTGAGTAAATGAATGTAAACATAAACAGGTGCTGGGTTTCTCATTCTGTATTGCATTAATAGCAATTAGATCTTGCATATGAAGTGGAAAAGAAATGAAAATAGTACTTCTGCTTTATAACTTTGTGTGTTTGCATTTGAGACACGCAGTGAACTACTTAACAGATAAACAACCCTGCACTGCCCTTAACAATATATAATCTGCATCCAGTGCAATGCAAACACAGCCAAACCCTTACAATCCATGACAGTTCAGGGTCAGTCACTATTGCTGTGAGGTAGATTGTTATGGCTGGCTGTAAAATCCAGTGGAACTTCTGGACTAGAAAGATGGTGGACAGCAGGAGAACGCTGACCAATTTTATTTTCAAGGATTTATCAACACTGCTATCATTGTCACACTCTTAAATTGATGTGAAAAACACCAAACCAATAATCTTTACATCAAATACACTCTCACATCTTCCCACCTGCCAATCAGAATCCCTCTCTCCCATGCTCAACAGGTGGTAGCTGCCATTCTGTTAGAAGTATTGTTTCATCATGGTTCCAAAACCGATGCATGGCAATATACAATACATACACCCCTACCACTACTATCATTCATTGGAAGAGCTTCTGCTGGTATCCAAAGATTTCATGGCATTTGAGTTGCTTTCAGTGCAATCTGCAGTTGCTTCAGTGCGGTGAAGACACTCATACTGAGCATACTTTAAAACAGCTAACATTGGAATTTTGACTTACAATAATTTTTGCATGGACAATACAATGTGCCGGACAGGACACTTGCTTGCTGCCTAGATGGTAAAGGGAGTCTCCATAGCAAGGCTTCTTACAGGGTCATCTTAGCTGGATTAGGTGAGACTCCCTAAAGCATGTTTCTATACAATTTTTGCAACCCAGCTGGCCCATGGTTGTCCTACCTGACCACTGCAAGATACTATAATGTGTCATTATAGATCACCTTAACCTATGCACAAAACACTTCCTAACTATCTGAAGTATGTACAAAAGACTGTCCTACATGACCGTTTCTACACGTGCAGGAACTGTTACTATTGATTGTCTTACTCTTGTACAATTGATTAACTTTGCAGCAGGAGCTGTCTGTGAATATTTGGGACAGCCAGATTTTTCCCCAGGATGTTAATCGACATGCTTAAGCATTCAAATTGGTCTAGGCACAGCAGGGTCTGCCTGGGAAGTCTCAAGAACTGTCTGAAATTCCCACTGGGACCGCTCCTGTAACAAGCTGTCAAATAGTTCTTGTGCCAGCAGTTCCATCAATCACCTGGTTTCAACTAGGGCTGCCATCTCAAAACAGTCCTTTATCTCATCTGCGCAGACAAGAACCTGGGAGTTCCTGGACCACTGTGGGAATTTAAGTCCACTGGGGGTGCCCTGAGAGCCAGCTACACTACAAACATGATTAAAGAACTGAACTTTATTTCTCTGCTTAAATCTCATAGACCTTGCCCATTAGCTCAGTTGGCTAGAGCATGGTGCTAATAACACCAAGGTCATGGGTTCAATCTCTCTATGGACCCTACACTTACGAGCTGGATTCGATGATCCTGTGGGCCCCTTCTAACTCAGAGTATTTTGTGTTGTCTGCCCAAATGATGTCAGTATCTGACCTAGTGAACTGTCTTCAAAGTTCAGATGAAAGTGGCTAAGAAGTAACTAATTTACTGCAGTAAATGCCCAAAGACAGGTGATCTTTATGCCATGCATTATCTGAGTTTGGTTGTGCTGGATCAGACCACTGATTTTGACCGAATGTACAGACGTCAACATTTCTGATAGGAAATCAGATTTGTGGTCTATTGTTTCTGGGAGCACTAAAAGCTGGAATATTGTCCATATATATAGCAAAGAATGGATCTCTTCATATTTCCCTTTCAGATCAAATGTTCATCTACTACAAAAACCTATTCTGCATCCCTTCAAGTTCATAAATGTGTTGCAGCACAAGTGGGCTAAACTATTTAAAGGAGATGGCTTTTCTCCTCTATCAGTGATGAAGAGACTGTATCTGGGCCATTTACTCACAGCAGAGCAGGCAGCTGCTCATTCTACATTCTGCCTTCTTCAGTTCACCTGATGTTGTCATCAGTGTGTCAGACAACATCTGGGAAAACAAACTCACCTCATCTGTATTCCACCCATCACGTACAGTACTGCCTTATCAGCTGTTCCTTCTGCTCTGGGACAGTGCAGATCATAATGGATTTAATGCCTGTATTTCCCTGTGAGTAAACTGACATGATATTCCATGTTTAACAATGAAATGTAGAAGCCAAGTGCCCAAGCTGCACAGCTTCAATAGTTTGTTCTGGAGTTTCTTCATGTAAGACTGAACTGAAAAACCAACAATACTCAGCAGCCTGATATTTGCAAATCACTGCTGTAATAGATGAATGTTTTACAGGTATTTTTTTCTTTTGTTTAATGTTCAAAGAAGACCATTTTCAGTTTCCAGTTATTTTGTGGGATGCATTGCTGTAATAGATACATCTACTGCATTAGGACCAAAGCTGACTGACACAACTAAAGCGATCATATAAAGTGAATTTGCACTGCCAAATAACTTTCCAGTTTGTAGTCTCAGCCATATGTCACCACATGAATTTGGAAGAATTATGTGTGGGCCATACTGAGTAGAGCAAGAATGAAGCATGTAGCCGTGGAATAGTTCAATTACTGGCACCATTATCAGCAGCCCACACTTCAAGGATGCTTATTGCTGATTACTAACTGCATGTAGCAATTTTAGTTAATGGGATAGAGTTCACAATCTGAACAGCTGGTAAGTTGAGGGAGAGCCTTTAAGCACTCATCTATCTCGCTTGAGGTTATTGGCAAGGCAGTGCAGAGAGAGGCCAACTTATGTTGGGGAAGGTTACAAGTATCTTAGTAGAACTGTCTGTCAAAATCTTCAAACTAAATGTAAAGAAATACATCCAGCAAGCTGCCATCTTGACTGTGTCTGATCCTTTTCCTGGAAATGCTGTTATTATGGCTCAGCTCCACAGTTAAGTCTCCTCCTCTTCTGTCCCATCCCCTATCATGTGCCCCAAAGAAAGATCCATCTTTCCCTGGCCATTCTTTGCTTTGCTTCATCCCTCTTCCAAGTGGGCTGCCGGTAGTTTGGCAGCACTTGCTTCCAGGGAGAGAATGAACCTAGGCACTTCGTGGTGCAACAGGAACATGAACAGCTGTTATCACCTTGCAAAAGGAAAAATAAGTCTTCTCTAAATTTTAAACTTAACATCTGTCAGGCTTAATTCACAGCAGCAAAGTAGATACGTTGGTTTGCTGGCCCTAGAAATTCTGATATAACCCATGGTACCTAGTCTTCCCTTTCTTGCAGTCAAGTGTCCAGTTTTCCTCTAAAACCTGAGAGAAAACAACAGCCACAGCCAAGACTAATTTTCTACGCCTGTTTTCAGGACACTGGTTGCTCTAACTCTAAGCTAAACAACATGTACTTTAAAAGCTGCAGGATATGTTAAGAAACATTGCCAAATACCAAATATTTTAGTCTCCAAATTCTGCCTTTTAAAAAATTAATACACTACTGGAAACTGTTGCCTGAATTCTAAATAGCTACTTGAAAACAAAAAAGCATCCATACTATTTATGGAGGATCTAATATTAGGAGCTTCCTTCCACTGTTTGAGCAGGAACAGGAGCAGAAGCAGGACTTTTCCCAGGACTTAAGGGCTTAATCTAACATGCTAGTTCCTGCTGCATTGGAAGACAGAAGCTAGAAGCTCATGCATATCCAATGAAAAAAAAACCAAACATGAAATGAAATGTTTTCTGTAGCAGCTAAATGTGTTCCAAAACAACTGAACATTGGTGAATGAAAGCTATGCAGAAAGTTCTCATGCTATTACTCAGTCTAAACCCTTTTAAAAGTCAGAAATTGATATTGATTACAGGTTTAAAAAAGAACTATGGAGGGTCATTTAAACTGAAACATAGCATATACTCTAACAGTGAATCCATAGATCATTTCAGAGAAAGACAGGCTTTCTAGTAAACATCCAGCATCAGCTCTATGTTTTCTTAACACCAGGCAGCATAATATAGCTCCCAAGAGTGCAGGTGAAATACATGAACCCAAACCAATCATTAAATCCTCTCTAGGGGCTACATAAGAAACAAATGAGATGAGCTCCTACAGCTGTCTGTAAACAGCTCCTCTGTCATCTTTGTTAAACCTGCAGAATAATCTGGATATGAGCCAGCATCATTCCTGGCTTTTTAAAACTGTTTATATTTATAACTCTTTGCTCTCCTTTGGCAGTGTCTGTCACATTCTCCTATGCTCAGAACTATATACTGTGTTTTTTTGGCAACTGATATCAGGGAAATTGCTTGGTATGGAGAATGATGAGCTCTCAACAAGAGGGGCAAACCTGAAAAGACCTACTTATGCATCAATACCTGCATCCAGCTAGAACATGGTCCTCAACCTAAAAGCCTATGGGTTACATGCAAGATAGTCTACTGTTGATTTAGGTCACCAGTCATATAAAAAATTAAGGCTGAGTGAAGAGGGAGGGACAAAACAGTTTTGCTCTGTAGCCTCGTATCTGCTCAGTGCTTTGCCTATAAATCAGAAATTTGGGGATCATTGAAGTAAGCTCTCTTGGTTATTATTTACTTAACTAGATTGGACCATACTCAAATGACCAGAAGGAAAACACTAAGAGGTCTGCCTTCCCCAGCTGAGAGGCTAATTAAAAACTCTACAATTTGCGGAAAAGCACATGTAACAGACACGTACAAGATTTATAAGAACAAACCTCCTCCTTGCTATGAAGCTATAGAGAACAGAAGGAAGATATCTGGCTAATTAGGTTAGTATCAGCTTATGGCTTCATGTAGAAGAACCAATGAAAAATAAAAAGAGAAACAAAGCATTTTTCTCAAGAATTATTTTTTTCCCTTTTCCATCTCACTCTAAAGGTTTCTGAATTCAATATTTCCCAACATGGTGTGCTTTGAATTTCCCCCTTAATAAGTACAGCCATTTTCTAAATTTTGGTTTTTTCCTTGTTCAGGGTGCTGTTTGGAACAGTCTGGTAAGTCATACAAATTACTGCCACCAACTTCAAATGCTAAAATCTAAACACTTCATTCTACCTCCGCAGGTAAAGGATATACAGCTCAAAATCAATGCAGTGCCTCCATGTTCTGACAAACTTCTTAACTATGAAAAGGTAATTACTTTGAGTAAGAAATTTTCCCCCCCATTTACTGAACTCTTTTCATATTCATTCCTTTTGGAAGGGTGTCCAGATTAAAAAGGTAGCTATTGTACTAATGCTACCTCATCAAAGTGTGTGTACTTAGGGTTTCACACACCTGTGCTTGAGGAATGCAGGGCAGCTGAGTGTTTCCAGTAACAGACTTATACTTATTGACCGAGATACTTAAGATTCCACCATTGCTACTAGGAAGAAGTATCCTTAGAAAAGCATAATGTGATCAGATGGACAGGCAGAATCCTCTTGCTAGCAGGTAAAATTCTAAGGTGCTAAACAAAATATTTCATTAGCTACTCTCATTCCAGAGAAACTGCACTGATTTTAGCCATTCAGCACCTTCTTGTTAAGTGTAATTAGGGTTACAATCATGTCAGAATTAGTTGTCATCAGGGAGAATATTTTTAGGTAATAGCTACCCTGCAATTCACCAGTCAAGGGAGATGAGGAACAAAGGGATGGCACCAAATTAGAAGTATATGACAGACACCTGCGTCTGTCTGTCTTTACCTTGAGCTCATCTGCATCATAGAAGTCTATGCGCACAGCAGGGACCATCCATGTCTGGAAAAGAGTTGCCAGGATCTGTTTGGCAATTGCATCTGCGATGAGGTGAAAGTGGAGTGGGTTTCGCCTGATACGAGAAGGGAGAGAAAAGTATTAGTTCAAAGGTTTCTAATTCCTTTTTTTGAAGGACAACATCAGAATTTACAAAGCTTTATCTGTGTCTAAAATGGTGAGTTTTGAGTGTGCAGCATGCCTGGTGGCATTCTGCTCTGTGGCCAAAGTGCTGAGACACAATTTGAATATACATGACCGCAACAAAATACTCAATCAGTTTCTGAGTGGATATGAACATACAGATCCTTTGACTTCAGTGGAATGTGATGATTTGTAACAGTCTTGTCCCTTGTACCAGCTCCTTAAAATAAGGCCAAGTTAATACCCCTTTGGGGACCTGAGCTCTGCAATGATTTTTTCAGTTTCTAGGTGAACCTAGTAATTTATCTTCATGGCAAGAACAGTTTCTGTGGAGAAATAAGGGCACAGGGAAGGTTAAAAAATAACAATTTGAATGAGGTGAAATTCTGGGACCCTTGAGTTTACCTAGAACTTTTCTACAAAGCAAACTTGGGGAATCAACAGCTGTCCCATAGGAACCCAAAATTAGATATTTCAGGCAAGTGCCTTCTAGCTATGCACTGGCATAGTGAACAGAATGAAGGCTGCAAATCTCACCACATCCTTTTTTCTAAGTGGAGGAATGGTTAAAGAAAGGCAGGAAGAAAGTAAACATTTTACTTCAGAACACCAGATCTGGTTTCACCTCTGTAGTTACAGAACTTCGGCTAACTGAAAAGCTTCAAAACACGATGGGTGAAGCCAGTATCAGCAAGACTGGCAAACTCTGAAAAAGTGTATGGATTTTTTCTATATTAATGTAAACTTAGACATTATAAATATCTTGTTTAATTCCCTCAACCCCTATCCCTTTCTGGGGGACAATAAGCAAATCTTCTGAGGTAGGAAACCTACCAGTGGAAGTTAGTCACAAACTGTAGTCCTCCATGTTTACCCCTAGCTTAGCAACTTTCCCTGTCAGCAGAAAAGGACAGACTTTGAAAAAAAACACTAAGAAGACTTTAGCATGGGATCAACCTTTCTTTGATCACTATAGTGGAATAGTGGATTCTCATTTCTGTGGAATTTGTAAAGCTAAATAAGTGTACTTGTTAATTGGTATTTTTCATCTAACAAGAGAAGTATTTTGTTTCAGATGTTGATGAAAGTGGAAGATGAGTGATGCTACTACATTCTTCAGTGTGAATGAGAAGTGAGGGAAACTATGTTAGTTCAGGCCAATATACTTCCATTACATTTTTGGGCTTAACCCAAAAAATGAAAGGGGTTTTTTTTTTTCTCCATTTTCTAGATTAATGAAAAATGTGTGCCTTACTCTTTAATGTTTCTCTTCTAGGTTTAATGAGTAATACTGCTTCCCACTGAACAAAGTGCATAGGAAAATGTAAAAATACATATAATAATGGTACATAGTATTTCAACAGACTTCTCAGCAGAAAGAGGAGATTGTTGTGAGAAGCTATGTATGACTGGATTTTGCAGTGTCAGAAATACTGCACCTAAGATCCAACTGAGCAAACAGGGCTGCCAGTGAAGCTGCTGCACTGGCTTCAAGGACACTGTGGATAACATTATGTGCTTACAGGAAAAGCAAAAAAGGGCTGGGTAGAAGCCTTATATATGAGATAATCATGATGGCAGAATCTGATCTGCCCTAAACAATATCAAAAAAACTCTAAGCCACAAGGGGTTTTTCAAAGGACAAAGGTCTTTCAATCTCCAGCTTGCCCTACAGGGAGGAGGGGAGAGGGAAAGGTGTAAGCTGCCAGCAGCTGAGTGTCCCATTACCAAGCTAAAGGGATCACAGCAATTACATCTGCTTCACCAGCCCAGCAGGAGAGTAGAAGAGGACACCCTGGCTCATGCAGATTCCGCAGTAACCAGGCATCTTGCCAAGAAAAAATCGGGAAATAGCAGTGATCAGGAAATACATCTCATTGCTAGAGACAAGGCCAAGAGAAACAAAGTACAACACCAGTGGCTTTGGGTACAGGCAAAGCAGTATCTCAAGACAAATAGATGTTCAATATCAACATACACATCTCACACAGGTCCCTCTGCTAAGCAGGGGCTGAGTCTGGATTCTGGTAAGACTATTTCCCAGCTGGTGTTCTTCAGCAATTTCCTTCCTTTTTTTTTTTTTCTTCCCTTATTCTGGGGTTATTTATCTTATATTCTAAAGTAGAATAAGAAGAGTAAAAAATTAGTTAAAAAATAAGAAAGCTCCATCTTCTTTCAAGTTTAGATCATTTAGTTAAATGGAATTGATATAAAATATTCCAAGATGAAACATGCTAGTTGAAAAGAAAAAATCTGACACAAAGACACTCAGATGTTCAGTAGCAGTTTATACTTATCTGAATGACCCAGAGTGTATGAAACTTAAATGGGAACAAGTGGGTGACATTCACTTTAGTTCATCTCCTACTGGGAGAAAGAAAAAAGGATAACTGTACTCCCACACAGAAATCTCTTACAAGTTGTTAGGCTCATGGTAAAGATTCAGCTGGAAGATAAGTGTGTGTCAGAGGCAAAGCAGAAGATTATCACTTACAAAAATATATCCCCAAAACAGTATAGTGGCCTGATGACATTTACAACTAAGTGTACATCAGCCACAGAAAATTTTACTCCAGACAAGATTTCAGTTCTGTGAATTGTGAGGTTTAGCATGGTGCTGGAAGCCAACAGTGCACAGCCTCAAAGCTGGAAGACCTTCTGAAGGTAACAGTACCAGCATACACACAGATGACATCTTTCACCTCTTCTGCTGTCTGCAATATGCAAAGTCTAAACGATATGGATTGCTTCAAAGTGTTTAAGAAACAAGTTTAGAATCTTGAAGATCAACCAACATTCCTTAGAAAAGATACAGAAGAGATTCTGCAAGATGAGAAATCTTTCTCAAGAGATATATGAAAGGGATGCCATGATTATCTGACAACATGATTGAATCACTGGCTCTAAGAATTAGGGATGGCAATCAGGATATTGTGATGGATTACACTGAAAGCTGAATTTCATTAAACTTGGACATTTTGCTCATTCTCCACTGGTCACATCAAGAGAACTAAAAAAACACACATAAAGGCTGGTTGTATCTTGTACTGATAGAAATCACTATGGGAACAGTGTAATGGGGACAGTATATGCAACTATGGAATAGCATGGGCCAATATATGGCAACTGTGATAAACTTCTCCCACAAAACTAACAGGTTTTGGGAAATCCCCAGTATTCCTGCAGATTAATCTGTTTGGGAGTAAATGTTTCTAGTATCCCAGGTTTCAGAACCCTGACCCTCAGGTCTTCCAGATTCCTTACTGCAGAAGCCGGTATTGAAACAGCCATAGAATTTCTCACAAGGTCCAGAAATACTTAATCTTATTTATTTCAATGATTTTGAACATTTGAATTTCTACCAACTACAACTTTTCACAGTTTCTGTTACATGGAAAATGCTGATGCATTAATGCCTTAATGTGGTAAAATGTAGTTCTAAAATATGGTTATTTCCCATCAAGTGGAAACTTAAGTTCTAAGTACTCAATTCAGAAAACTGCAAATCTTCGTATAGTAACTTGTTTCCACTTATCTTAAGATCAGAACACTATCTGACAAAGTAAACCACATGTAAAGAGCACACATTTATTTTCCTAAATTACTTTCCTCAAAAGTGAACAAACGGAGATTCTAGCCAAGATTTTTAGGCATGGATGCTTAAATATAGGCTCTTAGATCTAAATATAGGAGTTTGAATGAATGCCCTCATTTCCAGAATTCTGAGGTCCTATAAAGCTAGTAAAATGAAAAGAAGTCAATTATTTAAAAGTCAGGCTATGAATTTAGAAGTCCATTCCAAGGTACCCATTTATCTACATTTCTTCTTATCATGATGTCTTATTCTTGCATTTCAAAACTTCTTATTCTTCATCAGATTTATGATCTGCTTGCTCAAGCATTTGTGCCCCTTTCTTTTCAAATAGCCATTGCCACAGAGTTAAATACAGAAATCTACAATTGAAAAAGGGAGTAGTGAACCAAGACTCACTCTTCCCTTCTACACTATTCCATAGCTCAATTGTTAGTAATTCAAAAGGCAGCTCCTTGGCTGCTTGGTTACACAGTTCTCTCTCTGCAACAGAGGAATTTTATTTTCTGAGATTATAAAAAAGGTCAGTAGCCCAGGAGGTTTATTTCCAAAACCGATACTTCATTAAGAGAAGCACAACAACGTAGTACCTTTTATATCTGTAACAAATGGTTACAAGAACTTCAAATAGGAATTCCAAAAAGCAGTTTGGGAAACTTTTTCTCCTAATGCCCATACGACAATCCCTCTCTCATATGTGAAAAATTTTAATGTGAAAATCTTCAAGATTTTTTTATACCCCTTTACAATTTATTGATGAAAATACTCCCCAAACTATTGGAGAGATTCTAAATACACTTGCTGCATCGCTCATAGATCTTCTTGTTTTGTGTTAACTTACAGATTTTCTTTGGGAAGTACTAAGAGATGTCATGGGCAGATTTTTTTTAAACATTGCTTTCTCCATTATGCCTCTATTGTTAGGACAGCTAGAAGAAACAAAAGGAAGTGTGTATTATTGATGCATTTATATGGATCAGAGAAAGCACATCATGCTCTATGTTTTTTGCCAGGACAACCTCCCACAAAATAGACTGACACATTAGAAAAGTTGGAAACATTGACAGAGATTTTGAATTCTCAAATTAACTCCATTAGGGCAAAGTGGCCTCAATGGAATATAGCCATTAGATTATGTAAGTTTTAATTACCAGCCAGTGTTGACTTGTGACTCTTACTTGGAAATTACATGTCACCCTTTTAATTTAATTTAGATTTTCATTTGGTTTGCCTTACTCTACTTGTTCTAAGAAAAAAAAAAAAAAGAGTTCATTATTCATGCAGCATTCTGTAATACAGCTTAATATCCTGCTCTTAAAAATGCTCAGACATATGCTTAACTTTCAGGTTGCAGCCTTCTTAAAGCAAAGAGGCAACTTCGTATTAAAAATCATTTGTCTGGTTGTCTGGTTTTGTCTATATTCCTTACAAATCCCCCACATTCCTATGCCACTACTGCTGTAGTATGGATGGAGAGTACAGCTGAAGAAGTAAATGCAGTGACTCCTGTGAAGAGGGACTGACAGTGTGGGGAAAAAAGGGGCACAAAAAACCAACCCAGTACTTGTTGGCACAAAAGATAAGTTAATTTTTTATAGATTGTCAGGCTGACCTAACTGCCAGAAACAGGCTATAATTGTGTACATTTGGTTTTTCCTTTGTTTCCAAATGAAACATAGTGTGAAGCTTGTCTTCAGAAAAGATAAGAGCGCATTAAAAACCATTTTAGCTCTTACTCAAGTTAAGACATACCTGAACAGAGAGAGAAAGTATCTTTGCAATATGAAACTGTAATTGTGGGCTGTTTCTGTGGTTTACAGAAACTCTAAGGTTTACAATTTTCAGAAATGGAGTAAAACATTGAAAATCACCAATGTAACTTGGACCAATAGTTGCAAAAGATTCAAGGAACATTATTAGCCATAGGAAACTGCTTCAATTTTGAAAAAGAAATGCAGGTGCTTTTTAGCATACTACTATAATCACTATTTCCAAAAGTATTTGCACTTGATTCTGCCTATTTGACCCAATATAATTAATTTCTAGTGTTTAGTCTTTAGGTTTGGAAAAACTACAGTTAGGCTGCTCTTAGCACACAGTGATACAAGATTGGCTTGTGTTAAACTCAGAGATAATTTTTTTAGCCCTGCAATGGCTTTATAAAATCTGTCATAATTGGGAACTGGATGTGCAAGAAAGGAAAGCAGGAAAGTTGCAGAGTAGGACTGAGTATTCATTCTACATGCCTCCCTCTGTGCAGTGCTGCCAATGCATATTTATCAGACTGCAAACCCTGCACTATCCCAGCTCTGCTGAGTCTCCTCCTGAGAACAGACTGTCAGTTATGTCAAACTGGGTGTTAAAAGCTGCTGGATTTTGTGGCTGGAGCATACATTTTCAAAAGACAATATTGGAATCAGGCTTCTTTATTACTGGGAATGAAACGTATTTCTGAACTATGGTGTTCTTATGTCGAACCAATCACACTTCCCCTTTCCTCTCCTTTTCCCACTCTCTTGTTCAGACCATTTGAGAAGCCCTATCTCAATGGGCTTCTCAAATGGTCTGAACAAGTAGCTTGCCTAAGTCTCATAATATATAGATGGTATGACTCGAATCTTGGTGGAGAGCTGAAATGTTCAATATGCAGGATTTGCAGCACATTCATGCAAGAGAGAAGAGACAGCATACTCCATCTATAGAAAATCCTGTAGCTTTTATCCTTAATGACCCAGCACTCCTGCTGTTTTGTGTCTCCATCTAGCAGTCTAGCTAAAGTTGGGGGTATAACAAATATGTTAATGCTCCCTGGCATTAGACTGACATGGCCTCTTTTTCTCAGAGCTTTTCTACTGGAGAAGTAGCGATTTCCTATGGAAGCAGGGAATTTAGGTATATAGTTTTGTATCAAAATACATGCTAAAACATGCCTTAATTACTGACCTGTACAGAAATGCCAAAAGAAAGACATGACATCTTCACAAATTCCAGACTGATTCACTGATAGCAGTGTCTTAAAACGAACACCAACTGAGGTACAGGAGGACAAGTGAGGACATTAAGCCTGGTTGCTTTGAGGGGTCAGTTGTTTAATCAGTAGACTGGCTTCAAGGTGGGTTGAAGGAAAAACAAAATCTGTATGACAATAAGTTTGGCAGCATATTTTTTCTGTCCTTGCAAAACTATATTTGAGATTGAACGTGGTGATCCTACAAATGAAAGACCAGTAGCCTAATTTAGGAATTAGGATAGCAAACTTCCTGTTAAGCAAACTTCTCCATCAGAAGCATAAAGACCTTTCAAATGTCTATTCTGCTTGGCTTGTTGGACAATGCCAGCTAGGATGCACTCCCTGGTGCATATTTAGGATTAGAAGAAGAGCCATCTCCATGCCTGCTTTCACTGAGAACCCTCAAGTCAGAGGTAACCTTGATGCTGACATTACGAAGCACTGACTATCTGAACCAACCATTTCTGACTCTCCTAACTCAATCCTCCTAAATGCATAATCATGACCTGTCTCCATCCTTCATTCCTATAATTAAATAGATCCTAGCAACTAAAAGAAGCTTTTCCAATCATCACCATTTCTGAAGTGCATACTGGTCTCTAAGATAACATTGTTTGCACATGGCAACCCACACAAGGAAACTTAGTTCTAA
The DNA here is from genome assembly GCA_008694505.1 of Cyanoderma ruficeps. Lineage (NCBI taxonomy): Eukaryota > Metazoa > Chordata > Aves > Passeriformes > Timaliidae > Cyanoderma > Cyanoderma ruficeps. Next base: position 11,005,563 of record VZDJ01000426.1, read on the forward strand.
ATCAATATTCAGCTTAGTTTGTTGTTTATTTTTGTTTATTCTGACGTGTAAGAAGCCAGTCTTTCCTAGAAAATAAAGAAATGTCTGTAAGAAGCTCTGTCTCTTTCTTGAGAATATCTTCTCTTTCTAGCAAACAATTTAATGCCTAGTGAGAAAAGCTACTTCTAGACAGGAATGGACTTAGATTTGTCTTTAAGTATGTTCTGGGCAAACAAGGGAGATAGGTTATCTGGAGTGTACTCAAGTTTCATTAGCTATACTGGACTTTATCTTGACCACCTCTGCTGAGCTCGACAAATCCTTAAGAGATGAGCGGTGCAAGCCAAACAACAATATGTTCTTGACAAAGGCAGAATCCATCAGACTTAGAAATACCAATATTAGTTACCCTTTTTTGGTTTAATATTTTAATTTATTATTATTTAATAATTTAATTACATGGCAATATTGTTCATAAATTTGCTAACTGCCAAGAGGAGTGCCTTAAGTAAAACAGGGACATTTCCTTTAAGGAACACAGAGAGAGGTTGTTTAGACCTTTGAGCTGTGAGATTCCTATTATTTGCAGAACATTTGGATACAGAGAGATTCAAGTCTTCTCAAAATGCAAGTACTAGGACAGAAAAACAGGGAGAAGCTAACCACTAGGATAACTTGTGTCACTACAAAAATACAATTTTCTATGAAATCCCTTAGAAACAATAATTAAAATAGACAAAACCTCTCCATATCCTTGCAATATAAAGCCAGTTTACACTGAATAATTCAAACTTCTAATTGGAAGTTGATATAGTTTTAACATTTACCAGAATTTTAACATTCAGAAAAATTCTGCACAGAGAATGACATGCCACAAAAATTCATACACAGAGAAGGAGAATTTTTAGTGGAATTTTGCTTTTGTTATGTTTATTTGAGCATTGTTCTTCTGGTCCTACCCCTCATCTAGCATGAACATGCTACTTCTCAAAAGACTTTCAAAGACTGTGTGTTGATAATGGAGGCTGCTCTCATATTTTGATTAAACAGTACTTATGGAGTATTTTTTCATACTGGACAAAATTGGCATTTATATTATTTTAGGAAGCTTACCAAAAATGATAAAATGATTGTCAGAAAGTGACTACTAAGGCTTCCAGCAGGAGACTGGAGGCAAACATAAGGAGCAAAGTGTGGGAATGGAATGTCCCACTCATGCTAAGTGCAAGAAGATATTACCACATGACATGAACAAGAGTCATTCACCCTTGCACAAACCTGTCTTCAAATAAAGCAGCATCCTGAAACTACCTCCTTAATAAATTGTTTGTACTGTAAGGATATTTTACTAGTCTAGTTGTCTTGTTTGAGTCAAACAGTCTGATCACTTTCCTCATTTTAATCCACCTTCTGCAACATTATTGGAAAGCATCTCCAAGAGACATTTCTAAACTGGACAATGGATATACACATATGTCCACACATAGTTCAATGTGAATTCTCTTTTTCTGGAGCTGCTATTAATGGAATTGGTTATTTTGTTTTTATTGTACATTCATGCCTCTCAACTTTGGGAGCTAACTATGTGTTGGGGGTTGAGGTTTTTTTTTTCCTTTCCTTTTCTCTACTTGTTAACTTGTTACAGGTGGAATTTTTTCCATTGTGTTGCTAAGAAGCACTGAAGGCTGGACGCTTGAGACAGCCTGGAGGGGAGCCTTCTCTGATGGTGACAGTGTAGCTGCTGCTTGGGAAAAGAACTCATTTTGGTGCTGCAGAAGGCCAGCTTGGTCCTGTTTTTTCTTCTGGTGTGAGATGAGCCTCTGCTCCTGGGAGCAACCACTGAACTGGGACCTTGTTACCCTCGCCTCACTAAAAGAGGGGCCCGTCGCCGTGCCGGGAGCAGGGCCGCTGTTGTCCCGCCCCCCTTCTGTTCCTTCAGCACTGTTCTGGGTCTTTTTGCAGCTCTGTAGCCCACACCCCCTGCCTGCCAAGACATGCCGCGTCTTCAGCCTCAGCTCCAGAGTTTCTGATCCATCCCTTCCCATCTGGGCTGAGCGGCCGTCACTGCGTGCACCCCGAGCCCGCGCCACAGCGCCCCCTGCAGCCTCGTGGGGATCATTGCAGCTGCCCTGCCCGCCGGAGCCACCCGCGCCCCTGCCGGCTGTGACCGGAACTGCACCCATGGGGAAAGTGCCTGCGGTCAGGGAAGATGTTACTGGGTTCTGGGCTCCGTTTATTATCAATGCTGCAGTTGTTGTTTTGCCTTGTTATACATATTGTAAAGAACTGTTATTCCCATCCCCATACCTCTGCCTGAGAGCCCCTTGAATTTCAAAATTATAATAAATGGGACAGAGGGGTTTCTCCATTCCAAGGGAGGCACTGCTCCTCCCAAGCAGACACCTGCCCTTCAAACCAAGACACTGTGCTAAAACCAGGTTGCAAAATGTTCTGAGGGGCTGTAAGCAGCCATTTCAAAGACAGAATAAACCATCTGAATTTAATTAAATAGTGTATATACTGACTGTAACAGCAGGTTTACTTCAAAAATGAATGTCAAAATTGGAAGCTGGGGTGGTCAAGCAACCAGAGTGAATTTATCATCTGCACCTGTGCCATAAACAGATACCAGAAATAAGCTAAATGAATACAACACTGTTATTACCATTATCGTTATTTTACAGCATTCAGGAGATGCTTTAGAGTGTAGATACTGTTCCCTTTCCCACAATGCAACAGGAGTAGCAGGTGGAACTCTGATCTCTCTAATTCACTGTAGAAATCTTCACATGGGTGAAATCTATTTGAAATGGTCATAAGTTAAATGCTTAATTCCTTAAAAAGAGAAAGAAACTAGGGAGGGGAATCTGACCTTCTTTTGAAGTAAGAAAGTAAACCTAGAAAAGACTCACTTAGTCATAATCAGGTATATAATATACAGGAAAAGAAAGTTGCTTTTACCTGTGAAATAAGACAGACTTGACGAGTGTGACAACATCCCGACTGGCATTGTACCCTGCACAGACAATGGCAACGTGGATAGTCTGTGGGAGAAAAGAACAAAAAGAACAAAAATTAAAGCCTGGTCTTGTGTTCATCACTTGTTAAGGAGAACACACACATGACACTGCTGTTGTTTAGTGCTGCAATTGTTAGGGATCTGAGTGGGTGTTTTGCAGCTGTTTGCAACCCACTTGAGGCAGTTTGCTAAAACATCTTAATTGAGTTACAGCACCATCATCATTCCAAAGTCATTACTGTCCCTACATTACATCAGATGTTTGAACAGAATCGCATTTATTAGCTAAGACATACGTGCGCATGTATGTACACACACCTTCCCCAAGTAAGCAGCACACAAAATCCTGAGTGTGCAAATATACAGACTTTTATAGTTTTCTGAACTAAAGTTTAAAATTATTTCTGATAATTAGAAGCAGATACGATCTCAGAAATTTTGTATTATTTGTGTCATATGCACAGCCCCTATGGAGAGGGTGAGCAACCTCTCATGAATGAACATGACTGCAACTATTGGTTTGCCAGGGCTGGATGCATCCCAGTGATGTGATGGGATACAGGTTGTGAGGCCAAGTCACCACCTCCCTGCCTGTGACTACCAGTATGGGGTGTTCTGGCAGGGTTGATGTAAAGTTAAACACAATCCCCACAAACACATTCTCTCCACCTCATGACACTGGTAAATTATCACTAATTCTGTGCCTTTTTACCCCCTTTTTAACATGAGGCTAAATTGTCTCTTCAGGAGGAAAGAGAAAATTGAAAAGGTGCTTATTTAGCCAGTAAGTACTAATCTGAAAAATACTATCATGTTATTCTGCACTGCTTTTAAAAATTAGCCATTTCTGCTCCCTAGGGACAAAAAAAAATTAATCCTAGTGAGTTTTGACTCCAGGTTCTGTGATCTTCTGTTTCTTACTGGTCACAGAAATGAAGCAGAGTTCACCATGCTGCCAGCACAAAGATGCCATTGGGGACACAGCTGTGAAACTGCAGGGAAGCCTCATTTGGCTTCCATTTGAAGCTTGGTTAGCTGGTTTCTCAGACACACAGCTCTCATTTTCCACAGAATGCCCACTATGCTGAGAACAAATGAGGAATTCTGCCTCCTCACACAGCCACAGATTCCCAAAGCCTGGCTTGTAACAGAAGCACATTTACACAAGAAGTGCCGTGTGTTGGGCACATCTGAGGAGCCCGCAGCCCTTCCCATTAAGATTGCCTGGTACAAGGTACAATTTGAATCATACAACTACCAAGTAGCTGTGCCACTGTAGAATGTCCACATGAACATCACAGCTGCCTCGAGCCCTACTGTGCTTCACAAGCTCAGGCATATTTAAGATCTGATGTTTTAAGAGGATTTGAATTAATAAGAAAACTGTCTGTCCAGAGAGGCGTGAGAAAGGAAAGGTATTGGAGTACCTTTTGGCAACAGCTGTGAGGTATTAGCACTTTAAATTTATGTTAAAGTCAATGCTCAACACTTGGCAAAAATTGACTATGTTTCTCTCTTGTGATAAGAGGGAAGACCAGAGGCTGCTTATTAACGACTTTTATTGCAGCAGGAGTCTGTACTGCACTCATTGGCATGGGTTGCCCTAGGTGCACTGATTCCTGATCTTACACATACTGGCCTCCTCTCTGGTCATCACCTGTCCTTGTCAGGCTTTCGGAAGGCCTAAGATCCTTCCCCTCAGTGCCAATTAAAATCAAATTAGCTGAGAACAGTTCCACCCTTGCTTTAGATATTTCATCTGAAGGCACTAGACCGAGACAAACATTTTAGGGGTTTTCACAGAACAGCACTGTCGTATACTTTCAACATTGTTTTATACTACCTACGCTTGCCAGAAAAGCTCTCCTGAAAGCCACTCTCTCTACCTTACAACTGCCCTCCAAATCAGAGTTTATTCTGTCAAGTGCTTGCCCACATCTGTTCTCCTTTTACTCAATCTATTTGTTTTAGAATTGAAAGCATGCATTCCTTGCTGTCTTCCAGTAGCTGTTGTTGCCTTGTGGCAGAGGACACATGACTGACACCAAGAACTGTTTCAAGCATCAGCACTTTATTACTCCCCAGTACAACCTTTTATATCCTTTTTTCTTATGCACAACACCTGTGTGCCCTTTTACTCTTCTGTGATTGGTCAATACAAATCAGCATTCCCCACTCCTTTTTCTTTAATGATGTTCACCTGTCTTACAGAGCTGCACTTTATCAGGGGTGAGATTGCCTGCACTACTATCCCTATTCTTTTACAATCCTTTCTGCCACAGTCTTGGATGCTGTTTCAGCCAAGACACAGTGAGAACAGCACTTACTACTCTTCTGAATGTTCTATTCCAGCTCAGAGACACAGGCATCCATGTACCTTCTGCTCAGCCTCTCTGCAGTGTTTGATATTACATACCACTTCTATTCCTGCTTGCAATCAGTTAAACAGAAGAGCAATAATCTTCAAAGAGAACAGAAATCAAGATCTCTTCTTTCCAAGTTTTTTTCTGCAGCATGCTGCAAGACTCTCCCTCCTTTCCCTTTTCTCTCATTGTTTAACTGTTAAACAAAGTCAGTGAAAAAACAGACAAGCCAAAATGAAGTCATTAACCTGAACTGTCTGCAGATGTTTGAATCCCAAGGGGAAAAAGATTAATACCAGTGTTCCCCACACTTGTTCCAAATGCATGTTTGGATTGAGAGCAGCTGGCTATACCCAGATTCTGGCAAGATATGGCTGGAATAAGCACTTCAAAGAACTTGCACCCTCCTGAGTGTACTAGTGTAAGCATCGCCTCTCAGATTTTCAGAGAATATTCACCCCTTGCAAACTCCTTTTTCTCCATCTGCAGATAGCTGGAAAAGTATATCCCCCCATCCCACCAGTACTGGCCACTGTGATTCACACAACCTCCAGATTCAACAACTGCAGCTAACACCAAGGACTAAAGCCACATGACCAAAGAATGCTCCAACTTCCACTGCAAATGTCAGCCGGCCTCCTCCTTTAAAGTGAGTGACGGACGTGTTCACCACTTGCTGCAGTAGTCTGGACTCTGGTCATTCGCTGGGGATGCTTTTGGACAATGTAACTCATTGCAGCAACAAATTAAATGAGGATACACCTGCCTTCCAGAGTCAATGAACTCTTCTTCTGTTTATACACAGAGATATGAATAGGTAATCAAAACACTGTGGAAGTTCATCACAACATTCTCCCTACAGGCTGAGGATCAGGGACACCAACTGATCTATTTTTAATTGCAAATAGTTTAGGAAGCACTGAGGTCTAGGTGCTTCATGGCACTTAAGGAAGCTAAGCTTCTTTAGGAAAGGGAGTTTAAGTCATACCAAGATGCATGCTAACATAGCTCAGAAACTCCTTCTTCCACCACTACAGACAAGGAACAACTGTTCCTAAATGCAGTATTTCATGTTTTGGGATAATATTAATGTGAAGAAAATATCCAAAACCACACCAAGAACTGGGCCCTAGATCCATACCAATGAGGACTATATAGTGTCTATTTGAGCATATGTAATAATTCTTCCTCCTTGGGCTACTTTTAGGAATGATGAAATAATGAGTTTTAAAAACTTGTATTAGTTCTTACAGTTAAAAATAATCTTTGGTAAGACATTTCATAACTCAGTAATTTTCCAGTAGGCTTTCCATTGTAGACATTTAATCCTTCATAAATAATTGTTGAACGTGATTAAGAGATATTACAAGTATGTAACAAAATGTTTGTGCTTGTTTCCAGGGTTTGTTTGTGTTTTTTGTTTCCAGTGGCAGACAACCTCTGCTTTACATGTGTTACACTGCTGATAGTGGTGAGGATCTGCTCTTGATAGCTGTGGAGCACTACACACTTAACCCTATTGAACAACACTGTTGAAAACAGGAACAATACAAATATGCCTCTAAAAATGCTTCAAATGTTAAGAATCTTGGTAAGCCACTAAATGCTGTACTGCTAATTATTGACTTCCTGATATACAATCTCTTCCAAAAATATTTGTAAATGCACTCTTAATTAAAGTAAATGCTCAGTTTAGGGAGGCACAAGCTGGAAAGACACTGGGAATAACACTGTAAGAAAGAGGCATACAGTTTTGTTAGCTTTCATTGGCATTGTGCTGTCCTTCTGAAGCCTTTTCTTAGTGCTGGCATCTGTGTAAGGACTATGCTTACTTATATTTCCAAGGTTTGTGTGCAAATTGCTTACTACTAGGAAGGCATGACAGGCATCTGCTTGCTCCAGGAAGAAGCCCCTTGTCTGGGTGCCTGATTTTTTCTTGCAGTATAATGCTGGTCCATTTTACAATATCAGAAGAGCTCTCCTGTCATGCAACAGAGTAGGAAGCTGCAGCAGCAATGCAACAAACCCACAGCTATTTGATATAGATCACAATTAATACCACACAGATAATGCTTTATCAGAGATTTAATGTTCATTCATTGTAACTGCATTTTCAAACATTTTAATCACCATTAAAGACCATCCCAAATTAGACTGTGATACGTTATCACCAGTAAATCTCTAAGAACAGACTCAATGAAATGAACAACCTATTGCTAGCATTCCTTCTTCTTAAGAACCCTTGTTTCTCACTATCTAATTTGTCCACTGTTATTGTGATACATTCCAGGGTCAGAAGCTAAAAAAAAATTGTTTACACATGTGAAACACAGAAAAAAAAACGAGAATGAAAGGCATCAAGATGCCCCTCACACAAATACAGCACAAGAATCTACACTAACAGGATAAATTATGAGACCCTTGGCAAATTTGATAATAAGGAAGTTTAATTTTAACTTCCATTGCTGTAACTGAGTTATTGAGTGAGTTCCTTAAGAGAAGAGTAAGAACTTACTTTGAGATCAAAATAGTGTGCACTGAGATAGGGAGATGGCAAATAATGTGAGATTTCATATTTTATATAAGCATGGCCTCCAGCAGGGTGCTAAACCCCACTGAGCAAGTAAACTCATTGGCAAAACATATTATAAACTCTAAGGCCACTTAAATTATCCCTACTTTAAGCTATTATTTTTGTGTCCTAGATTGGCTGGTACATTGAACAACCAAGAACTGAGATTCACCTCATCACTCCTTGATATAATAATAAGGGAAATTTGAGGTTTGCTGATTGATGGCCTGATTAAAAGAAATGCCAAAAATCTCAGAGTGAGGAAAATCAGACCCTCATTATCTGGAGAAGGGAAAACAAAAAACAAAAACCTCATTTTCTCTCTCCTTACAATAATGTTGCTTCCTTTTTTCTACACTGATGGACAAAGATATCCAACTGGAAAGCAGTAATTCATTTTCAAACTGTATTTCCCACTGGATAGAACTTATCTGAAGAGATAATTAGTATTTCTTTTTCCCTTCACACTAATTTTCTTTCAACTTTTATCTTCCAAGTGGCAGCAAGCAAGATAAAAGGTGATATGGTATTACCCTCTTCGTAGAAATAAATGGAGGAAGTTATTTTTGATAACTTTATCAGCTGGGATTGGTACAAGGCTTTTAAGTGAGACTTTCTGTTTTGGATCTATCCATATTTGGACTTGTCATCATTCAGACATCTGACAACTATGTATCTGGATGACACTCACAGAAGTACTGACATAAAATGGGGAAAAGCAGACCAAACCAATCACACCAAAACTGTCTTAGAAGCAGATCACCTGCTCCCTGCAGCCTAGCACACTGCTTGTGCGTGGCTCACACAAAGCATCTGCTCCTACAGTAACAACCAGACACACTCCTGAAAGTGAGTCAAAAGCACAGGCTACGATTTAATTAATCCATGACCCACAATTTAATTAATCGTAAACTCCAAACTGTTCCAATATAGGCATAGAAACAAAGAAATAAGGCTTTTCTAAACACTCGGGCGTCATTATTATTTAAAATACACAGGATCAGTTTGCCACAGGTCTTCATCAGCAGAGATGCAGTGAGTCAGCTAGAAATGAGGCTTTGATTTTTTTATCAGGTTTGGGGACACATGAATGAAAAAGACAAAAAGCTGTAATGAAATATTAACTCAGAAGATATTCTGATGAGTAAATATGTTAAAGGTTTTTTAAAAAGGAGTGTAATAAATTATCCTAAAAGTTGCACGCTGCAGACCTTTAAGAGGCTGGTTTTGGAAGAAAAGGTTTCAGAGGAAGAAGACAGGGATCTGTAACATCATTAAAGGGTCACATCTACCAAGCTTTGTTTCTGGCAGGCTCCTTTGCTGTATTTACCTCACACTTTTCCACCACGGGCTGCTGGCCGCACTCGGAGCTGTTCCCCGCCACGATGCCAGCCCGCAGGCTCTCGCTGTCGCCCGTGCCCTCTTCCATGGAGTATGTTTTGGAATGGTTGCCGCGGTGGTGCGCGGGGCCCCGGCTCTGCACCAGGCTGAGCTGCTTGCGCAGCACGCGGTTCTCCTCCTCCACCTCCCGCACGCGCACCTCCAGGCTTTCCCGTTCCCGCTGGCTCGACGCCGTGTACCGGGGGCTGTGGGGCTGCGACTCCAGCGGGGACAGCGACACCGGCTTCCCATCTGCACCACAAGGAAACAGAGCACTTTGGTCAGAACACACCAGAAGCTGCAGCCTCCTTTAATGTTGGTGCTGTAAAGCAGAGATGCGTTTCAAGTACAGCGCTGTTTTATGCAGACTTGGCACTTCCAGGCCATGCTTAAGTGCACGGTAAACTTGACAAATGCTGAATTCTACGAGCTACAGGTCCTACTAATTTTCAAACCACACCAAAAGATAAGTCTGTGTTTCTTTGTTCTCATAGGGCTGCCTGCCAGTCCCTAGTCTGGGAAGACAGTCAAGGAAATGAGGATTTAGTTCAAAGACAATTAATATACAGTTAAATATATTTTGGAAATGTATGCAAGATGAAATAATTTTCCTATTCCCACTTCTTCCACAGTCAAATGACAGCATTCTGGCAACCATTTTGTGCCAAACAGTAGCCCCAGCTGATTCACACGTGAGGAACAGATGGGTTTTATTCAGCAACACAGTATTATGTGCTTTCTGAGAAATAAGAGGTTCAGGACAGAAATGTCAGAAATGTTCCATACACATGTGGGCCAAATTTGGGAAAGTATTTTGGCTTAAAAAGACTCAGTGGCATTGTGAAAAAAAGTAAAAAGGTTCAATTCATCACCTTCAACTAAAACTGCTCAAAAATGTTCAATCAAAATCAAATCGAAGCAAAGCAAAAGAAAGTGAGAGTTATCCACAGTGTCATAATCAGCAAGAAAATTCCTTTGCAGTGATGATATGTGAGTATCTTATACTAAAGCATTTCTCAGATATAATTTTCTACTTGCATGTATTAAATCAGAGAATTACAGAACTGTAAGGTCGAAGAAAACCTCTAAGGTCATTGAGTCCAACTGTTAATCCAGCACCAACATGTTCACTATTAAATCATGTCCATATCCACATCAATGTTTTTTGAACACTTTTAGGCATTGTGATTTTACCATTTGCCTGAACAGTCTATTCCAATGCCTGACCACTTTGCCATTAAGTAATTTTTCTGAATATTCAACAAAATCTCCTGCGGCACAACTTGAAGTCATTTCATCTCATCCTGTCACCTGTAGCCTGTAAGAAAAGGACAACCCTCACCTGGCTACACTCTCCTTTTAGGCAGTTTTAGAAAGCAGTAAGGTCTCCCCTGAGCCTCCACTTCTCCAGGGCAAAACCTTCCAGTTCCCTCAGCTGCTCATCATGGGACTTGTGCTCCAGACCCTTTTCCAGCTTCACAGCCCTTCTCTGGACATGCTCCAGCACTTCAACATCCAGAACTGAACACAGGATTCAAGGTGTGACCCCATCAGTGCCAAGTATAGTGCCAAATAGAGGGACATGTTTGGTATTTAATGAGTTTTCAAGTGCAGAGAGTCCCATGGGTTTTATCAAACAAATACCAACCTGAGCGGTTTATAAAATGGAAATCACGCCATTTACTGTTTAGAAGTTCTCGCTAACAAGTACATTTTTCACCTACTGACTCAAAACTATCTCCCTGCTATAAAGACCTGTTCATTGCTTGCTCTTTTTCATTGTTTCACGTTTACATGAATGATGAGCAGTCCTCCAAACTGACTTCATGAAAAAAACAGGTATGGAAATCAAACTCTCAATTCTAATTTACATTGTTCAGTTATACAGGTGTACACACTTCCCGTTATGTATATTAATTATTACCTTGATTTTTATCATCATTTGGATAGAACATCTTGTATTTTCTTATCTCCTATAAAAAGTTTGTAATTTATTATTTTTATCATTAGCAAAGGTTATAGATAAACCTGAGACTGAAAAATGTCTCAAGACAAATTCTGGAGTTTGGCCGCTCACATCTTGAAACTTGAATGCTCCAGCAAATAGGTATTAAAAATTAAATGAGATATTTGAAAAGCCTGAAAATAATAGGTGCAGCAATAGAGAAATAAAGGAAAGAGCCAAGCTACAATTAGACATGCAATACAACACTGAGTTATCTTTCTCGACCAAGCTTGGAGGGCCTGGAATTGAGGTTGTGTTTTTTCTCAGCTGCTGATACTCAAGCTAAGAAAACTAAGACTCATTTGGTTGTGATTCTAATGCATCCCTATTACTGGACAGCAAGAGCATATTGTGTAGACACTCTCAGATAAAAAGTTGCTCACCTACAGAACAACCAACCTGTGTTCTCATCAGATATACAATTACATTGCAAATCTAGCCAATGACTTCACTTGCAATCTTAACTCCTCACTTGGTGAATATCCAGCTGACATAGATGTTAACTCATCACTTCCTGTATTTGTCACTGAATTCTGCTAGCTTCAAATAATTACCAGAAAAGGTAGCAAGATATGGAGGTAAATCTCAGAACAGCATTGATCAAAATTACAAAATATGAAAAAAAATTAAACGTACCTTTACCTATTCTATGGACATAAATCAATAGGTCACAAATGCTGCTTGGCCAAAATTAAAACTTTAAAAGTTTTTTTTATCTTTTAGAAAAGGATAGCATTTTGTCCATCTGAACAACTGTAGGTCAGAAAATACTTTATATATATATTCTGATATTGATCAGAAGAGTTCAACTGTTTCTACACAGTATTTGAAAGAAACAGCATAGTCTGAGAAAGGATCTGAAAGAAATTATCACCTCACTGCCTCAGACTGATGTTGCAGCAGTTAATGAGATCAGCCCAGTGTGTATACAGCCTTGGCTTTAAATGCCAGTAACTCCACTACTGTTCTCTCAGTAGTAAATACTTCTGCTGGTATGTACAAGGAGCAAGGAACTCCTCTCAGGTATTAAACAACTAGCTAGTGTCTTCATCTGAAATGTACAATTAGTTGAAATGCGCTGATTTACTACAGAAATTATCTATGTTTTGTTACAAGTTGCTAAGTCCAAGATATTTTCTGGAATGATCTCTTCAGGGTTCATACAGCTGGACAGTCATGTTTTGTTATTAATACTGCTCAGTATTCTCAGGTGTATCATCATGTACTTAATATATCTGCACATCCCAGCTCTCTGCTGCAAATGATAAAATGAGAATCCCAGGACCCATGTGAAATAAAAGTATAAAAACAGAAGTGAAGTCCTTAATAACTGACCTTAATATTCAGAAATAAAGTAATTTTTTTTTAATAAATTCAGAGATTGTGTAACTCATAATTTTTGCACATCTGAGGCTGGAGGCAAGATACTATTTGATTTATTTCTGTGAGTTTCATCTCACCTCCGCAGAAGGAGTAAGTGGATGAATGTTGGGGACCACTGATGTTTGATTGTGTGTGTTACTTAGTAGAAGAGTTAAACTGATTGCACTGCACTTGAATTTTACAGTTTATAGTAACTGGCAGAGTGCTCTGAGCTGGTGTCTAGGTACTTTTTTATCTAATCTAAGTCAAAATAACATAACACATAATGAGGTCTGTGTGACTTTGGGACCGAAGATCTCCCAGGGAGCACTACATGGAACATGACTGTGGTCTGAAGCACGTAGTACACTTTTGAATGGTATAATAAATAATAATAAAGCTATTATTTTTTATTCTTCATTTGTGGTTACTGCTCTATTTTTGAACTTTGGTAGTTTGAGATTTTATTTTATTCCTGTGTCAAGCCTTTTACTTCAGACTTGTGCTATGCAACTGAACCTAAAAAAACCTGCAAAATTCCACTGTCCACAAAACAAAACCCAAACAGAAAGCTGAAAAATTACTTCATGGTTGACAGCAATGACTTATCATTACATTAGGTCCAACAATTAGGTCCAAAACTTGACAATATGTAAGTTATGAATTCTATGGATTACTGAATGTTTCTGTATATACGAAATCAACTGGATTTAAGGCAGCAGATTCAATATTACTTACTTAAGCAGAGTGCTTAGGACACTGGACAGAATAAAGTCATCAGAAAGCATAATTGATTTCAAAGGAGAAGGATTGAACCAGTAGTATTTTCTTTCTTACATACAGACCTTAAAGAATAGGCACTAAAGCCAAGTTCCTTGTTTTGTAGTTACCAGACCTGGGAGAGCTAATAGTACTGAAAAGTGGCATTGTTAAGTTGCTGGGGAAAGAGCCACAGAGAAAAAAAGAACATGTATCTGAGGGTTAACTGGGTAAGGGAGAAAGAAGCAGAGTGTAAGAAAGCAAAATTTTCTTTGATTAGAGAAGTGCAGAAGCAGGGATCCCAAGTTTTTCAGACAACCCTGATCTGAACTAAAATGTTTACAATTGTGTTAGGAACTGAGGCCCATAAAATTATGGGAGGGTTTTAAAAAACTTTTTACATTTCGTTTGTTAGAAAGCACAAACTGCTTGTGTTTTGGCATCTTTATAAGGTTTTGAGGTTTCTGTATGTTTCAGCTATTACTCATCCCCTTCCTGGTAGCTTGCAGTGCCTCTAACATGAACTAACTAATGGCAGTGAACTTTAGGCTGCTTCTTAGGTAAGAGGAAGTTTTGCTGTCCAGAGACAGTGCTTCAATCTGACTACAGATAGAAGATACTCCTCCATTTCACATTTGTTAACATTTGAAAATTCACATTATCTGTGCCCACTCTGAAGACCAGCAGTATAAGAATTTTAACCAAAAGCCAGTATTTTGCAGACAGGAATGGCATAGCAGGCAACCATGCTCATTACCCTCCCCCTGATAAGGCCACAAAATTATTCCAGTTCATTGCACAATTATTTTTCCCCACATAAAGACCATTGTAGAGAACTCCATGAACCTTAAGAGAGAAGAAAAATAAGACTAAAGTCAGGACTACAGAAAACCCTGGTGTAATCAGATAAACTATCCCTTCTATCCAGCTTTAATCACCTGACACTTCAGTACTCCATGCACTTCTGCTCAGCTGGCTGCTCTGGTAGGTCCTGGCTATCTGGGCAGCTATGAATGAAGTCCTTTCTGCTGATACTTTGGTACTTTAGATATGTGCCTCCATGAGTAAGTGCTAAGGTGTCCCAAAGTGCCTATTCTCACACTTACAAATCTTTTTTGTCCAACAACTTTTTGTGAAACACTGCAGTGTGATCTCAGCTGGAAGTAGAAAACCTTGCCCGAACAACCACTTTAACAGTGAAACATAGTCCAAGCAATTTACTTTAGGTGTGTGAGCACAGAACTTCATCCTAACATGATATGAGACAACTACAAGCTCATGCTTTTCACATGTCAGAGGTAGAAAGTTGTAACACTGCATGATGTCACAGGAAGTGCACTGAAGGCCGATATCCACTTGACAGACACAACACAAGAAATAACAACCAAGGCTTTTCATACAGTCCCAACAAGTTTTGTCAGCTCTGACAGAACTTCTCCCATCACTATTAAGTTCTCCTCAGGATTTGGCATGGACAACAAGTGTTAAATTACATATTATTTAGTTAGGAAAGATTGTTTGCACTGGAAATGCCAATCAACCATCAGGCTTGGACTTAGTCAACACTAATTGCACCTACGAACTTCAGCCTGTTCTTTAAGTACTAAATTTGCGTTCAATTCCACTGCTGTTAAGGGTACTTAAGAACACATTAACATGGTTTATGGAACCCAAACCTGAACCATTCAATTCTACTACAGGTCAGCATTACTTAAAGAATTATGCTATTGCCTGCTGTTCATATAAACGGAAATGCCTTCGTCAGTGTCCTTTCCTTAAACAAAATACCCCTCTACAATCAATGGATCCAGAAATTAAACATATCATACACAAAAAACCTTCACCCACAGAACACCAGACTTGCAAAGCACATTCAGTTTGCTTGGCCAGGTTATGACAGCAAAGGGGCTCCAGGAGTGGCCTCTGTGTGAAGCTCCTGGAAGTTTTCCCCATATCCTAGAGAGCCAATGCTGGACAGCTGCAAGATGGACCTGCCGCTGGCCAAGGCTGAGCCCATCAGAAAGCATGGGCGCCTATGAGGCAATCACAAAGAAGGAGTAAGAAGTTACTACAAAGAAGCAATTACAGCCAGAGAGGAGAGCAGTGAGAATACAAGAGGAACAACCTTGCAGGTACCAAGGTCAGCGCAGAAGGGAGGTGCTCTAGGTACCAGAGCAGATTTCCCTGAAGCTGTGGGAAGACCATGGTGAGATGGCTGTACCCCTGCAGTCAATGGAAGTCCAGTGGTACATGTGGAGGACCACATGTCAGAGCAAGTGGATGCCCAAGGGAGGCTGTAACGCTGTGGGGAAGCCCACACTGAAGCAGACTTGCTGGTGGGATTTGTGACCCCTGTGTAGGGGTGTCACCCTGGAGCAGTGTGTTCCTGAAGGATTGCATCCCATGGGAGGGACCCATGCTGCAGCAATTTATGAAGAACTGTAGCCTGTGGGAAGGACTGTCTTGGAAGAAGTCTGTGGAGGGCTGTTTCCCATGGGAAGGACTCCATATTGAAGCAGGGGAAGAGTGTGAGGAGCAAGGAGACCACATGTGATGAACTGCCCACAACCCCCGTTCCCTGTTTTCTGTTACAAGGAAGGAGGGAGAGAAAATCAGGAGTAAATTTAATTTGGGAAGAAGGTGGGAAATAAAGTCGGTTTTTTAAATTGAGTTTTATTTCTCATTACCCTACTGTCATTTGATTGGTAATAAATAAAATTAATTTTCTTGAGTTGAGTCTGTTTTGCCTGTGACAGTAATTGGTGAGTGACCTCTTTCTGCTCTTGTCTTGACCCATGAGCTCTTCATTATATTTTCTCTCACCTGTGCAGCTGAGGAGGGAAAATGATAGAGCAGCTTTGGTGGGCACTTGGTGTCCAGCCAGGGTCAAGCATCCATTGAAGTCAAACACTTAAAAGTTTGGAAAAATGAGAATGATGGTCTCCTGTTCAGTCTTTGCTGCCATTGCCTTGTGTCTGCTGACAGGATCATTAACTGCATGATCACCACTTCATTTCCAAAGAATATGAGAATCACTGTGTGCACAGGATGGACAGCGATCACAGCTATTTAGCAGGATGTTTCAGCTCATCATTCTGTTTGTGACCACACACACATATCCTGTTATGAAAAAAAGACTTATTTATTCCCTCACTGGCCTATGATGTTCATAACTACGTATTTTAACACAGCACAGGGATCAGTGACATATTCTTCAATGTTATTTAAAGGAAAGGCCCTTTTTTAAAGTCAAGCAAGAAGTTTTGGAGGCCTTAACACTCTCAGAAAATATCAGTTTTGGATGCACAGCTGAGATGGGTCTGATACAGTTTTTCAACAAATAATCACCTTTTTTGCACTACAATATTTCAGAGGACAGCTACATATGAAACAGGTATAAGCTTAACATTTCTGTAATGCAGGAGTCTGCAAGTTGGAAATCCAGGAAACGTGGGGAAAAGTCCTCAGCAGCTACTCGCAATATCTTTGTCTTATGAACACCATGTAATGAAGTTAGTGGTAGAGGCAGAAACAATTCCTCAGGGCAAATTTGACTTCATAAATTACAAAGTTGTCCCCTGCCTTGTTCACGACATGACTTCCAGTCTCTTAAGTCATCTAAATGGAGTGGTTCAAGAACCACTTTCTCTGCATTGCTCCATTTTCTCTGCGCACAAAATGAGGAAGGGGTTGTGTCTCAGAGAGGGTTTGCAGCTGTACCATCAATGATGGCATCATGCTGCAGAACTGCAGAGAGCTGTTTATGTGCTGGCTGAGCAAAGGCAATTCTGATAGGGATTCCCTAACAGGGATAGTAAACAGTAAAAGACACCAGGTGAAAAAAAAAGCATGAAGCAACAGAATGCAGGAAGAAACAGGGAAAGAAAATATAAACATAAACATTCTTCTTGGAAACAGATGTGACCTTTTTTAAGAGTTTGTTTTTTCAAAAGAAATATTGGCTTATTAGCTAGTTAGGAATGTTGGCTTATTAGCATATTCAAAACAAGGGCCCATAAGTCTTAAAATATTTCCTCATTTCCTTGTCTAGAATACAATAACTTTTTTTTGTTCGTTCTTCTCATTCTTTCTTTCCCTGTTTATCATTGCCTTGGCAATATGCCTCTTCAAGAAAAGAACTAAAAATAACATTTCCCCCCTTTCCACTGGCAGTAGAGATGTAAGAAAATAATATCTTATCAGAGTGAGCACTGAGGGAAAATAAGATTTTATCAGCGACTTGGCTTGACGAAGATAACATGTTATCAAGAGGGGAACTTGGCAAAGATAACACATTATCAATATCAGGAGTAAAGCCTGGGGAAAATAATGTCTTAATACCTATTAGATTCTAAATAAGCCATCTGTGCTCTTGACAAATTGTTATTTTCTCCAAGTACCATTCCTGTAAAGATGTTGATTTTTTTGGCAAACCACTTCTTCAGCAGTTGGGAAGTGGGGGAGAAAGAGCAGAAAAGGAAGCTCCATCTCCCCAAAGGTAGGGGAGCATTCCCTTTCTTTTTAAAAGCTTTGCAGGCAGGTCAAGAGTGCCAATGTGACAGCCAGAAAGTTTCATATGTGTAGGCGTATTGCAGGGAAATCTCCTACAACAACACTCAGAAAGCACACTGCAGAGCATCCTGTGACAGAAGGAGAGGGTCAGTGCCCCTTCTGTCCTCTGACCATGCTATCAGGCTCTGAGGTGTTGCCTATAGGATTTTTGGCAAACACACTTCTCTACAGAGGCAATGATCGGTCATCCCTTAGCAGTGACTTTTTGTCAGAAACAGCCTCATCACAATTAGCAGTATATATGCAGGGTACAAATAAATGAGCCCTTTCAGGTCAGCTACAGAAATAAATCCCTGTTCAGTCAGAGTTTACCATTCCCACAGCTTAAGGTGACCCAGAGGGTCAGACAGTGCTTCTCACCTCCTGCAGTGCAACACATCCAACTCAGCTTAGCACAGGTCTGAGCCAGCCCAATCCCCTCTGCCCTGAAGCAATCCCCTCTGCCACCGCCACTACAGGGGTAGAGACAAACCACTGCCTGGTGGGTGCCTGTGCCCAGAAGCTGAAACCTTCTGCAACTCAATTATAAATCTTTAGAGTTGCAATCTGGATGAATCTAAATAAATTACAGCATCTCCTGGAAAATGAGAAATCCAATTCATAGTAGGACGGACTACTAAATGCCTTAAAAGGCAGAATGTGGGTAAATGCTACTGGTTATTCATAGGAATGGGCAAGCAGGGAATAATTAGAAGGGAAGCTGTGGAGGGCCTGTAGGAATGTGATATGAATAATAAAGCACACTTTGGAAAAGGCATATGAATGATACCTGCAGGGTATTTGTAGCCAGCTGAATTTCCCTGGTGTACAGTAGGAGTGGGAGGGAAAACAATGGGATTTGTTAATCTGAAAGTTTCTTACGGGGAAGCAGCATCTCTTTTTGCATTAACCATTTGGATATCTTACACCCAGGTATTCCTCTCTGTTCAGGTGTGAGCTTTGTGTTAAGGTGACTATTGGCCCTGATTTAGCAGAATGTATCATCAGCAGAATGTATAGGCAGCCATTACAGCTCTCTGAGGTAAAGAATGTGCCCAAATGTGTCACTGCAGCTGTACACAGTACTGTGACTGTCATTCATGGCAGTGGGATGTAAAAGACTGGAGCTATTCTATGTTGGCTCCTGCTCAGTAATAAACTGTGGAAGAGACAGGAAGGGGAAAAGGCCTAAAATAGATAATTTTACAGTGTTTTTCAAAAGGACAGAAAGTACAAGAAATAAGCACATGTAAGCTTAGAAATATATACATCTATGTTTCTACAATTGCCACAGTAACCACAAGCTAGAGAAAAGCATGGTCACTGCAAGCTTAGTAATAGTTAATTCCAATTCTGTTGCTGATGATTAGCCTCAGCCGCTCATCAATAGAGGCTCCAGTTGATAATTATTAAGTTAAAATTCTGAGCAGCATTTGCATATGTAAAGCACGCTGAAGCAACAATGGATGCTATAACATATTTCCTGACTGTACAGCTCTTGGATCTGGGGAACCCGGGCAAGAGAGTCTGCTTTGCATATCTGTCCTCACCCTCATCAGGCCAAACATTCAGAAGAAATGCACTTGCACACACTGGCATCTACAAACTACCGTGGAAAACATTCCTAACCCTGCACAAGAGAAAAAAATTAATTTCAACCACAATAAGAATAATATAAAAAAGGTATTTTTGCACATTCCTCTAAAAATTTACCTTAACTTCCTTACAATCTAAAAAACATGCAACAACTGGTCTGTGACAAGGTAGCCTGGTCACCTTAAAAGACACACAGTAACTCCAGATTTGGTCCATTAGTTCCCAGTGACCTCCAGATGTGGAAGAAAATTCAGTATCATTATATGAGTCTCTGTTAAGCTTTTTCTCATCTTACTTCCTCCAGATAAGAATTTCATTTCCTGAATGTGACACTTGGTCATCAGTAATAGCCATGCCCCCCTGATTAACTGTAGCGTCAAGAATACAGATAAACACACACCATGCGTAATTACATTTATTGCTTCAGTTCTCCATGTTGTCATAACTCCATGACTGACAACACATGCCCATATCTGCTTAATACTCAGAGGAGTTCAGAGGCACAGTCCCTTTAGGGATAAGAAAATATGAAAAAGAATTGGGAAGACTTTCATGGAATCCATAACAAAACTACCTGTGCCTCCATGTAGCTACCCTATCACTTTGGTTTAAGTCTATTGTAAGCTTACTGTTTACAGACCTGATGGTTTTTTTTAATCACACAACAATGAATAGTAAAGCAAAAGATCTATTTATTTGATGATAAAAAGTGTAAAGCAAAAGTAATCCAAAAGGTTGGCTTTAGTTAAACATGGGAGACGGGTTGAAAAAGGGAGGTCTAAGGCAATGCAGGTGGTCAGCCTCTAGGAAAGCCACTCTCTTTTAAGTAATAGTTTAAAATTTAGTTAATAGTAAAATTTGTGTGCCTTGCTGGAAGTCACCTGGTAGCAGTGTTACACACTACCTCAAAAATAGACTTTCAGCACATACACAGAAATGCTGCAGCATTTATTAGTTCAGGCTGGTTGGTGATGCTGAAACCTGCTCAAAAGCTTGTTATATCTCTTAATCTCCCTTGGCACAGAGATGCCATCAGAGAACCATGTGCTGGTATTCATTGAGGCTGCTGGAAAAGGAGACTGTCTGAACACTGACTGAGCATCAAGGATTGTTCAAGGATAAATAAGTAAGTAAAAAAATCTAAATTCTGCACCACAGGATTTCGTCCTTAGTAGTACCAAGATCTGTAAACCTTTGAAACTTATAGAGCTCAAGCCAAGAAGAAGACATATGAGCACATATATATAAAGTCAAGTTGCAAAGAACAAATTTTCAAATCAGTGATTCTCTTCTTCATAAATGCATCTCAAGATTACAAAAGCAGATATCAGTGTTATTCCTCTGATGACATAACAGTGCAAAAGTTATTAATGTCTTTCAGTATTGAGTCTTCTTTTCTCCCCACAAATTCTCAGCAGTTCATTTGCTGCACCTGTCATTTCATCCACTTCAGTCCCAAAGAAAAGCGAAGGGAAAATGCAAATAACTGCATATTCAGGACACATGAAGGCCTATCAGCGTAATGACATTTATCTTCACTTATGACAAGAGATAAAATAACTCAGGAGTTAGTTCGTCTTGTCCTCCTCATGAAGAAGAATGTCATACCAGATCGTCACGTACTATATACAGCAAAACTGCTAACATGCTTTGCAGAGGAAAGAAACATCACAGCAGTGATACAGATGGCAGGTTACACGTCATGGCTATGACATCAGAAATGAAACACACATAATCTTAAAACAGTAGATGTAAAAATAAGTCAAGGCAGAAGAAATACCACTACAACAACAATACATAAATTAGCTAAGAGCAACTAGTTAGATTACTTGCAAAAGTTGAAATTGTATTGAATAACAATGAGTTGCTCATGGAAGTCAACAGCGCTTTCAGAATTAGCTTGGTGTGGCCAAATATCTATCCCAGGGTTACAACATGTATTTGGTGATGCGACTCTATTGACATGTAATATGGAACCTCTTTTTTACATTAACTTACTCAATGTTTACCTTTTAAAAAGCATTTAGCTTTAATATATTAGAAATGCTCCTTCTACAAAGATATAGTAAATTCGTAAGAACTGATTTTTTATTAGGTATATCTGATAGCTGTATCAAGTGGACAAAGATTTAATTTCTATCAGTGACCTAAGTTTCCCCTAATACAGGAGGAAATTACTCTTCTTTATTATATTCTTGTTTTGTTACAAAAGGGAAGACAACATATCAGAAACATAATCCTGTTTCAAGTAAGCACAAGGCAAAACTTGGTGACTGATCAAAACAAGCTTAGGTCTAACACTACATGGTAAGTGCATGCATACAGCACGGTGGTGTTGGTCATTTTTATCTTGCACCACAAATACACCCAGTGCTGTACTGTTTTAGGTCAGAATGTGGGCCATGTCCCCTGTGCCCCATCACAAACCTGCTGAGCTTCCTGTGAAGCAAGCAAAGGAGATTTTTCATTTTCAAGCAGTCAAAAGTTTATTAAGGTTAAAAACAGCGAGCTGGGAGCAAGACTTAGCTGTTCTGCTTACTAAGGGTTTGTCTTGTAACAGATGAGGGGTATCTTTGAGACCAATTCACATTTCTGCTGTGGTGCGCAGAAACATCTTAATTTACACTTAGGATCCTAAACTCGATTTCTAAAGAATATGCCTACTCTTGTGTATGGCACCATTAAGGCTAAGCCCTACTGACATGCTTATTTACTATTATAAAATAAAGTTGCTTTACTCAGTTAGAGCAGTAGTGCACAATATTGACAGGACTTGCATGTTTTTAAGTATTTTTTTTCTCTACTTTCCCAAGTTGGATCCCAAATAGATCTCTAGTTTCCCATGTTTTCATTACCTCCAGGTGTTCCCCTCAAAAGTAGAATACCCCATATGAGACCCCTTTAGTAAGAACAAACAATGTAGGACTTTTAAGGATGCTTTTGTAAGGTAGACTGGATGCTGGGCCATTGCCATTGCCTTTCTACACTGATGTATACTATGAACTAATCAATGTCTATGACAAGTTTTTGTGTTGGAGTAAAGGGAAGGTGAAGGTGGAGGCATTTACAAAAATCACTGTATTGTGTTATGTCTACGTGAATTACATTTCTACAATTGTCCTTTACTCCGTTGACAGATTTTCACTACAAGTATCTCTCCAACTTCCTTTGTTAGTGTAATTATAGGTTTATTCAATTCTACCATTTGAAGTATCTTTTACCTTAACATTTACATTGAATAGACAGAGAATTGCCCAAAACTGTTCCATATTGAAAAAACCCAAATTAACACACCTTATGCCTAAAGAAAAATCAGGCATGGGAAAAAACCAATAGATCTGCTACATAACAAAAATACTGCAACTGTAAAAGTCCTTTAAAGGTCAACCAAAAGAAGAAACAACATGAGAGAAAAAAAGAAGAGAGAAAAAAGGTGGCTTCCTTCCTCATCTGCTCCCATCTTGTTTCAGGAAAAGGGAAGGATCTAAGTGAGTATTTTTAATTATATATTCCATATAAATTTAAACTAATATAGACATGGAATCCGCTGTTAAGAACGGATATAAGATAAAGTTGAGGACTGAATGCTGAAGAACATTGTTTCCATCACCTTTCTTTTCTCTCTAAGAACAGGCTGCTTCAATACATACCCTTATGGAAAATAAGGAATCATGGACTTCTCCCTTCTAAATTATGACCATCTACCCAGGGAAAACTGAGGCAGGCAACAGACTAAGAACCCTTTATGGTCATATTATTACCAAGTTTATTTTCTAAAATATGCCTTCTTCTGGTCTTAACTATCATTAAAACAGTACAGATATTGAGTTATACCAGCCCTAACTTTATGCTTTCCTCTGAAGAAGATCATATATATCTAACATTATATATATATATAAAGGGACAGGATACATATATATACATTATGCATGTATCCTGTCCCTTATGGTAAAATTCCAATAGACAAGACATTTGAATGTGATTTCTTATGTTCTGAGAGACAGTCTTTCCTCTTTTGAGAAAATGTAACTTCAGCAGATACATATTTAAAAATCACACTAGCACCTTATACTAGCCAACTTCTATGGAACTGATTTGGTTTCTTATTTGATGAGCACAAATATTTATTGTGAATTCCACCAGACAATAATTATCTTTTTTTTCTTGAATAAACTGACTGCATCCAATCAACAGAGGAGGTTGTATTAAAACTGAATTTAAAGTCTTGCAATATTTCTGATTTATTGGAAAGTCAAATTTTCGAGTTACATGAGAAAATATCAGTACTGTTTGCTTGTTTATTTTGCATTAAGATCTCGCTTTCATCCCTGCAGCAGAAGCTGAAAAAAAAAAATCACCTATCATGATGAAAAAAATCAGAACACAAAGCTCTTAAAAACCTATAATTTTAGATGTACTAAATTATGCCTTTTGAACATTTTGAACCAGCAATAAAAATAAAATTTTCAATTAAAAAAATTTATTAGGGTTGTTCAAATGCCTTGTGCTTAACCACAACAACAGACACATCAGGTAGGACAGGCAAACGGAAGGGACAACACCCGTGACAAGTCTGTGACAGCTATGGTGCAGCCATCAATTCAGCCTAAAGAGAATTAAGACAATCCTCAGAGTTGTCAGGCAATTAAAGGAGCCTAAATACCCTTTAGTAATCTTCAGTCAAACTTACAAGACTACAGAACTATACCTGATAAATAAATACACAAAACTATCAAGTATTTATCATCAATTTGAATTATTGAGCGTTTGTTTATTTTTGTTGGAATTATCCTTGAGAGGGCTCTGCAGGCCAAGTTTTGCACTGAAAAACGTTACTTTCACTGATCTCTCCCCAGTACACATAATCGGGTTCTCTCCTCCAAACTGAGCATTTAAAAGGCATCCAGATTGCAGGAAAGAATGCTCAAATAAAGGTAAAAATGCTATAATTTCTCTCTGTCCCACTATAGTACTTAAAAACCTGAAATTTAACTCTGCCAAGCATATAAACCTCTAAATCTGTTATATATCAATTACCATGTATTTAATTTCACAGCTGTGCCTATTCCCTTTCTGATTCACCACCACCACTTCTCTTGTTCAAGCCTTTTGCATCTGGTTCATAATCAGGTCCTGATAATCCTTAATGCCTTGATTTCAGAGCGCAGAATTCCCCAGTTCCTTTCTCCACTTTGAAATTTCTGAAAATTCTATCTCCATCCTCTGTCTAGCTGTTCAGACTATAATCCCTCATAATAGGATGATGCTGATCCTGCTCTATTGGATTAACTGGTGTAAAATTTCTATGTAATGAATTCCCATCTTCCAAACTGAGCAGCCCAGGTATATCTAATCTAACCAACTGGCTTTTATCAGCTGCACACAAGAGATGTGAAAATAAGCTTAATTTCAAGCCTCAGTCACATAGCCACGACCATGTTATTATTTTTTGTATTTAACAGAATGAGCATCTGTGAGGAATTCTAAGGTACACTCTGTAGTTATACATCACTAGATTTGGTACAGCTCAAGACTCTTTAAAAACTGTGAAATGACAGTATTTCCATGCCTGGTTTTGATTATTTCTCTTAAAAAGAGAAAGGGAAGAAATACTGCTGAACTTCAAGTGCAATTTTGCTGCTTTCTTCTTGTAAAATCTGTATTCCCATGCCAGATGGTGTCTCAGTTATCAAAGTTATTACCCTAAACTCAATTAGGGAAGAATGAAAGTAATTAAGTAGGGGATGAAGTGACAGAAATATTCTCGATATAAAGCATCTAATATAGGTGAGGACTCTCTAAATTAGGTAGAAATTCATCTATAAATGCAATCTAAAACAGAACAGCTTGAGCCTTCATGTTCAAATATTCTAAGACATTGTGCAAAATTCAGCACTTGCTCAAGTGGGCACAATTCCCAGTGACACAGTGGCGGTAGAAGGTGGGAGTAATTTCTTTTTCTTCTGGAGACCCTATTACTAGCAGTCATCAAAACCACTCTCAAACAGTTATGGCTCAAAATGTTTCCTGTATCTGTTGTGGAATGGCTTTTCAGGCTGTTTTGTCAACTCAGGAATGCTTGTTTCCTCTCTTAATCCTGGCTGGTTTGTACTCACCACAGCAAAAAAACCATTACAGCAAATACATTTTACCATAAAACCTGTGAAGTAGACACCACAGAGGTACTGTTAGCACTTATTTTACATCTCGTTTTTTTCTTTCCCTATTTGCTTTTCCTTCCATGAATTAAATCTAAAGTTGGCACTGAGCTACAGGTATGACCAAGAACTGCAGCTATGGGTTTTAAGATGAAGCAGCCAAGAATTTTTTTTAACCTACGAATGACGTTCTACTTACAGGAAAAATATGTAAGAAAAGCCAATTGAAAACAAATCTCTTTTACTTACCAACAGTCACTTCTGCATAGCTTCAACTGAAAATAATCATGCTCATGGATAAAACTAATCAGGATAATTTGCTAGTTCTCTGCAGGCTGTTCACTCATTTTCTCTTTAACAGAGCGATATATAACCAAATTCTCAAGTGTATATGAAGGGCGGGAAGGAAAATATTATTTTGTTCTGGAATGCTCAGAATTGGAGCCGCATGGCTGAAAGAAAAGGAACATATACAGCTTTAGAGAACAGGGATGTAGCCTGTGCTACTGCCATAGGCAAAATCCCTGGCCAGAAAAGAAACAAATTAAATTCTAACAATGCTTGCATCTCTTGCTCCTCCACAAACCATAATGTAGCAATCCCATACTATGCCATGCCATACCTAAAAGTACAATGTGGAATGAACACATGAATTTCGAGTATAAGCAAGTCTAAGTTATGAATTCTGCCTTCACTTGCCTCACGTGTTTACAGCACAAGTGAAAGCACAAAGCACTCCTGCATGTACTACCAGGAGAGATGCAAGCCCTAACAGTTGTTCTAGTTTGCAGGGTAGTGGTCTGACAAACTGCAGCGCCACGATACATGTGCTTAAGAAAGCTCTTTTCCCACCACCATAAAGAACGGACTATTTTTAGTGCAGACTACTTAAATATTGGTTTTAGTACAGCTTCATAAAAGTTACAAGTTCATGCAGGAAGGGAATGCAGCAGCTCCTTAGAAGGAAGAGTAGAAGCACAGGCAGTGAGTATCAACTTCCTAAATGAGCTGGGGCACAGCCTAAGGGAATCTGCCTTCAGTTACATCTTTTCAATAACATTGGCACACACTTTTCCTAAGCAGGGCTACTCTCAAAGGCTATGCTGGGACCAAAAGCAGAAATATTATAAGGACTCAAATTTCTGCAGGTCAAGAAAGAGAAAGAAGGCTTGGAGTAGTCACAGCAGAGCTGCCACTTGCAACTCTCAGAAAATACGATCCATGACAAGTAAAGCTGACTTATGCCACTGGGAACAACAAAAAATGGAACAGGAGGAAACGGAGAAAAATTCACAACTGGAGACTTCTGTCTCTTTCAGGAACTGATTTACTAGGATCAAAATAGGACATTATGGAACATATGGGACTGTTGCATGTATGGTATATTCATGTCTATTAAAGCCTTCTTGAGGGAAATAATAATGTCCATCTAGAATTGCTATCAGTTCAGCTGCAGCATTTCTGGAAATGCAATAACATGATGGCTTCATGACCATTGCAGGTTAGGACAGCTAAGGCAATGGCACTTTCAAGTGGTGCATGAACACTTTCCTCCCGTGCCACAAGGGTAGCATAAAGGGCACTCTGAAAATTGTTCCCTTTTTGACCACCAATAAAACTACCAATAAATCACAATCAGTGTATCTTGCCAATTGAATTTCAGCACTTGGAGAATTTTGAACCCAGGGCAAAGTACAGTGAAGGGCTTATATATGTCTTCAGGAAAAAGAGCTTAAACTATTAGTGCAATGGAGTATGCAGAGAGCAGCGAAGCGCTGCTCCCAGAAACATGAAAATCAGTAACTTGAGGTCACATTTCATATCTTGCTTTATAAAATGGAAATAAAAAGAAGGAAGCACAAATCCAATTTAAAATAGAGAATATGAACCAGAAAAAAAAAAAAGTTTAATGGAAACCCAGAAATGGAGCCGTTAGGACCAAGATGTCAAAAATATCTATTGGGTTTGAGATAAGCATAGCAGAGGCTGGCAGATGCTGACCTTAATTTCAATTTTACTGAGGAAAAACATCTGATAGACTTCTAGTAATGTGTTGGAGGAAAAAAACCCCCCACACACTCTTCGGACTTCTCAATTTTAGGAAAATCTAAAGAGCACGTATATTACTAATCTCACCTATCCTATTTTCAGCAGACAATGAAATCCTAGAAAACTAGTACCTCAAGCTTCTCTAATGTTGACTCACTAAGAGGTATGAGAAATAAATCTAAGCCAATGAATTTATTTATAGAAGAGCAATTCTCCATAAGCAGTGGCATATTCATCAGCACATTCTTTGAGAGAAAAGGAGAATTACGAACATCAGTAAAAGCAGTGGTGACTCCCTTTATAATTCAGATGAGGGAGAATCCTACCACACATCTAGTAGGCCAAAATTATTAAGACAGTGATCGAGAACTCTTTCCCAGAACACCTTGCTCTGCCAAACCTATATTTTTATCTTAATTTGAAATTAATTTATTCCCCAGCTGTCAAGAAAAGTCTAGCAATCAAAAACTTTTTAATTTTCTTTTTTTTTTTCCTTGTTTCTCATACCTAGTTCCAGTGTAGACTGGGAGAAGGAAGAATAATGAGATGGAAAAGCACTCGTAATTATTGTTTTCATTTAGGTGATGAATAAGACGAGTATTATTTAATTTTAAAAACCCCCTGTATTGATTCTTTATAAGGAAATTCTATTATCTGGAATATTTTTTTAAATGTCTTTCTACCATTTTGTAAAAAAATAAGGTCTTGAAGATCACATAGATGATTTAGAATCACATTCCATTAAAAGAAATAGTCACTGAGGAGCCAGAGAGGCACAGATTTCAAAGAAAATGCAGGTAGGTGCACTTTTAGGAATCTATCCTTACTCAAATTCCTTACATGGCTTTAAAAATAAAGTTCTAATGCACTAACTTTGCTCTTGAACATAAGATTTAATATTCTTTTGAACATCCTTTCTCAAGTCTTACTATAAATCCATTCTAACAGGCAGGCACCTGCCAATGCTCTACAAGCCTCAGGAAATGCAAGGGCTGTCAAATGGAGGGGGAGAAAACCCACAAACCTGGAACAAGCTTTTTATGCCCATGGCTGCTACTAAAGGGTTTGACCATACCCAGTTTTTATTTCTATGTGTACTGCAACAGTTGGACTTGGAAGAGGTTAACTTCTGCCTTACATACATTATATTGATAATGAAAATCCTGCCAAAATTGAAATTTGAACACCCTTTCCTATTTTAATAAATGAGACTGGCTAGTGCCCTGTCCTACCAGTGATCATTTGCTTTGAGCAGGTAACAGACCAAAACATTTCAGTCAGCTCTTAAATGTGAATTTTGATAAATGTAGCCTAGTTTTAGGTTGCTCCATTCATCACAGTGGCTCTGAGGCTACCTGTGCTCAGAAATTTCACAATCAGAAGAGAACTTCTTGTGCTACCATGCAGCAGTTAAGTCATATTTCAGAGAAGAAAACCAAGCAGCCTCACAAACGAAACACCTTTATGTGGTGGTGCACTGTGGATATAAAATACTAACAAAAATATTTTTGGAAGAACAGTTCATTAATTTCTTCTTAAGTAAGAGTATTAATTAAAATTAAAACATACCCTGTTTACTTCACTAGCTCCAAATACAATAGGAGGTCCTTAGGGTACCTCTTTTTGCCAGCAGAATTCGGGAAAATTAAAACCAAAATAAAACAATAATCTGTAATCATTTTGTATTATTATATTAAAAGTCCTCTTATTTGGTAACTAGCTAACAACCAAATCCTTGTTCAGGGGATTTTTCAGGCTTTCAGGCAATACACCTAAGCTTCCAGAGAGACTTCCTGAGCCATGAAATGGGGTATGAAAACACTTAATCCCTGACTGAACTTCTATCCTTGTGGAAGCACTGTGAGTACATACAATTACACCAGGAAAAAAATTCATGTTCACCAGTACGTGTCATTGTGGGGTAGTAGCTTATTATATCAATACAGAGAGTTTTTTTTACTGATGCAGCTCCTTCCGTGCTGGAAATGTTTCCCCAGTACAACATACAACTGATTGTCTGCTGGGGAGGTGCTCTGAGAAAATACACTCGTTAGACCACTGCAGTATTTTGCTCCTTCCTTCCTCTAGATTTCTATAAATAGCATCTTTTAATCACCAGCAATTTAGCATATAAATAAAGCTTGGGAGATGGAGTGGGATTTTTAGAATGGCAGTCATTAGTTACAAGAACAAATAGGCTGTGCTCATCTTCCTACATCTCTCAGATACTTTTGAACCTGTTATGTGGGCCTGTTTCCCCATTTCCTAAATCACCTGCATACAACTGAAAAGCACGTTCTTAGTAGAAATAAATTGCCTTCAAGACTTTCAAAATAGAATGGTCAAGATTGCACCTTTTTAGTCAATACTTAAATTTTAACACAAATTAGAAAGTTATTCAAAATTTTCAGCTAGTTCAGCTTTCTAAACATTTTTAAAATAATAGACTTATTTTTGATATTAACGGCATTTAATCCAAACACAAAGACTACTGGATACCCAAAATCACCGATTTGCTTTTTTTCTTCAAACTATGTATTTTCCAAAACATTTTGTTGTGTTTGTAGGGGTTTTTCTTCAAGCTTTTCAAAGTGAAAGGACAATTTTTTCACCTAAGTTAAAAAGACACTAGCCAACAATGATATTAATTCATGGAGGTCTGTTTCTTTTTTTTTTTTTTTTTTTAAAAGAAGAGCAACTATCAGAAAGAAACAGTTATAGACTGCCTGGCTTTAGGCAGTGGAAAGAATGGTAGAGACAAAGATTACTCTTGTCAGAAGAACAGCATGGCTTTCTGGCATTTATTGCTATTACTTATATGAACATATTTTATAAACAAAACAACAAACATAGAAATAGAAGATTCTATAAGGCTCAGGTTAGCATTAAAAGAGTATAAACTGGACATCTTCCATACTGTCCTGCTTGTACTGTTTTTTTCTCAGTAAGTTCCATGAAGACCAGCAGTTCAAACTCACATGAGAATTCTGTGATCAGTATAGAAGAAAAGATGGAGGAGAGACTACATTAAGCACTTGATATTTTGCAGCAAAAGTTGTATTTAAAAAGTTATTACAGATGGCATATACTGCTGCAATGTGGTATTGTTTTCATCATGGGGTCAGCTGCCAAAATAAAGATTTGGACACATAGTTGTACAAAAAACAGATCAAGAACTGTGGGTCCAAAATTTCCTCGGCTGTGATCCACTTTAAAAGTAACCCTAGGAGCTATAGTAAATATAGAAAATCTGCTTTTGATACTACTGAAAAATACAGCTGAACTTTTCTCCCTTTTGCATGACCATGATGCTGGGCTGTGGAGAGGAGACTATGTAATATTCTGAATTCTCATCAGTATTTGTGAAATTCTCAACTTATAAAACTGAAGTACAAGAAATCTCATTTTCTGGATGAATGAATCGGCTCCAAGCACAGTATCTTTTTTAGTTTAAACGAATTTCATGGCAGAATTGGACAAAGCCATCTGCTGCCAATTGTCTTGGCAAGTGAGAGCATGGCTGCTGGCTGCTGCCAAAGCACAGCACATTGCCATACATCTGTTAGAGCTGCTATAAACCAGCAAGCTTCAGACATCCTCTGCATCGCTTCCTCCTCCCAAATCCCTGAAGGAAGAACAAGTCCAAAGTACCACCAGCATGGCAAAGGTGAGAGACCTCATCCAGAATTCTTGTTGTACTGGGGAGCAGGCAGCATATCTCTTCCAGCTTTGTCCCTCCCTCTTGGCCACTGTGAAGGCAGAGAAAAACTGTGAGTGTGTCCAGTAGATACAGCCTCCCTTTTGGTACTTAACTACTTATGATGCGCTAGTAAAGCTGCTGGTAGCCATGGGCTATTTTAGATTGCCAACGGCAGTGTGCTGAATTTAGCTAGGCCATCCTCCTCCTCCTACAAGCTCACAGAAACTGAGGTCAGGCTGCCAGACAAAACATGACCTGTTGTTCATCTGCCTCTTTAACTTACAGGTTGCCATTTAGGCACCTAGGCAGCTCATGTGAACTTACCTCATGTTTCTAAGGAAGATTTTGATGACTGTATTGTGAAGCCTTCTCAGATGAGCCTTGAAAGCTTCTCCAAGAACACATCAATGAAATTTTAATTTGCAGTGGAGTTGAGAGTGCAAAGACACATACCCAATCCTTGTTTCAACCACTGCCAATCGTTCCCAAGAACCAGATAATAATGAACTCTCTCAACAGAAACAATGGTGAAGCATCTTGACATCACTAGTACTGATGCAAAACTCACATGATGAGTTTCAAACTAATTGGTGATATTTTCCAGGCTCTGACAACTGCCATAGTGGACTTACGTAGGATCTCAGGTAAAAAGTGAAAGCAAATATATACTTAGCCCTACTAATGGTAGAGAAAAACTGACCAGTAGTTCCCTAAAGGTTTAAAAATAAAAGAGTATATAAAAAACCTTCCACCTCACCACCCATCAAGATTTTCTGAAACAAGTCCACTGATACAAATGGTAAAACTTCCAATTTTCTGATACAGTCCTTTCTAGTCTTTGCTAAATCACAAAAATAGTTATTAAAAAGTAATAAAAATAAAAAGGCAACATGCTGTCACAGCTGTTTTTTAAATTAGCATGTTTAGAAAATATAGGCAAAGAGGCCTAAGTTCTCTGTTTTTTGCTGATCTGGTGTGTTTTTAGAGTTTCACATAAAAACAACCATCAGAAGAAAGGTCACAAATACACAACAAAATACTGCTGTGTTCTCAAAAGAAATTTGTTTTTAAAAAGAGAAATGATTTCTTACTGATTAGTCTGATTTGATGGATTAGAAGAAAATCAGTCAGTGTATTTACAAACTTGCGCCATAAAACATGTCAGAAATGAACGCAACAATATGCAGACCTGATGCTTAACAGAGAATAAATCAATCCAAGTGGACATTTATTATTTTACAACACACACTCTCTGAGCAACAAAGGGATGAATAGTAGGTTAAGGAGCGAGCAAAAAGCTCAAAACCTATTATCTTTTATTACAAACTACTATGAATAGAGCCAACAACCACTAATAACAAAGACACCAGTCCTACTTGATTTACAGGCCATAAAGACTCTCAGACAGCATTAAACGAATTAAGCTGATTCTTAGCCAGCACTAACTACTGCCTAAAAGCAAAAGTATCCAGTCAAAGAGAATCCTTGATAACCTCTGCTGCTCAAAGTGGGGAGTTCAGGAAGCTGAAGCCAAACTGACAAACCAGCAAGAATCTTAACCTAGCTGCCCTGGGTCAAAAAAAGCACTTTGTGCAACATGTTCACTTTCATTTCTTGGTTTGCATTGTTTCTAGGATGCCAGTAACTAAGCCCAGTAAACATGTACATGCATGTGAACCACTAGGAAGAAGTTACAGCAGGCAGTATGGTTACTTAGATGACTGAATTTATGTAAACACTTAAGTTTATGCAGAATCAGGGTCTTGTATTTTAGAACAGGATGTAACTCATTTTGTAGCTTATATATTCAGTGGGAAATAAGCTGTGAGTGCAGTCTTGGGGTTCTGTATTTAAAGTCCAGAAATTCAAATTCATCCATGGTTCTCACAGTATCCATTGCTCTCTCCACTTGCACATATGTAGTGTTTTGCATTGCTGTTTATGGTAAGAAATTTATGCCCTGAAGTGTATGTAAACATTACCAACTTATGTTTCCCACAGCTGCTGTAACTCAAGTTCTTGGCTCCTGTGCATTTAAATTAACAGTCATAGCAATATACCAACGCCTCTTCTTGCACTGATATTCAATTCCAGGTAATTGTTTTACAGTATATAACCAAAACACTCATATTGATCTCCTGCTCAAATAGCTTTCCTTCTCAGAACATTGTGAAATAACAGTGGCACGTCACTTACTGCTACTCCTGCACAGTATCTCATCTCCATACCTATCATTTTCTCAAAATCATGGGGTTTTTTTCAACATTATGGACACTGGTTCTTGTGAAAGGTCCTGTTCATAGTACCTGTGAAGTTTTCAAGGTAAGTCTTGTTGAAATCACCCACTCAGAAAAAAAAAATACAAACATGACAGATAACATATTGTTTTATCCCCTATCCTTTGTCAATCTCTACAGCATTTAATTCAATAGCTTTGTACCTGTCCCCTCCTCACCATCAAATAAATAAACTTTTAATAAAACGAGTGCTAGATATCTCAATGGATAACTTTCTTAAAGTCAGAATTGGCAAAAATGGGGACAAAGAATGAAATTATTTCCTGTTACAGTTAAACAGTAATTGAATCATATTTGCAAGGAAAATTATTTTCTCCTGGAAAATAAGCAATTTTCTCCAATAATTAAAAAAATTTTGCATAGGGTCTTCATCAAAATCTAAAATTCTATCCTGAACAGTCACAGTCTGTGAACAACTGTAAGCTTCTTAAAAAGGAAATTTAGAATGGAAGCATTTTGTCAATCTTAATTCTTTATAAAAACACTTCAGTATTTTCCTATGTGCATTTGTACAATATATGTAAATGAAGAATATGGAATTCTGTTCTGGTGATCTTTATTTAACAAGGAACTCAGTAAGATGAATTATGCAAAGACCTACAGAATGACCCAAGTGCTGGAAAACCAGTTTCAGAATGAACTGCTGAAGGACAGAAATCTACTCAGGTAAACAGGACTATGGCTAATAGGCAATTTGCTCATATCCTTTAGAAAAATAGTAAAGTTCACTCCAACAAGACTTCCAATTTTAAGAGACTGGTAAAGGAACCAGAGATTGATAACTGAATTTTCAAAAATAAAAGACAGAAACACAGTCCAAAATTTTGAGCAAAAAAAGTAATTTACCATTGACATAACTCACCAAGAATCACCAGTGATTTTCTGTCTCTGCATATCTCAAAAACAAGAACAAATTTTTGTAAAAGGCGATAAAAAAATCCTGTGGCCCACATCATGCAAAAGAGTCCAACCGCATCCTTTTGCCTGGCACACTAGAAATTTCCTTAATGTCAGTGATTTTGGCGAAGGACTGAGAGAGCACAATCAGAGCTAAAAAATGTGCATCCTAGAGGTCAGTGACAGCCACTGCCTGGAGAACCATATTTCTGAAATTTCAAAGATGAATTTGGAAGTGCAGGAATCCAAATGCTTAAGGTATGTGAACTAATGAAGTTCTACAACACTTCCACTGCAAAGCCAGCCAAAGCCAAACTCAGCATTAATCTCACGGCACCAAAATCTACAAAATCACACAAAAGTTACACTTGAGTATTTGGCTGCAACCAAAGTAAGAAAGAAGTAATATAAATGTTAATGAGATGATGTCTGTTTCACTTTATTTAAAAGCCAGACTAATCCCATAATCCTAACAAACCAAAATATTAGGCTCTCCACAATTACAACATAACAATGTCCAGATGGTCCTGTCTTTGGGAACAAGAACAAGAAGCTTTGCAAGCTAAATTCCAGGAGAAAAGTCCAAGTCCCAAGGAAAACTAACACAGACCTACTTTTGGAGGTGCTGAAACAGTGACTTGGCTGCAGTAAGTAGCAGCTATTGCTTATAAAGGTATTCTATTTCATTTTTACAGGGGAGTTTAGTGTATATACTCCAATATTACAGTAAAGGAAACAGTTTGTGTAAGGTAGGTTGAATATTTTTCACTTTCCCTTTCTAAATGTCTGTGGTTTATTTAGGAGCTATGAAAACTCTAAGTCAGCCACTAAGCTCTCAATGATATCTGCACTAACAAAATAGACAAATAGAGAATTAGAAAGACAGGGAGGAGATTAGAAAGTTAATAACTTTTCCCTTGTGAAACCTTGTTGTGATGCATAGTTGGAAGAGCCATTTTAGTCACATTAGGGTGGAACTATTGTGCAAGGATATACACATTCAGTTCTCTGGACTGCAGTGCCCCTTTGTGTAAACTCAGCCCATGATGCTCCAATACAGGCTTAAAATGGGGCTTCAGAAAAATTTCAAAAGGGGTCTTGGAGCCACATGATTCAAGCTAGAAGGACAGTCCCTCAAGAAAAGCTTTTGATACTTGACTAAAAAAAATGAAGGAAGCTAATATGCTTACAAGAAAAGATGAGAAATATGTCTACTCAGCATATACCAACGTCTTGGAACGCAGTACATGGTTGGCAGACTAAACAAACTGAATGTGACCTTTTTCCTTAGAGAATTTAGAAAATTTGTGATTTTTTGAACACATTAAGCACAGTGATTTTACATAATATAATTAGTTGCATTGCAGACTTTAAGACTTGACTTTTGTTAACAGGAACGTAAACCAGGATATCTGCTATACACTGGTCCATACTAAATAACCAGGGGAAGACAACGTGCTCAAAAATAAAGGAAGGAATTTGTGCCAGGAACAGCCAAGAACACTACATAATACCTTTTAGAAAGGACAGGGTGTTTTATTGACTTGAGTATTTATTCTGTGTCAGTACTCAAAAAGGAGAAACAAAATGATCATGATGACTCTTGGGCCTGTTGCACTGATGCCAAATGCACTAAGTGCACTTAAAGTAATGAAAAAGTTCATCCAGAAGTCAGAAGATAGAAAACTAATTGATAGAAATACAATTAAAGATAGACAACCTTTGGTTTTTTTTAATAGCAATCTCATAAGACCGATTTTATCTTTTCATCTGATTTAAAGCTGGCAACCAAAGATTAGGCACAGATGTACAAATTAACATATTAAGGCATTACAAGGTGTCTGATCTAGTAACATTTTCTTGTTAAAAAGTTACAATACTAGGACATTCTACATTAAGAACTAAAACCAGGCTACTTAACCAGACTGCAAACACCTAGTATCTGTTACTGAAACAGGAATACCTGGTGGGACCGCCAAGTACTCAGTACTATGGTGGTTCCTATTTAACATTTATTGATGTTTTGGAAAAAAAAAATTAAAAACCAAAACGAACCAACTAAACAAAAAACCCTAAAACAAAACTAAACAACAACAAAAAACCCTACAAACTTTACATACGATACAAAGTTAACAGTGCAAATTATGCTAGACAGGACAATCCTGCCCACTCAGACAAAATGCACATCATTATGTCCAACTGCAAATGAATATTTTTGACAACAAACAATGCAGACCATTATCTATAAAACAGAACCATGTATTTTAGAAAATATTGATCTTGGAGGGGACATAAAATCAGCATAAGTAAGCAGATAATTTAAAAAAGAGTTTCAAGAACTGGGAGTATAAGTCATTTGGTATTTGGAAGTATAACTGGGAGTGAAAAGCAGGAAGTGATAAATATATGTAGTACCTCTATGTAGTGGTGATGAGAATGATATTTCATACCACTATGACTTCTGTCACATGCATGTTTTAAAGTATGCTGAAAGTCCGGAGAGGGTTCAGAAGAGAGTGAGCAAAAAAGTTAAAACTAGAGATGATGCCCTACAACTGAAAGATCAAACCCTTCAGCTTGCAAGAAGAAAACTGAGAAGAGAGTTTGCTGAGCTATGTTAGTTCCTCCACATGAAGAAAAGAGCAGGAACGGAAGAGCTCTTTAATCTTATGGAAAATGATTTAGCAAGAAACAGCGACTGGAAGACAAATTTCAAATGAGAAATGGGGTAAACATTTTAGTTGTTGAAAATGACTAATGAATACACGAGCTTCCCATCAAAGACCAGTTCAGACAACTGGGATGTCCTTAATGGCCTTGAACTCAATTAACCTATGACTTCGACTTCCATCGAAGTTTATAACTGGTCCTGAGAACTGCACACTGACAGAGTTCATTGAAGCTGTTGCTGCTGGCAAGATCAAGCCCCACACTACCTATTCCACCTCTGCATACAAGGTCTAAACAAACACGTCACCTGCTCTTCATCCACAAGAGTCTCTCTTGCCACATTTTAACTGGAAGGCAACCCACAAAGAGGAAGCAGACATTTCTCAACTCTCTTCCTAAGTAGGCACACAGGAAATTGCCACAAGCATGGGTGGCCAAGTTGAATGAATCCTACTGAGCTGCCCAGAGGGAGCATGACCATGGGCAGCTGCATATTACAGTGCAAACTGCTGCGGATTATCATAGAATTTCCCAAAAGCTGTCATGCTCTGGGCTCTTCTTCTGAAAACCAAGGATTCCTGTATCTCAGGGGTAGAGAGAAACAGCACTCAACACTCCCATGCTGCAAGAAGTAGAGATAGTGAACAGGAAAATAAGATGCACCTCCTAAGTACTACTTGAGATGTCATAATTCTTCAACAAATCTTACTGAGAACTTTAAGACAGATAAAAGAAAAAAAAAAGCCAGGATTCACTTAGATGCAAATCCCATCTACCTTCCTTACAAGTACAGCTTAGATTTTACAGTCTTCATTAATGTGAATGTACATGTGAATAGTTGCTTGAAGTCTTGATTTTCTTCTCTATAGCAAAAAGATTTTTTTCATTCCTTACAATACCAAAGAAAAACTTGAAATTGTTATATAGTTATAAATTCTAATATGATCTATGATCTAATAATTCATAACCTAAATGGTAGCTAATGAGGACTTATTTTTAGGAGAACAGATGCAGAGTCGCTTTAGAAAAACAACTAGAAATCCAATGTCATGATTTTTGTGATCCAGAATGCAGGATATTAGGGATTGACAATACTGTAAGTGGTATTTTTCCTAGCCAAAGAGACACCATCAGTCAAATTAAATTCTATTAAATCTTTAAAAATTGAGAGTGTTTAAAATATTTAAAGTTTTGAGGAATTATACCCATTCTTTTCTCCTTCTGCCTATTTTTGTGATTTTACTATTACATTTTTTTTATTTTACAGACTAAGAAAAGTGAAGGATTTTCTGTTCACATGGAGATAGATATAATCTTTCTTTTATTTTTCTGCTACTGAAAATCGGTACATTAGGAAGGTTTACTGTGGGTGAGTTTAATTCATTCATGGCATTTATATATCACCCTGTCGTGCAATTTTTTTAACATATCCTCACTTTTTAAAAAACTCAATTAAAAGAAAAAAACATTTAAATTGCCAGAGATAACATTTATTAGCTACAGG
Source organism: Cyanoderma ruficeps (assembly GCA_008694505.1). Taxonomy (NCBI): domain Eukaryota; kingdom Metazoa; phylum Chordata; class Aves; order Passeriformes; family Timaliidae; genus Cyanoderma; species Cyanoderma ruficeps. Next base: position 11,044,424 of record VZDJ01000426.1, read on the forward strand.
CTAGGACTCACCAAGAAGCCTGAAGCTTAGTTAAGTATCCATCTTCTTATAATTAATCCGTTTTTCCTTTTTTTTTTTTAAAGGAAGAAAAATATCTACAAAATGGAAAGAATGGATAAGACTTAGAGAATAATTACACTTGAAGGTTAAAGATTTTCAAATACTCATTAAAGAAATGACTGGAACTTAAAAAAAAAAAGCACTGAATTTTCTTTTTTTATAAATTTCAAGAAAATCGAGAGGTCCACTTTGATTTATCTGCTAAAATGCATCTTAGTGTCCTCCTTTCCTTGCCTCCAATGAGCTGATAACTCATTCCCCTCCTTATGTTTTACACTCATTTGATGGTACAGACTTGGAAATGAACAACAAACTAAGCTACAATTTTACAGACAGTGGCTTGTGATAACTTTAGTTGCAAATACAGAGATATTAGGGATCTCACCCCACAACTTGCTGTCTTGCTACATGTCTAGTTTTGGCTTCAACACCTCAAAAAGCCAGAAGAAAGCCATCAGGGAGGGTACAGCAGGAAGGATGGGCACCCCATGTCAGGCTCTGCAGTAAAATAGCTGCATTTCACATCCCAGTGTGCAGCCCACATGAGGAATTCCCACTATAACCACACCAGGCTAGGAGCACACTACATCCTGCCATTTCATATACAGTGCTGTCATGGTTTAGGAATGGTATTCCCCAATTTAGTTCTCCCATCCACTTCCAATCAGAGGCACAAAAGGCAAAGAACATGGGTTGTGATAAGAACAATTTACTGAAAATGGCAATGCGATAATGAAACAAACACTAACAGTAATAACATTAATAATAACAACTGATTCACACAGAGAAATTCCCTGAAAATTGACAATACCAGACGGCTCCCTCCACTTTTTCTCAACCAGGAAGGAAGTCCTTCTTCTGGAGAGTCCCATTCCCTGCCTCCAGCAATGACATGAGGTAGTACAGAACAACTCTGTGTCCTGCTCATGTCCCCTCTTGGTTACCACAATAACCCACCCCGTCTTGGCCAGAACAAGGGAAAGTACATTCAGGTTTCCTACTTGCAAATAGTATCTCCCCATTTGCAGCTCTGGCATAACACAAGCACAGTTTTGCCATTTAGCAAGCCCAAACTGCTCTTCATTCCTTCAGTAACATGGATATCTGCTCTAGACTGACTTCTGTCACACAGGCATTTTCAAACCTATATTTTCAATAGGAAATTCAAACAATCCAGGAGTCAAGGAAAGCATTAGAGACAGGGAATAACATTTCTACACCTTTCAAACTCTGCTCCCAAAGTAAAATGCACTTCAAACTTTAATGATCTATTTAAACATTCATCATTCAAAAATATTTTTTTGTCACTGTAGAAAAATGGACATGCCTGTAAGTATGCCACTCATAACAGTTCTTTAAATATCTTCTAAATCAAGTTGCTTTCCAGGCAGTCAAAGTTCTACTTTGACTACAAAGAGATATTAAAATAATATCCCACAATTACTAACAGTGATTACTCTAATAATAGTAATAATAGTAATAATAG
>VZDJ01000426.1:11046002-11216572 GCA_008694505.1 Cyanoderma ruficeps
ATAATAATAATAATAATAATAGTAAACAACAACCACCACCACCACCTACTTAATAATTTGGGAGTTCTGCTGATTCTTTTGGCCCAAGGCTTTGTGAACTTCTGATGGGGAGAAGTAGGAGAAAAATTGCCCTCTGTGCCTACCAGTGGCAGATACAAACCTTCTCAGGAAGTAAGCAGGTGCTGGCTGAGAGACAAGACACAACTGGAAGGATCAGTCACACAGATCACTTGGAAAGGCTCCTGGTCTCCTCCACTGCTTTTTCAGTCCTTCTTCTCTTAGATTCCTTTCTTGCCTCTGCTCCTATCAGGCTGCCCATTATCTCTGTAACTTTGGTGATGGGTTATGGCAGCTTTGAATGCAGACACACCAGGGATGTTTTATTAACTAGTTCCGACACCAACATCAGTGAGGCTGGATCACCTCAGGCTGCACACAGACTCCCAAAATATCTATGTTGCATCTTAGCAACAGCAGTGGACATTGGATATGTGATAGCAGTTCTTTAACTGTACTTCTAAATGCAACGTAGATAAACATTGAGTTTTGCTACCCTGTCACAATTAATTGCTTTGCTTATTTCTATAAACATCTGAAAATCTTCCTCCTAGCACACCTTTTCTCTTTTATCATAAATGACTGGAAAAGAGATAGCTTCTCCTTGTAAAGGAAAATTGTATCTTTTATTTATTCTTAGTTGCAGTGAAATAACACTAAAACCATCTGGCAACTAGCTAAAACTAAGGACAAACACCCTCCACAACACCACTTATAGTTCAACACAGAATCACAGAATCAGAGAATAATTTGAGTTAGAAGAGACCTTTAAAGGTCATCTAGTCCCACACTCCTGCAGTGGGTTGGGACATCAATCACTAGGTTCAGTTGCTTCAAAGCCCTGTCAAACCTGACCTTGAATGCTTCTGAATATGGGGCATGCACAACTTCCCTGGGCAACTTGTTCCAGCAGGAGAAAGACTAAAAGTAAGCAGAGAGAAAAAAATGCATAGATTTGTGAAGAAGTTTTTAACTCTCTGAAAATCTTGTTTTCTAGTTTCTCTTGACTAGCCATATGATTTCTCATTCCATTTTCTTCAGTGAAAGCCCTAAATAAAAGCATGTAATTTTGTGCAAATAAAACAGATGCAAAAAGCCCACAAAGCTGAGTAATAAGAAAAAAAGAACAGAAAGCTACACTGGTTAGAAGTTTACTCGTAAAGGAAAAAAAAGAGTCCCAACACAAAAACATAAAATGCAGTCAGTGGTTGATGTTTTTTTGGTTTTCTTTTGGTTTTTTTTTATGTTAAGCATAGCTAAGCAGGTATTTAGAGAGCAGAATGGGCAGCATAGGAAAGCATTAGACGGGTGAACTATGCTCATCTGAATTGCACAAATTCTCAAGTCTGAAATGTCTTTCTTGTAAAGAAAGGAAAACCTGAACATATTGGATCTTATAGGTTTTACCTGGAGGAATGCAACATTCTTTTCTTTTAATTCCAGATTCCTTGGGTCTTTCACACAGAACACATTATAACTTTGCTGAACAATGTTGCTTGGTTTTACATCTCAAAAATAACCCCCTTTTTTTTCTAGTGAAAATAGTTTTTTAAAACAGGAAGCAAATGGTGTTATGCTTTTAAAGAGAGAGAACAAAAATTAATGATGTACATGTGAAGGGAAACTAGCAGTGGTTAAAATTTTCTGGTCACATCATCATCGGTGCTGAAAAAGGAACATAAACACTATCAGAGATGTACTAGAATAGCAGCCCTTACTCCTGCTAGGCAGCACTGCAGATATGTCCCCAGGAATCCAGTAATGGAACAGAGAAAATTGAACGTGCATGAGAGAGAGAGAGTGAAATGAAGCACAAAAAAGAAGGGCAACACAAAAGGCTTACAAAGGATCAAGGTGTGAAAGGTGTGAAAGCACTGAGGAAAAAGTCAGTGTGAGGGATGTGTGAACCAGCACAAGTGCAAGAGGAGAACAGTTACAGGATTTTGAGCAAGTGAGGCTGAAAGTGATAGAGAGCAAGCAAGCACAAATGTGAAAGAGAAAACAGGTGCAGGTGAGCATACAAGTGAGCAACAGAGCACAGCAGTGACAGGCTGTGATGCAGCAAGAAACGGCAAAAGTAGAAAAACTGAAAACAGTTACAATCAATTTTTTTGTTGCTGCTTTTACCCTCATCATTGATCAGAAAAGAGAGGTTTGCCTAAAAACATTCCAGCCAACCATGTAAGAAAGAAACAAAAGTCACAGTAATCACTAAGCATTATCAATAAACAGCATTGTTAAATTGCCTTCAATTTTGTGCAGTACGCTGAGGTAGTCAGAATGACCATTCCGTGTCTTCTTTAGAAAACAGCAGAGTGGAAGAAAAACCAACTAGTAACTTCAAAAGAGAAGCTGAGCACTTGATTTTCCCTTATTTGATGAACTGTTCTTGTCACAGTCTACCATGAAGCCGAACATACGTACAGAATTACAAAAAAGCTTTCAGCAAGGAATTAGGAGCAGAGAAATTAGGGACTACAGACATTGGGCGCAACTATCTGTAAGGCATGACTAAATAAGAGGTCTGTTACTGTATTTGGTCTGCATGACAAGATTTTGGTAGTGGGGTGACTCATGAGCCTTTTGTTATGATTCCTTGGCCCTGTTCAGCTGTGGAGGAGAGTGAAAGTGACTTCAGTGGGCAGCTGGCAATCAGTGAAGGTTAACCCACCACAACAACACAGCTATAGTTACATAAAAATATGAAACTAGGAAATATTTCCCCATTTAAAAGAATTCAAGTTTCAAAAGAAACTTGAAAGAAAGAGAGATATTTCAGTACTTATGTGGATAACAAGACTTATGGTGTTCAAATTACTTTGCTTTTTCTGGTAACAATATTGATGCATCGCCTCCTTCTTTATTTCTCTCTTTAACACACAGACTACAGGATACCTTTTTTAAACTGGTACTATTTCCAAGAGTTTCAAGAAAATCTCCACCAATGTAAGAGGTCAAGTAGGAAAAAGAGGAAGCTATTTCATTTCGTGGGGTTAATGGCAGAGAAACTGCTTGTTTTGGTTTTCTGAAGACAGTCTCAAGTTTGTTAAGAGTGTAAGAGTTCTAAAGCCAAGAGGCTGGATGACTTCCCCATGGGGACTCAAATTCTCAAAAAGAGTCATTTCATTTAACCTTTTGACAGCCATATTTATTTTATAAAAAAGATGTGATTTGTCATATTCACAAAAAACTGTAATAAAATATTTCCATTGATTCATTTATATCTTGAAGGTTACTGAAGGTCTGCACAGTGAACAAATAACTCATTTGTGCTTATCTAGTCTTAAATCTGGATTTCATGAACCAGATTTCATCAACATCAAGCTTTCTTAAAATCTACATACAGAATATATTATAAATAATACACAGCGTAGCATGTTGCTAATAATTTCCTCTGGGGTTCTGGGGGTTTCATTCTGCTCCCCATCTATCTTCCTCTCACATATTCTCTGTCCTCTCTCCAGCTGCTCTCTCTGTTGGGGTTTGGGTTCTTTTTTCCAGTTCTTAATTCTCAATTCTGTTATCCCAGAGGCACTACCAGTGTTGCTAATGGGCTCAGCCTTGGCCAGGGGGAGGTTCACCCTGGAACTGGCTGGCACTGGATCTGTTGGACATAAGGGGAGTTTCCAGCAGCTTCTCTGGGAAGTCACTCACCTCACTACCAAAGCCTGATCACACACACACACACACACACATTCCCCCCCAAATAAACCCAAAACCACTCACTTTGAAAGAAATCCATTTTCCCACACAAGTGCACCCAAGTGCTTTGAGTAGTTCATGTTACACAGTGAGACTGTCACTCAAAAGAAGCATTCCTAAAGCTTAACAGCATTCCTTTTTCTCCATCAACACTTATTTTCCTTTGCCTAAAAAGGCTGGTGTGACTAATTAGTTCTCAACACTCCACTATTGTTAACAATAATATTACCTAGCCTATAGAGTGTTTTTCATCAGTAGATCAAAAAGTGCTTAGGAAATAAGCCAAGTGTCATTACCTCATCAAGTAATAACCACTAAATAATCAGCTCTGCTGCTGCTTTAATCCTTAAAAATGGTGTTTTAAAATCATGAAGAAGCCAAAACATAATCTCCAAATAATACACCTTCTCTAGTAAAGGAGATTATTTATTTCCTGTTCAGTGGAACCCAGGAGAGCTCCATGAAGCAAATAGGGAATATATTTGCAAAGATACCACACAGGATTAGAAGGGACCTTTTCAGTTATTGAGCTCAGGCCCAGTTGTCCCAGGCTGAAATATCATATAAGCCCCTTCTTAAACAGCTTGAGGCTTGCATTAGAACTAGTGAGAGTTTTTTGCATTTCATTAATACCACAGAGAGATTGTGTCAGAAATACACTGATCTGATGAACAGATTTTTTTTTTCCCATTTGCATTCCTAAATGCATTATCGATCTGATAAATCACATTTGTCTCAGTATTAACAGTATCTGCTCATGTGAGAAGCTCTGCCCTGTCTTGTGTATTTAGAAAGTTCTCAATTGGTAAAGGAAAAAAACAATTCATCTCCCATCCTGATAACTAGCAAGGCCTATCAATTTTGCCTGTGGCTATTGACATATTTATGTCCTCTACTATCCCCAGTATCACATTGAACTTTGCTAGAAATACTTATTCAAAGTCCAAGATTTAGTTCCAGAGCAGCGACAATCACCTAAGAATCCACTAAAGTGTAATAAAATTACTCTTTTCCAAGGTGCCTTACATTACACTTACCAACACTGATTTTAATTTGCCCCTGTATTGTTATGCTTTAAAAAAAACTGTGGTGAAAATTCCACAACTTCTGCTCACAATCTATCAGGACACTTCAAACTCTCTTCTGTTTAGAGCTACTTCTCCTCTTGTCAAACTCTACCTAAATCTCCCATTGCTACAATTTAAGGCTGTAACTTGTTATGTTCTGATCAAATCCACTTCTGTATGCAATGAAAAGTCTAGTCAGCCTGCAGCAGTGAATACAAATGTGCAGTCCCTGTCTTCCTGAGAATTTCAGTATTTATCAACCTTTCTCTCTTTAAACAGCTAGAGAAGAGGATTGACCTTCTACCATATGCTTTAGGACAGTACTAAGAGACAGTTCTTTCTCAACAAACATCCTCAGAAATAATAATTCAAACATCTTGCATTACTGCTTGTGTGAAATTCTGATCTGTTTTACCCTACTTTTGCTATCTGAAGAAGCACAGACCTTCTCGTTTACTTTTTTCTCCCGAACCCATAGCTGGCATTACCATCAATTTGGTAACATTTGCCATCCGTTTGTTTTCTTTAGAGACAAATCATCTACAGCATTAAATAGGAATGTGGTTTTTTCCATAGTCTGGAATATCAAAGCCATTATCTCATTCAACAAGCCAGTCTGAAACAATATTGACTCTCTCAGTTCTCTTTTCTCCTTTTCTTCTGTTTCAGCACCCAGAAATGTACTTTTTCTTTTATATGAATAGAAAATAATTAACCAAAAGTTATGTGTTATAGTTACTTCTTCAGGGTTTTTTTTAATGATATACCGGAACTGTTCATTAGAGTACACAGGCAGAATATTAATTCTTTATCAAGTTGCAGTCATTGTATTTTCTTTACTCTAATCTTCATATTATTTTTAACCACATAACCATCTGCAGTCTTACTAGAGGGTTGATGATGTATAGCCTCTGCTCTTGAGTTAGACTAATAACAGAAAGTGCTAGGAGGTCTACAGAGACTTAAATTAGCTTTAAATAGTTCTTCCACCATCAGTCACCACCAAAAATGCCTCACTTACAGGATCACTTTTTCCCCTTCTCTTTAATATAATGCTCATCTAATGTTATATTTGCTCTTGACAGGGCCAAATAAGCAGGTTATCCATATTCCTTGTAACAGTAAATTTTCTTTTAACAATTATTAATGAATTCCTAGTGCTTTAAAACACTGATTCAGTTAAATCCATAAACACTTGATGACTACCAAATATTAATTGTCAATTTGCAAGTTTGACTGGTAGCTTTTATGTTCTGAATAGGTTTCACATAGAAAAATTCCCAGTACTTTCAAAAGATGCAAGCCTAATGAATAATTTGGACTGTGCACATTTTCATGGTGCTGAATCTTTTCACACATACATGATGCTCAAATACAAGATTAGTGTGCAGCCCAGTGAGGCTGCTTTCAGTGATATTGCAAATGGTAGTTTCATAACAGAACTCCACATCTTCCTGACACCGCAAGATAATACCTTCTCTTTTCCATATGAATCCACTTTTTTACTACATCCCACTACTTGCAATGCATGCATATCTTTTGCTTTGTCTTGTCTTCCTGCCTGGATTATTATAAAAAAAAGCCAGCTTGCAAGTACTCCATTCAGCTTTCTACCAAAAAATTGTTTATGACAAGTGACAGTAACACCCGAGCACTCTTCTTTCCTCACTCTCATTCATTAACTCCTCCATTCCTAATTAAGCTCTCACCTCCCCAGTTTCTACACCATTAGAACATCTTTTCTGTGAGATCCATTAAAAACAGGTTCCAACTCTCAACAATTCTGTTTGCGATTCCTACTCTCACTTGCTACAAATCTGATTCTTCCAACAAGCACCACATAAAATTACCACGGATAATTTTTCCACCAGTGGAAGTCTTCCATTACATGTCTGCCCCTAACCACAGTCTATTTCACCACAGCACCTAGATCAGGTACCTTATTTTAGTGCAATCAAACAGTAATTAGCAGAAGAACAATCCCCGTCCAGAAATGGCTCAGATTATTCCATTACTTACTTGCAGTCAAAACAATGTGCCAGGACCTTAGTGGAATATTTCTAAACAAGATTCAAATAATATAAGGTCTTTCTACTCATTGTAATGTACTGATGGATATGTAAGGTAAACAACTATTTAGCTATTAAATATATAAATCTTTTCAAATATGCAAATGTTTTTCCAAACAGTTTGTTTGCAAGGGCAATACCTTGCCCTTAATAATATCATTAAGGAAAATTACAAGTCTCATCCTCCTCTGCACTCAGATATGTTCATAGATCGCAGTGTCGTGTGAACATTTTTTTTCCCCACAAAATTACCATTACTTTGCTTCAGGTTGACAAGACTATTCTAGATCTGGTTCCCCTGAATCAACTTGCAAATTAAATTATCAGGCTAATTGAAGAAAAACAGTACTATTTGTTGTAGATTTGCTGGTGGAAAGGGTTTTGTCCTTTCTTTAGCGGTAGCAATTGCAATGTGTAATCTTACTTTTTTCTAAACTAATATCTATACTTACTGGCCTATTGTGGCTTTAGTTTCCAAGGTGAAAAAAATGTCTATTAAGAGCAAAAAACTTCTTTTTAAAAAGATCATTTCTAATACAGCTCAGGAAGTTTCTGTGACTTGAAAACTTAAGAGGCCTGCTGAAGTTCCAAGGTTCACCCCAAGTGAGCAATGTAGATAGAGGCCTTTTAGGAAGCTAAAATAGTGCAGTTACACAAGAGTCTTCCTGGCAAGACAGAATAAATCAATCTCCCCAGTACAGAAAAGTACTAGGCAGGGGAGCCATGTTTTCTAAGAGATTTTAAAAGGTAATGAGAGATTCTGGATTAAAGTTCTCAGGTGTTCAACCTGAGCCTCTTCAAGTTTGAAGGGACCTGTTTTTCAAACAGGAGAAATACTGACTCAAAACCAGGCAGCCGGAGCCAGCAATGCAAGAATGGCAGCATCCACAATTATGACCTGCTTAAAATGCTACTTGAGTGCTTTCACATCATGTGCTGTTCAAATTAATGTGCAACCTCACTATTCAACCAACCAATCCACTAATACATGAGGTCTACATGAAGATCATAGAAAAGACTAACCGCTTTCTTTTGAGCTCTGTGTGTTGCTTTGTCTTAGTCTGATCTGTCCTCTGACTTAGAAAACTGTAACCTCCTGCTGCTCCTAATGAATTCTGATTCCTAATGCTTCTGCTTTTAAACCTTGGAAGCAGATAAAACCCCTGAAATAGGGGGGATATGTAGATTGCACATGAACATCTATCAGTACTTCACTGTCTGGTTGTAGTCAACAAGTGACAGTAGTATCATCATCTCAGAAAAGAACTTTATTAAGTTCAGGACTTCTCTGTAAGGTGAGTTTGTGCCCGTCTAAGAGACATGCCATTTTGAACAGCTACTGCTATGTGAACTAATCTAATACCTCATATGAGTGATGAGTGCTTTTACTAGTACAAATGTTTTGAAAGCTGTTTTATGACGTTTTCAATGTGGACTCTTTCTTGTCATCCTGATTCAATGTGCTCTGCATTATCCATACTGCACTGCAAATCTAACCACACTTCTCAGGCACAAATAAATAAATGCATATAAACAGGAGCTGAGGACAGGAAGGATACGGAATTTTTCAAGGGCAACAGTAGCAAGTCACATACCAAAACAATTGCCATCATTTTCAGTATCTTGATTTAACCCATCTTCCTCCTGAATACAATAAAAACTATGAGTTCCTAAAGTAACTTTCTTCTCCCCACCTCCTCACAGTGGTCTTCAATTAAAGCCTAAAATGATGAAATTCACTGAGACTGATGAAGGAAATAAAAGGAGAGAAACCACTGAAATGCATCTTCAAAAGCAGGTTATTAAATGTCCTACAGACATCAGTGCGAGTGACAGCCACCAGAAAAAAGTGGCTTAGTGAAAAAAGAGAGGTGGAAAATTAAACTTCGCATTGGGCCTGATGATGATTAATCTCTTTTCTCTGATGAGCTGCAACTGCTTAATCTTTGCGATTAATATCACATCACTGAGGTACAAGGATGGCAGCTGAAAGGGAGCACATGCAAATGTTTAAAACGGGAGAGAGAAAAAAGGCCACAAATACCAACAGGTATGTTTTGCTCTTAAGGCTCCTAAAAGCAAGAAACTCAGTATGAAGCTGAGAGTCACCATTAGCGACTCTGCAGTCAGGTTACTGAGGCAGCTCGTGGGCAAACAAAGTCATGCAATTTAAAGGAGATAAATAGTAGGTTTCAACCATTTGGTTAAACGACTGCATTTGCATTCTACAGGAAAGACCACTTAATTCAGCACAGCTCCACTCAAGTGTACAAGAACAAGCAACTAATACCTTCACCCAACTCAAATAAGTTAGATAATTGTTATTTTCAAACTTAGTTACCTCTGTGTATATTGGCAAAGCTTTGAAGGAAGTTAGCTGGAGTTCCCTGGAAACTAATAATTACGTGTAGCTGTGCAGATAGATTTTTAAACTTGGTTTCTATAAGAATATTCTATAAAATGTAACCCCTCTATTGAGATTTTTACCTTAAACCCTTGGGTTTGTAACACACTGAAGCAAGAGGTGAAATAGCTAAATCCATTACACTTAATACTGGTAGAAAACATTCTGTGTGTAATACATTTCAGACCAAAAGAACCCTTTGTTAAAGTCAGTGTGGATCCCTTGAGACATATATTATAACAGTTTGATTAGTAGAGAATAAAAAGCAGACTTTTATAGCATTCATTCATCCGAAAATATAATTCCTGCTAAAGTTAACAAGCAAAATCATGGAGTTAGGTTAAAGTAAATCCAGTGACAGGCAGGAAATATACTGATTGTGAATTATCAAAGTGGTGGTATGATTTCAATACAATTTCAGAATGCTGAATACCTTAATATTGGGAAAGAAATGGATGAGAAATCTTCCATGTTTTAATGCTCTAAAGGTAACTTGTAAACACTACCGTGATTTTATGTTTTATTTGGAAAATTGAGAATACAACACTGGTAAGTTCATAAGACTTGATCCCACAAAAAATTGCAAAATTAGTGCTCAAAGACATCTTTTTTCTTCAATTTAATAAACACGCTTAACCTGCAACTGAAACTGTGATTTGATCCTTTCTGAAGGGTTATTTTTCACAGCGGAAAAGGTACAGTAACCTGGAGCCCAAAACAATTATGCTGCTTGGGAAATTAGTTTTTCTGGACTGGGATGGCAACTGATCATCCTGATAACTAACTTCTACTAGCTATGGGAAATTTAGTAATTATCCTATGAATTTACCTCTTTTTTTTAAACAGCTGTAAGTTGTGATAGCTGCAGCACTAGCACTCTCATCTGTAGTCCTCAAGATGATATTTCTTACAGTGCATTTTATGTACTGCAATATTTCATAATCATGATTACTGATTTTACATGAAACTGAAACTGTTAAAATGATCCTTTTTTGGGTTTGGTTTTTTTTTCCATAGTCCACTTCTCATTTTTCACTTCTTACCTTGAAGCCAGAAATATCTGGACAGAGATTAAAGCATGCATTTTTTAACAAGGTGGAATAATTTACTCAGAGATGTGCTAGAATCCTCCACCAGCTTTGAAATCAAGTTCAGAAATCTGGCTAGAAGAACAGCTTTGGTGAATCTAGAACGCATGGGTCAGATGCAGGAATTACCAGCCAGCATTATTCTATCAATTCTACAATGTAATACAGCTTGTGATATGCAAGATATAAGAAACGTTGATTGTTAACAGTTACTATGATGGTAAAAACCTACAAAGCTTCACAAGCCCACAAAACATCAGTAACTGTTCTGTGTAATTTTGAGAAGAATCTACGAATTTGTCTGTTGGGTCCATTTTGAAACAAATTAAACAAAGACTGTTGCAGCTACTCTAGGAAAGATGTACTGACATAAAAGGAAGGAAAGGTGAATGATAAAGTAGGAAAAATTGTAGAGGAAGAAAATGTTGGGGAGAAACACAACTACTTTGGGGTACTTTTTTTTTTTCACTCTACTTAATCACATATGAAACAGATAGCTTTCACATTTTTTATTCCAGCAATTTCTTCAAGTGCTTTCCAACATATAAAAATAATACTATCTTATTAGCTATTGTTTTATTTCAATTCCAGAAATAATCCTCTATATATTACACAAATGCTATGCAACATTCTTTGATTTTAAACTACACCAACGAGAACCTCAATCCTGTGTCTAGAGAGCCAAATGAAGATCCTATTGTAGCACCAACAGCCATAACTGCACTGGGTTTAATCTGCTTAGGAAGAACAATAACCACGTCGAAGATTTGGGGGCCCAGACTTCAGTGACTAGATGAGAGTCCACAAGCTGCCCAGGCTTCCTCTGCTTGTCATGGTGGTGCATCTGACATACCTGTGCTTGTTCAACAACAGCCAACACAAGCAGGGCTGACTGAGCTACAATCACACTTTCAGTTTACCTTGTACATACATGTTTTTGATTTTTCATTCAGGACCTTGGTGTGTTACTAGCTACAAGCTAGTAAGCTACTCCAGGTGTTTAGTGTCTTTTACTAGTGACAGTGATTTCACTGGGCATTTCAGAAGTTCAGGAAGCAGTATGCAGAAAGCAAACCACACAACTCTTCTTCAGAATAGGTACAGACATTATTACAAGTTCACTGGAAAATATCTCATTGTGAAACACTTTATTTATACAGTAAAATATATTAACTGGGATTGTAATTATTTTTTTAAAGTAAATATACCAAACAGAAGCACAGGGTCCTTTGGATTGTGAATTTATTTAGGAAAATGTGATGATTCTATGATTTCTTTTTTGCAATTTTAACTTCACTACTTTCAGCTCTTTCCCCCTAATTCCTCACTCATCTCTGCGAACTCTGACATTTGGCAATTCCAAAGACAAACAGAATTATAAAATTAAAAATAAAAAAAAGAGGTTTAAACCCTTGATGTATACATCCTGGACTTTGACAATTCCAACAGAATTATAGAGAAGGGCAGTCATACCACAGGTTAGAAAGAATTGTTGTCCCAGGATAGCTCAAATAGCTTGAACACTGTTAAAGTGGAAGAAAATCTCAGGTTAAAAAGCAATCAGTCTCCAGGTCATCAACTTTTCCTCTTTTTGTTGGTATCTACAAAGCTGAGTGAACCAGGATGACTGCTGTCAGACTATGTTTTTGAAGCTGGTTGTGCATGTCACTCAATAGTCCAAGGATATCTAGATACATTAAAAAAAAATCTCTTTCAAGTCTAGAAACAAGAATTGCAAAGCAACACAAGAGAGGTAAAACTTCAAGGGAAGGAAATAATTACTCAGCTGAACAATTCAATGGCTGCCATGTCAGAAAAATGTTTGAAAAGGGTAGGGAGGGAATAAAAGAGATGTGTTGAAGATACTGGCATTGTTAAGCTAAGCATACCTAAAACATATCCACCCAATAACAGGGTATCAGCCTTCCCACTCAGTTGCTTTTCCTAAGCCATTGTGCAGAACATAATCTGTAGAACATAAGAATGACCATACACAATGTGTGAAGTAATTACTTGAATATTTTTTTAACTTGACTCCTCCTTCTGATATTATACACATTTAAATAAATGTGTAATACCAGAAGGAGGTACAAATAAACAACAAATAAATATTCAAAATATAAGTTTTAAAAGTAATGAAAGGGACTTCAGATGCAATTTGCTGTCTAACAAGGCAGATTTTGATTTCAAACTTCTTCCTGATCTGAAAAATAGCCCACAAATTCTAAATACAGAAACTTTGCAAGAATCAAACAGCCTAAATTAATTGTTCTGAGACTCAAAAACTAAATTTTCATTTCAATCTTTTAAAGCATCTCTTTTTCAGATATGTTTTCATCTTATGTTTATACATTTGTTGACCTGCTTGGCTGTTTGCCTCCAAAGCTCACTGATTAATTTCAAATTACTTTGTTAGAGGGAAAGAAGTCAGAGGTAACGAAGCTTCTACAATTGCCAAGAACACAGAGAGAAAGAGAGATGAGAGATGCCAAACATTCTACTGTTGAGAAATACACTGCAGCAGGAACTCAGGATTTATTTAGATACCAGGAGATCCATATGGGAGCTAGATTATATAAATTGTAGGAAAAGCAACTTCAACATCAATCAGTTGCATGACATCAATCACAGCAAGTCAGGCTACATTAGTTCCAGTACACAAAGGAGTTCTGGTGTACTTAAAACTGCACATTTTGTTTCAGAAAGCCAAGTCCTGCTTCTTGGGGTTTGATTTTCCTGTTTATTTTTAACAAGACAATTAATTACAGAATTACAGAATCACTATGTTGGAAGAGTCAAGATCATCGAGTCCAACCCAGCCCTAACACCTCAACTAAAACATGGCACTGAGTGCCACATCCAATCTTTTTTTAAACACATCCAAGGATGGTGACTCCACCACCTCCCCGGGCAGACCATTCCAATACTTTATCACCCTTTCTGTAAAAATTTTTTTTCCTAATATCCAACCTATATTTCCCTTGGTGCAGCTTGGGACTGTGTCCTCTCATTCTGTCAGTTGCTGCCTGGAGAAAGAGACCAACTCCCACTTGACTACAACCACCTTTCAGGAAGTTTGTACAGAGTGATAAGGAGTTGTAGAGAGTGATAAGGTCACCTTGCTTTTCTGTTTTTATACTAAGAAAACACGTTTTGACTATGAAGTTATTAAGTACCTATCTTTGAAACAGAGGAGGAACAATCAGGAAATAGCAGTCATACCGTTGAGTCTTCCATGCAGCCCTAAAATAATTTGGGCATCGGTATGTCCCTTCCTCTTGGAAGAAATTTGCTTGCTTTCATGTAATACAACTTTTATAGATGGCATTTTTCCCAAAAGTTTGTTCAAAGAAGGAAGAATACAAAGATGAAACAAAACCCTTGAGAAATCCCACCAATCACATATTCATTTAGCTGCTGTTGCAAAGAAACTGTCCCCTCACTCCTGTCAAAGAATTCCTTTTCATTCTGACCTTTATATTTCTCCCAGAAATGACAAATTAAAAGCTGTCTAGGAAAAGAAAGCCAAAAGAAAACTGGTGTTTAGAAGCAAAGAAACATTCCACCCAACCATGAGATTGTACAGAGAAGAAAGAAGGTAAGCCTACAGCTTACTTTGCTTTTCTGAAAGTATGTACTTAAAAACATGAGCATCAAAAGAAAACATGTGCCCTCAGTGCTGGAATTCCAAAAAAGCAATGCAGACTTGTTTTCCTTTGGCATAGCAAACTGGCAAAAGAAGTGGCCGTTGCAAGATTCATGGCTTCTCCTGAGATGACAGGGTTTAGGTTTAAAGATATGAACTCCTGGCAAGCTAAAGAAAAAACAGCACTGAATTCAACCTTTAGGGGCCCAGCAGGAGTGGACATCACTAACTAAGGATAAAATTGTATTGCAAAATTTTAAGTTGAATCAAAAAAGTGGCTGAGAAGAAAAAAAAAAATCCATGTTCTTTCTTTTGACCTCCAAAAGCTTCTCATGACCATGGCGTATTTTGGATGACACTCCTGGCATACAGCCATTCTTGTTTTGGTACAGAAACTACTTCAAATTTCCTGTCATTGCTCACAAGAAGGCTGTTTATTTATAAAATGGGGAGAAAAATCTTTTCCAATATTTACTTATTAAATTTATTTTCTCAGATGATGAACATATATGGCTTCCCAAGTCTGTAAAACAAACGTAGGGTCACTGACTTCTAAGGTAAAGATGATGAGCAGAGAATGAGACTCAGCTTTCATAACACTGACCTTCTGGTCCTTTATCAGCATTCTGTATCACCAGGGTTTCACACAAGGACAAGTTTTCCAGGAGCAACAAAACTTCTCATAAGCCTGAGGTCTTTGCTGTCATAATTGATGTTACTCTTGTAGGATCCCCAAACGTATTTAAGAAGGGATAGTGATTGCAGTAGAGATAGAGGTGCTTAAGTGGCAATTATCTATCATCTGAAATAAATATAACAAGAGAGGAGTAAGCCAGTATTATTTTCTCCAGAATGGAAATGAAGGGGTGGATTTTTAACTAAGCATAGCCAATATTCACGTTTAACATACCTCCTGTAAACCTGTTTGGACACTCATCACAATAGCATCCTTACTTATATGCAGAGCCACCCTTTCAGGACTTCTTTTCTCAGAACTTTATTAAACAGACAGGATCAAAACAAAGGTGGAAGCTTCTATTTTAAATGGACACTGGATTAAGTTTTCTTGTTTAATCCTGTTGAGACACACACCAGATAAAATTCAGGCCAATTGAAAGAAACATAATAAAAAAGCAATTCTATGTTTTGTACATTTTTGATTACACTGTCTGTGAGGGAATGTTTTTCCTGACGTTTGTTCATCACTTGCAAGTGTCTGACAGACATTTTAGTAATTAATTATTTGTTTACCTCTTTCTATGAGCAACTTGATGCAAGCATTAAAAGTCTGGGCAGCTTTCATCATGTGCCTAGATCATGTGATAAACTTTTGGCACTTAACTGAAAAAAGCTGAACCCCCAGAACCATTTTTTTGAGTCAAGTATTCACAAATATGATTTCAAAATCTACTTCCCATGAATATTAAAACTGGATATTCATTGTTCCCATCGACAGTCTTCTCAATTAACATATTCACTAGAATATTTATGGAAACATACACAAAAAGAGTGTGAACAGCATCAAAGTGAATCCATTTAAATACTAAGATGAGTATTTGCAGCCTTCCTTCAATTTATTTTATTGTATTTTATGAGGTGTTTGCCCAACTCTGGCTTCAATCACGTCTCTACAGATGACTTTGACTGAAATGAATTGTCAGGGAATGATAGTTGCCCAACACTGGAGTGAAAAGAGGACAATCAAGGAAAGCAAATCCCAGGAAAGAAGGCAGGCTCTGTTTTTTAAAATGCTACCCAAGCAGTTCAAAGAAACCAAAGTCAATTGCTCTCTCACAGACTCCCTACAGGACCTCACAGAACTTTTCAATTTTTCATCTTAAGGTTACGTTACTGGCTCTCTCTTTCCTGGGAAATACGTTCTAAACAGGAGCCCTACACACATACTTCAGGCTTTCAGCCACAAGTGGATCCACCACACCAGGACTGGTAACTCAAGTGTATTTTCATCCTGTCAAAATGGGGATGACTGTAAATTTGCTGAGGTCACACAGCCACAGTGCAGTATTTTCTTTCTTTCTTTTTTTTTGGGTTTTTTTTTTTTTTTTTTTTTTTTTTTTTTTNAATCAGTAATTTAGAAAGCATAGTCCAATTACCGTTCCAAATCTCCATTTTACATGACTTTCATGTTAAGGGGGATAGAAAACTGCCACACATAGCTTGGAAAATTAATCTATTTATGGAGCTACCACTAGTTAGTGAAACTGCTATTCTCTTTCTAATGAAAATTCATCATGTATTATTTGATTATTTCCTTTTCCCTGTTTTAAATGCACTCAATGCACTTTGTCTTTTGAATATAATTTAAGAATGTTGGAACAATTAGCTTTTTCATTCAAAGTGACAGATAACTGAAATTATGCTGTCCTTGTGCATTATTAAAAACAACAGTAACCAGGTACATTTAAAGGCTATATAATATTCAATATCATCTTTAATATTCTGCTTCATAACTTTAACAGACATTTACACATGACTAATGAAGCTTTTAGTAGTTACTGCTGTCACAGCTTGAGCAACACCACCTCCAATAAATATTCTAAGGGAAGGGTCTTACTGGAAGTGTCTGAGTGACATCAGTGAAGTAGCAGGCTGACATGTACTTGCTGACAAGAGAACAAAATCCAAAATAAAAAAAAAAATCTGTCTTAAGGAAGTTGAAACTATTTAAAAAGCAGTAAGGCATGCTTTATATTACAGATTCACAAACAAAGCTTTTAAAAGGTTTCTAATGTGACCCCACTCCCATGCTATGGCAAATGAATAACTTAAGTTCTTAGATATAAATACATAGATGAGTAATGTAATTCCTAATTACCTCAAGAATATATGAGGCAGACACAGCACTACAGGTGTCATACCAGAGATTTGAGTCTAGAGCCCTGAAACATACAAACAAAGAAAAAAAAAATGCAGAAGAATAAAAAAATCTCCATAAAGATTTTTGCTTTGACAACACAGGTAGGCTAACCTTTAAACATAGTGAATAAAAGACCATGCTGATTTTACTACTATATGTAGATGTCTCCAAACAGAAACATTCCCAGGCCTGGCAGGGCGATTGGATTCACCGAAGGTAAATCATGCTTGACCAACCTGACTGCTTTCTGTGATGAAATGACTATGAATACATGACCAGTTGATGCAACTCCCTTGAATTTAAGCACAGTATCCCCGTATCCAAGCCGGGATTTTACCATGTATATGGGTGGACTACTAGATGTGTGAAAACTATCCAGAATGTGGGGCTCAAAGGGAGATGGTACGCATTCCTGGTGTGTCTGGAAGTCCATATATTCTCAATCCTTGGAGGTTTTCAAGACGCTGTTGAATAATGGCCTAAAAAACCTTGCCTGATTCCAATACCCACACTGATCTGATCAGGAGTTTAATGAGAGAACTCCTGAGGTCCCTTGCACACTGAATAATTAAATGAGTTTATGAAGACACCAGGTACTGATGACTTCTTTAATTTGGTGAAGAAAAGTCTAACAAGAACCACTTACTCAAATCTAAAACCAGACATACTGAAAAGTAAATTTCTAGCCCTGTAATTAACAAAAGAAAAAAGAGCCAGGAGGCAGAAAGGACTCTCTACATTTCTGATGGTTTAAAATCAATTGCTGTGAGGCAATCTGTACTCAGTTAGAGAATCACAGAATGATACAATTGTTTATGATGGAAAAGGTGTTTAAGATCGAGTCTATCCACTAACTCAGCACTGCCATGTCCACCACTAAACCATGTCCCTAAGTGCCAAATATACACATCTTTTAAATATCTCCGAGGATGGTCACCCAACCACTTTTCTGGGCAGCCTGTTACAATGTTTGTCAACCATTTCCACAAAGAAATTTTTCCCAATAGCCAATCTAAACCTTCTGTGATGCAACTTGAGGCCATTTCCTCTTGTTTGATTGCTTATTACTTGGGAGAAGAAAGCCACCCTCATCTCACTACAACTTCCATAGAGAGCTCAAATATGAGCAAATTTTGAGAACCACCGTGGAGAAAAAAACCAAGTCATGTAAAATAACAAAATGGCATTCACTTTTTGTCTATAACACTTACAAGTTAAAGAAAATGCTAGCTATTATTCAGTTAAATAAATATCTAACCGACCTTAGTTTTTAACCAACCGAGATTAAATAACCCCCATCCAAAATTAAGAAAAAAGAAAACAGATACAGAAAAATAACCAAAAGAGTAACTAACTGTATATAATTTCCAGTCCTTTTCCAGTGCAAGGCTTTGTAATAGGTAATCGGCTTTGTTCCCTAGTTTGAATTTAAGATTAATTCACAGTGAGAGCTTTAAGTCACTTCAAATACCCTGTAGCAGCAAATTTCAAGATTTGTATTGAGTTCTCTGTAAAAACAAAGGATTCTATTCACAGAGGAATTTAAAACACCATAGCATTATCAATTGTGGACACAATTAAAATAGTCATTATGACGAAGCAGCATAATATTCTTCTAAAAGGAAAAAGGTGAGGCCTGCATTTGCTCAGCTTTTAAAAATCAAACAAAATCAGTACTGTTCTGCCTGCTAGATCGTTATTTTCAAATATGCAGCTGGCACCCCTTGTATTTCCAATTTAACATGCATCCCATTCTAGAATGAACTCATGGAGTTACTGCACATTAAGGTAAAATTTTAAGTACTTGAATAGATTTGCATAAACAAATATTTGTACATGGCATATAATTAATTCAGAATCATATGCAACACACGCTGAAAATCTTTACATGATCTTACTTGTAATTTAACATGTAAACCCCTCTTGTTTCCAAACACAGCACAGATTTGTCAGCCAAGGATACATGAAAGAAACTCAACATTTTAAACAATGCCTTTTTAAAATTATCAAACTGTAAACTAGTGACTGAAAAGTTTGAAAGGTTGGTCATGCTAAGGCAACTACAAAGGCTGAATGACATTTTTTTACTCTTGCCAAAGTAACATACCTATTGCCCGACATAAAATGCTTTACCTCCACAATAAAGAAAGCAAACAAAAAAAAAAAAGCTACAAAGTAGTAAAAAACCAGGAGAGCCAGAATCTTTGAACCTCACCTAACTGAAATATTACGGCTGAACATCTGTAAGGCCAGGAAAAAACTTCATCAGACAGACAATTTAAAAGACAAAGTAGTGATTATTTCAAGTCTTGTTATAAAAAAGTGCTCATTACATAGCTTCAAGTCAATGTACCTATAAACTGGAGGATTTCCACCTAAAAAAAGAAGGGGACAGGAAGATATTTCAACTAAAACAATCCACTCACAGTCAGGTGGATGGGGATCCAAACTATTTTTAAGTAAAGAAACCTTATACAAATATTCATTGATTTTCTGTGTTCAGCATATCTGAAATGAGATGTTAAAAATCTTACAGGGTATAGGACAGACCAACTTTTAAGATTTAGAAAATACAGAGAAAAAAATTAGTAAACTGGGCAGGGGGGAAGTTGTTGCACTTTTTCAAAGTTCAAAGATGAGTGGAAAACCAAGTAATTGCGGCCAGTAATTAACTCAGCATCCTCAGTAGTGAGAACATGGTAATGAAGGCCCTTTGTTGAAATCTGCACCTTGGGAACTATTTCATATGCAAGCCAAACAAGATTTATTTAAATAAAATCAATGATGACTGATCTACATTTGTCTACAAATCTTTCAACACCCCACCACCCCCCTCAGCCATTATTCTTCTCCTACCTTCAAAACTCCCAGCAAACAGATAAATCCACGTAATGGCTGGGACAAAAAGGATGGTCAGAGAGGCAGCCAGGAATTTCCGTCGCCCTCTGCAGATCCCCAGCATTCTCTCAGGAGTGCAGAATCCCAACCCAATGCTGTTCCTATGTCGGAAGCAAATAGTCCACAGCCTCCCACATATTACTCCCTGAAAAGGAAAGGAAAAAATATTTCAACAGCTTATCAGTCTACAGGAAGTTATACACTATGCCAGTGTTCCAAAAGAGTTAAAAGAACAGGCTAAAAAAAGGACTACTGCAATTGCAAGGTAGTACACATTTCAACATTATCCATAACTACTTAATAATAAAAAAGTTTTTGAAGTCAAATTAAGACAGTAAGTCAATAAAGCATATCATATCACCTAAATACACACTAAGCTCCATCTTACCAAGAGATGTCAGCTTTATTTGTGGTTTTGTCCTCATTTTACTCTACAGGAACTCCAAGATCTTTGATGCCCATGTGTGCTGGGGTTCCATGGCACATAAAAGAAAGCCACCCACATTCCTTCACCTGCTCTCAAAGAGCAGAAGTCACACCACTGAATCAGTGATCTGTCTGCAGTTGGTCATGAACTCAAGAGAGTGAACCAAAAAAAGGAAAGCTGAAGATTGGGGAGTAAAGGGATGTTACTGAAATTACCCACTTTACACATCAAAAAGTAGTGCTGATGAGCTGCTGTGTAAAAGGGGAAAAGAGAAGGTGCAAAATGGGGAAGGAAATTTCCTTATTCACACAGGGAATATCAGGAGCTTTAGACTGTATGCCATGAGAAAAATGGATGCTGCTGAATAACACAGTTTTTATCAGGAAAAAAAAATTCTGATCCAAATTTGAAATAATTGTTCTGCATTTCAGAGGAGCCAAAAAAAAATACATGATAATTTTTATTCACAGGAAAATGAGTATTCCCACACCAGTGCTGGCATGCAGAGCATAAAAATAATGTTTCATATTGATAGCAGGTTTTTTTGAAAGGGAAGGAAAGGCTAGTCATAGACAAGTTAGAAGGGGAAAGATAAGTATTAAGTTCATGCAAATCTACTCCAGGTTTTGTGCAAAAGGGCTTTTTTTTCAATTCTAAGAATAGAAGTGGCCTACAAGAATGACAGGGAAAGAAATACAGACTCTGGTAGCACAAGGTGTTTAATAACAGTGCCCTTTGACTTATGCTTTATCTAGCAGTAGAGCTAATACAAGCAATGAAAGCATTTCTACAGTGACATGTTAACAATGGCTGCTGTGTATCTTGAGAGTGTCTTAACTCTACAACTCCATATATATTGCAGTAAAAATCAATTCTGAAATTAAATTACAGCAAAAATGAGAATGTAGACAAGAGAAATAGGTTCAGACAAAAATCTCTGGTGCTGGAGATACCTGGCTGCAGTAATCAGGCAAACTTACACCTGTTCCTTGAACATTCAATAGAGCCCACTTTACTACACTACAGTTTAAGAGAAGATAGTACGCTGACCTTGGAACTGATAAAATGGACTACAATTTGTCCAGAGCCACCATAAAAAGCATTCCATTGTGCCAGCTTTTCAAGGCAATGAATGCCTCACCACAGAGATTTTGCACAAAATATGTGGGCAGAATTAATACTACAACTGTGGTATTAGAGTCACTCTGTGTTAGACAGAGACACACATTTGGTAGATAAATTGTGGAGAACTCTTATCTTTATTCGCTGTATTTGGATAATGATTACATTTCATTTCTTTTCCTTATAGCACATAGCCTGTACAACTTCTCTGAAGAGAGTCCTTTACATGCCTACTTGAAAAACACTTTTGCAGGCTTCTGTGTTTATAAGTATGTATATTATAAAATGCACAGAATCACATATTTTAAGTAGGAATTCTTTTTTTTTTCCTTAAATGTACTGGCATGCACCACTGATACCAGTCTGCACATACAAAAATAAACCTCTGAAAATGTAAACTCCCAAGCACAGTCATTCGCAAATAGCCACATCTTACACTGAAACACACACTGGTTGGATACTGCTCCTATCAATGACACGTGTAAAAATTACAGGTAACAAAGTAAGAGCCAACACCACCTTTCTGAAATCACCGTGTTACAAGTATGCTGATACAAGTTTCCAGGGCAATGACATACAGACTCTAAAGCCCAGAGTTCTAGCGCTGCTAGTGGATTCATTCATCCTGGGGTGGCATATTTAAGAAATCATTTGGTTTTTCCTACATATTCTTTTAAATATCCATGTAAGTTAAGTTTCTGAACAGGCTGATATGGAGGATGGAATCCAGCTTTTCTGCCCTACGAATGTAAAGTACTCTAACAAATCAAAAAGGTATAAGGCACAACACTGAACTCCCAGTTCAGCTGCGAAGGAAAGACAGGAATGTGGCAAATTCAGTTTCCTACAAATTGTCATCGTTCAGACAAAACAGCCAAATCATTTTGCACATTCATGCATATCCTTCATCTAACTAGAAAAACATTTGGGAAAATCCTTAACAGAGAAGTCAGCTTGTGATGGATCACCCTAGGAAATGTTAAGATACTTCTTTTAATAGTGCTTTAAAAGAGCCATAAACTAGTTTAAATTATGCTTCTACTATCTCCCATCTCCCCAAAGTTGTGAATAGCATCCCTCGGGTCTTACATATTCACTTTTAGTGTGTAAAATCACAGCACCTGCTGACTACTTTTATCCAAAGTAGACGATGCATCATGTGCAACTCTTACACAAGCAATTACATAAAACTTCCATGAATGGTAATGAAGATCCTTGGCTTACAGGAAGAGCTTTGAACTCAACCATGTATTCATTATTGGCTTTACTCATTAACAATGTCACCCAACATACCACTGTCAAATAAATTGAAAGAAGACATTGCAGCTCTTTTGACTTGGTTTTCCTTTCAACAGCTGCCAGATTGACATCCACCACAGAAAGAAAGGGATTTACAACACTGGCTGGACCAAGAACTGAGCACAAAACACAGTTGCACATTTCTGCCATATGAGCCTGCAAATGCCTTTCAGAATTCTCCTACAGTCTCACTGCTCCTCATGCCACAGTCCTAGTGAATCAGACTGTCATCTGCCTAAAAGGTCGTAGAAAGCAGTTTCATGGTACAAGCTAAAACTGAAGCAACTTCAGATGTGACATTGATAGGCACATTCATCTTTTCAGTAAAATGGTTTACTTCATTTACACCAAGCCATACAGTGCTCCTCCTCATAGTTTTCAGTCTGAACAGCTGTGTTAACTAAACGCTTGTACTCAGAAATACAAAGCATGAAATATATCAGAAACAAAACAAAGGATGAAGGACTAACTGGCCAATTTAACCACAGCATCCAGGTGTGACACTCCAATCAAAAAATAGCCAGAGGTTGCTTCCTTACCTGTTGCCCAATCTTGGTATTTTCAGATCTACCTGAGCCACAATGAGCATCTGCAACTTTATTGGTATTTATTGGGTTTATCTCAAAGCAAGGGAGACCAAAATTAGACCCAGAGTGAAAGGGAGCATTTGTGTATGCAGTTTCAAACACAGTCTCAGCTACACCCTTCCAGACACAATCATTTTCCTGCCTGTGGCACAGATACTAAAAAGTGTATGCATTGCAAGATATTGCTCTACCGTGCTCTTCAATTTTGCTCCAAGAGCATGATATGAATGAATTTTAGAAATCTGTTTCAGTAAGTACTACCCACAAAAGCTATTTGCATGTGCATCATATGCATTGTGTCTTGCGGTCAGTGTGTCAGGTGCTGTACACTTCTAGGACACACCAGTTCAGGATACATAAAACCTACTGCACAGAAACAGCTCCACAGACTGCTGCGACCTCGGGCCAGCTCACCGCTCCTGACTGCTGCTAACAGTGCTCCAAAAGGCTACCAGCTTGCACAGTACCAGCGTGTGGGGTCACAGTGGGAATTAAAACAATTTGGGGTTCTCATTACAAAGACTAACTCATGACTAATTCATCACCTTCTCACCTGACCAGAATGACCTTTCTTACCTTCACATATAGTCTATATACTTCCATTAACTATACTAACTTAACAGAGCAGTTTCTTTGTTTTAAATTGTGGATTATCTCCTCAGCTATGCATGAAGCAGCTCTCAACCAGTATGAGCAGCACATATATTAAAGTATGTAACACAACACTAATCACATTGGTATTCAGTTTCTATATATTTCTTTTCTTTAATTACATTATGAGAACTCAGCTATGTCAGACATTCAGGAGGAGTTCAGTGAAACAATGGAAGTAATTATGAAAACAAAAATCAAACACAATTAACTAGATTTAACTGCTCTACCATAAAAAGCTTTTCTAACTGCTTCAAACATTTCCTTGCATATGTTACAGTTAATATTTTCCCAGTAATCTTCCCTTTGTTTTTAGAGCCACTGGAAATAAATATATACAGTTAAAGTTGTTTATATAGCAATCCTGTGCCTTGGCTTTGTTGTATTTTTAAAATTAATGTTATCTAATTCTTTCTGCTCTTGCAGTCTCTCTGCTCTCTTTCTGCACACTTGCAGTCACAGAGTCAATGAACAATTTCTGCTGTAAAGCTTTTCCCTTGGCTCTGTATCAATGTAGCATTCATCCCTTATGGGAGATTTTTCAGATTTTTGCCACATTCAAGACATAAAAAACGTAAAGTAAAAAAGCAGTATCTTATGCAGTATTTTTCTGCTGCTTTTTTTCAAATGTTGATAATGAGGCCTTATAATGAGTTTACTCCTTAACAGTCAGATTTTCTCTTGCATCTTTGCAGTCTTCACATTATGGGAGCTGGTTGCCATGTGACATTGTAATATTAAAGAGAAGTTCAGTACCATAAAGGCAGGGTGCAGAGTAAACCCAAGATTAGGAAACACAGTATGAAAAAAATGAAATGATAAATCTTTAATTAAACACCTCTCTGTTAACTTTCATTGTTTAAACCCAGACAGCTCAACTAAGTACAACACAGCCACTCGCTCCCCTCACATTCTTCCAGTGGGATCGGACGAGAATCAGAAAAAGGAAAAACTCATGGGTTGAGACAAGAACAGCTTAGTAATTCAAATGAGGTATAATATTATATTATCATCACCATTATTATTACAACAACAACAGTAACTGCAATGAAAAGGAGACAGAGAGAGGAATAAAACCCAAGAAAAAGCAAATGATGCACAATACAGCTGCTTATTACTTGCTGACCAATGCCCAGCCTGTTCCCAAGAAGCAGTCAGTCCCTTCCAAATAACTCTCCCAGTTTATATACTGGGCATGTTGTCATATAGTATGGAATATCTCTGGCCTTTGGGTCATCTGTCCTGGCCATGCTCCCTCCTGGCTTCTTGTGCAGTTCCTCATTGGCAGAGCATGGGAAACTGAAAAATCCTTTTATTTGAATAAGTATGACTTAGCAACAACCAAAATATCAGGGTGTTATCAACATTATTCATATGCTAAATCCAAAACAGAGCACTGTTCCAGCTACTAAGAAGAAAATTAACTCTATTCCAGTCAAAACCAGGATAGTTAATGTATTCCACTTCTCACATTTTTAGAACAGGAACAGCATTTTGAAAGAAAATGCCATCTCTCATCAACCTCTTCTTCTTCCGCCCAGAAGAATTTACTACAGAAACAAATCTAAGGCTCCTTTTGTTCCCACACTCTGAATTTCCTTGGCATTGGAGAACCTCACCCCAAAATCAGACTTCTTAATCCTATAGTATCATGACTTTAAAGAAGGATTAGGGTTACACTCAAACTCAGCATCCACCTCACAAGTTTTGCGAAGCCACTTTATAGTAAAAGATTACAGCAGAGTTTCCAAATGCTACCAAATGTACTCTTTGTCAACTAGTTACAAGGAAGCAGTCCTATCTGTAAGAGAGAAAATAGCCAGTAAGCTGACAGCACAAATGGGTTCTGCCTTGGAACTGCGCTAACTGCTCCGAGGACACACAGGATTGGCATCTTTTATATCTTCACTCAGCACGTGCTGTGGCTTAAGGAAAATTCTATTAGTGCACTGTTAATCAAAGTTTTCTAGAAAGTTCCAGCTGTAAGCAATACCACCACAGGAACTGAATATCTCCTGACAGTAGTCACAGACAAAGAGAAGCAAATAAATAACATGCTTTCACATTTTCATGTTTTCATTTCCATATACTCCTTTATGTATGTACATATATATATACACACACACACTTTTAATGGCATTCTTTTTTCTTTTAAAGCCTACACTTTCATTCAAAAGAATGAAAGTCTGCAACTTCCAAAATTATTTTTAAGGAATAAGACAATCTAAGACCAACAGGACAAGAATCTTTTCCTAAGCCTCCACTAAAATGTCACTGTTAATATGAGAGAAAATAAAATGCAATCAGTTGAGAAAGGAGAGAAGCAACAAAATACAATGAAAGAAAGATCAACCTTGCCTGTAACATTTCATTTACAGCCAAATAATTATACTTACTTTTAAAGTAGCTACTGACCTGTTTTCTCAAGGAGTTCTCCAAACCCCATCTTTATTCTACTTTCTCAGCTATATGGACATACAGCATCAGTACTTCCTGACTCCCAAACTTATCTAAGAACTCAGCACAATTCAAAGAAAGTGAAACAGAGCCTGGCTTGGTTTGTGTATGGCAGAATTCTAACAAGGCCCTATGTACACATACTAAGAGTACCTTAGAATTCGAGATGGCAATGCCACTGAATAATGAACATACTGGAGACCATGACCAGCTATCAGTACCACATACCTATGATACAGGATATTTCAACAAAAAAGCATCTCTCTTCAGAATCACAGTCTACAGTCAGGGCACAGCATTATTACATATAAGAATTTCAGACTTATAAAAAGGACAAAGCTACACACCTTTCCAAATCCAAGCATCCCTACCTAAAGTAGTGGCAGAAGGCAATAAAAACCAAAATACCTTAACATGCTATCTGTTCTAAACTCGAAGAAAACATCAGTTTATTGGTGCATCACTGCTCTTCCCACCTCTACACCACAGCATCTTTCTACTTCATAGCCAAACAAAGACAAGCCATGGATTTTGCCATTCACCTTGTGCATGTAAACCACACAGAAAAGAAAATGTTCTTTAAAACAGGAGTAGGGCACTGTGTGCATAATAACCCTTCTCCAGAATTTTTATGCTGATACTTTGCTTCTCAGCTGAAGTTCTTGGATGCTTGTTCAAAAGCAGTATACCTTCATTAGAATCCACTACATATAAAGCTGCTCTAACAAGGAAATTGATTAAAGATTCATTAGAAAGTTTTGCTCAGGAGAGAACAATTATTCCTTGAAATGTTCCTCCCTGACAAAAAAAAATCCATCTCACTATGAAGCTAAGTCCTACTATACAAAAATTTAAAAAGCACAACAAAGCCCCCCCAACTTTTCTTTTACTGCATAGATCTTGAACTACTAGTTTTACATGGGAATTTATAACATGCTTACATATTCATAGCATGTTTACAGCAGCTACTTACTTGTCAGATGAAAATAAAAGCTGGCATCATACTTAGAAATTGATCTTTATTAAATATTTGCATTAAATTAAGCAAATTACATTTAAAAAAAGGTGAGAAATGGTGGCTCTCTCCTCAATTCTGGGACTAAGAAGGAAGCAGCTAAGGAGTGCATAGATCCCATGGGTCAAAATTTAGCAGTGCAAGCTGGTACTGAGTGACAGGAGACACCTGACTGCAGCAATCAGTTAATGTGTTTTAGGAAGGACTAGCCAAGAAGACCAGAAGGCGGAATTATTCTGTATGTGAGAACAGCTGAAATACATGAAGCTCTCCTTAGGATCATCTCCCTCTACTCAGCAGCGGTGAGAAACACTGGGCTGCTCTGTCCAGGTCTGTGCTCCCCAGTGACACAGCCAGAGAGGCAGCAGACCCTCCATCCTTGGAGACATTCAAAACCCAACTGGCCTCCAGCAACCTCCTTTAGTTGACCTTGCTTTGAGCAAGGTGTTGAACTAGGCAATCTCCAGAGGTCCCTTCCAAATGCAACTCTATGATTCCTGATGCCACAATTTTGTATCCAGTCATAAAACAAATAGTGGCCATTTAATGTAAATACTTGAAATTCCAACTAATAGTTATTTTGCTATGCATGAATGAACATGCATATAATTATATTGAAACACACACGAGAATCCCAGGTTAAACTTTCAGCTAGTATAAATCAATACAGTTTCAGTAAGATCAATTCAATCAGCATCAATTCACAAAAAAAGGGACTAAGTCTCTCAAACTTGATGAAAAGTTGCATTTTTTTTATGTAAGCATCAAAGTTCTCACCTCATTACTATACATTGCCTAAATACAACCAAACCCACAAATATCTTTATCAGATATATATAAAAATAGATGTTGAAATGAAAATTCCAAGAAATACTGGTAATTTCCTATTTGAATAATCAAGAATCAGCAAATAGGAAAAAAGTGTGGTATATGGAAACTTGTGACCATAATCAAAAGCAGAAGACAAATCTTTCACTACAATCACAGTGCTGCTTTACCAAGCACACACGTAAATTTGGTACACATTCTCAATAGTTCTTTGATGCTACTGCAGAACATCAAACAGCACCAAGAATTGTGAGCAACCCCTTTTATGTAAGTTTCCTGCTGAAATCCCTGTGTTTCAAGGTCCAGTAATTAGTTCTTAAATATTATACCACCTAAGTGGGTTTATAAGGACTATATATTTCTGTAGCCTTTCTGAAGGCTGAGTGGGTTCTCTATAAATTAATGGGAAAGGTGCCACACTCAATTTTACCTGACAGATAATTCTTGCAGAATAATTTGGTGTCAGACATATTTTAAGTAGCAAAGGCAGCTGTGGATTTAGGTTATTTCACATAGGACACGTTCTTGAACATTGGAACACTGGGAGAGGGCTTGATAAACTCGAATTTATAAGCACAGATTCCTCATGGCTTCTTATTTAGTACTACATAGATTAATGTGGGTATTAGACAATGGCGCACGAGTTTTAATTACAGAAGTACTATGAAAGGTGTTATCAAAGCTAAACAAAGCTGTAGAAACCAGCCTCAAGGGGAGATGCTGGCAAAAACACTTTCTAAGGAATCCAAATTCTCCATGTGTAGAGTTAGGATTTCAATACAATCATAGGAAAGTTCAGGTTGGAAGGGAGCGCTAGAGGTCATCTAGTCCTATCCTCTGTACAAAAGCTGCACGAAAAACGCTCTTTCGAACCAATGTACCATTTGGAGAGCTCTTTATTCTTCATTTAAAAACTACTGTCTGAGGGAGGGTGGTCTGCCTGGAGAAAAAGGGCAGTGGGCCGTGTTCCCATGTTCTCTCAATCTCCTGAAACTGCAATGATTTCCACTAAACATTTCATTACATCTCTGCATGAAAACTTCCCTGTTTGTAATTTCTACTGATCTCTTTATCATCACCATTGTTTTCAGAAGTTACTGTAATTCTGCAATTAGACAAAGGTGTAGAAATAATAAATATAAAACATTTACTAAGTCTCTCATAAAGAAAATCAATACACTGAAAAATTACCTTATTCAAATGCATGTAATTAACAATTCCAGTTTAAATTTGATTATAATTAGTAACTTTCAGGGCAAAGGAGAGTTTGCCAGACCTTTTCTAACAAAAGGAAAAGAGGATAATGATGATGTTGAGGATCATGAAAGGATGTAGAGGAACGTACAGGCATGGATGACCATGTTATATAAAACAAATGCACACTTTGCACTGGCTGGTGGAGATGAGGGGGGAGAACGAGAGAGGATGAACAACCTCTGACTCTCCTTCCAAACTGCCTCTATATTCTAGTATCTGTTAAGACAATTTGACTCTTTCTGTGTCTGGCAATCATTGATAAGCTAGTAGCTTATCACTGGTAGCTAGTCCTAGCTACCCTCTAGGACTTCAACAGCAAGTCTCATGAGAGCAGGACAAAGACTGGGTAAGAGTTTAGGTGAAACAGATCCTTTCTCTCTAGTCTGAGGTTGCTCTCGACTGGACGAAAATATTTCACCCGAGTGAAACAATCAAGCAGAAATGATGAAGTTTTATTAAGAATATTCATACCTGCAAAGGAAATTCTGAAAGACTCTTCAGCTTTCTATACTGAAGTTTGATTCCTGGAACATTCTGCGTATTAGATCTTTATAATTTAAAACCAAGAAATCTTTAAATATGTCTTTATACAAAAAACCTACAAACACACATATATAAAAATATATAACTTCAACTGATACCAAAGCCAAAACAATACATTTGAACTACATTTTTTAAAAAGTTAGTCTAAGCAATGGAGATGCAGTTGAAATAATTCCATGTGTACCAATATTTTAAAAACTTTGCTCCCCTGCTTCTTCCAGATCTATGATTTTCTAAGGTTCTCCATGTATCTGTTAGCTCCTGGGCTTCCTTTCAGAGCGAGACAGGTAGGTTCTTCTGACACAGAAGCAGGGGAATTTTTGAACAAGATTTACCACAGGAGCTATTGCCTACAGACAGCATAGATAAGATTGCTCCCTGCACACTGTAACACGCCCCCAGCACTGCCTTAGCAGGTTTGCTGCCTTTGGGAACTGCCATCATGCAATGCCTCAAGAAATACAACAAATTTTCTGCATCATGATACAGTCTGGGTGAACTGTGGCGGGTTTTGTGGCTCATACAAAGAAAGAAAAATAGCAGTATCTTGGGATCACAGCAGAGGACGTAATGCAACACAGATGCAGCCAGTCTGTTCCACAGGGGCCAATCCCTTCCCACCTCTTGGCCTGCAGATCAGGACATTCTCTCAGGCAATGCCTTTTGCAGTATAACACTCGTGGTTAAAATGTTTGTTTTGTTACCTACAGATGGTCCACTCTTGTCTTGGGTTGCAACTCAAAATGTAACCCAGGGTATGTATTCTATTAACATCTGTTAAAACCAGGTGGGGCAGTGTTCTTTATCTCTTTCATGACCCATCCCTCATAACTCTAGGGTGGGTAGGGGGTATGGGAATCTTCTGTTAATGGCACAGCTGTTAAAACCAGGTGGGGCAGTGTTCTTACAACCCATCCTCCCTCCAGGGAGATATCTTCTGTTAATGGGCCATTGAGTCTCACTGCATGACTTATAACATTACATCATCCCACTGTGAGATGCTCCCCCCAAGGGGAGGAGCCAAGCATTCCTACCTGGATAAAACCTGACATTCAGAACACCGGGACAGCCTGTTTCCACTGGATTCCCAGAGGAAGACTGGATCCATCTCACCACCATTGGACCTTCAGAGAAAACTACACTCTCTCACAGGATCATCTCTGCTCCAACAGGACCACATCTGTCACTTCAGGTGGACTTAACTGGACTGCTACCAACACCCTGACCAACAGGGTGTTCGGTTGTATTCTGACTCTGTCAGTGTTTTCTTTTTTGTTTGTTTGTTTTATTGTACTACTATATTTTTATTTTAATTTTCTTAGTAAAGAACTGTTATTCCTATTCCCATATCTTTGCCTGAGAGCCTCTTAATTTCAAAATTAAAATCTTTTGGAGGGAGGGGGTTTACATTCTCCATCCCAAGGGAAGCTCCTGCCTTCCTTAGCAGACACTAGTCTCTCCAAACCAGGACAACTCTATTCTTGTATTGCGAGCATTATCTTTTATCATAACCCTACAGGACACAGGGACACAATATTTTGAATCTAAGGGCCATCTAACTGCAGATTAAACAGCAGCTGAAATGATCATAAACTAAACAAGGTCAATTCAGTTACAATTGTACAGACACTGGGATCATGATACTGACCCCAAGGCTAATGCTTCACTAACAAGATGAGCTATACCTCAATATGTATTGCAACAGAGAGCAGTAACCACTATAGATCACTGCACTTTAAGCAGAGGAGCTTTCTCACTTGCTCATGGGAACCTGTCAGCGAGACAGCATGAAAATACAATGGTTGGGAAAATAACTCTAGCACACTTCTAAAAATAAAACTTTTTGGAACTTTTTTTGTTGCTAAGAGATGTAAGAATATTTGAAGGGCAAGAAAAGTAGTCCAGAATTTTACTATAATTATTATTAGCTAATGTGATTCAGACAGGTTGATTTTGACAACAAATTACATAATATTGTTTTTCCAAGATTCACCCACAGCTGTGAGGACACAGTTTGGTAGGACAAGTTTTTTTTTATTGCCAAGCTTATATTAACTGCTATTTCAAATGATAAAAAAGATTTTTTAAAAAAGACCGAAAAGGGCTTTAATTTTTTTGGGTGCTGTAAATGAGACCTATGGATATATAAAATACATGCAGCGATTATATATTATTGCAGAGGTGAAAGAAGGAAAATCCTTTATTTCTAATGTAATTCTCAATGCAACTTCACTGAGAATATTTGAAAATTTAGACTATGCACAAATCAAATAGTCTGAATTTTTATAAGATGTAATCATTTGCAGAACACAGTACTAAGGATAACTTTGGGATGCACAAGCTAATAGAAAATTGGAGTATTTTTCACCACTAATTCCTGGAAAAATATATGCTGCATATATTTTACAGGCAACTTAAAATTTGGTCTTTAAAGTTCTGAAGTTAAGCTTTCAAATATTTCTCCTTATTTATCACAAAATATTCAAAATTCTAAGACCCATTTTGTTTGACTTGTTTTATGGAAATGTCAAGGTATACCTTGTAGTAACTACAGTTTTTATACCATGCTACTAAGAGACATTTAAAATGCATTCAGTTATTAGAAGGTGCTCTGGTACATAAAGTGAAAGCAGCTCAAATGCATGTTTTGAGTGTGTTAAGAATGACACAGCTGGAAATTTCAACAGTAAGGCTGTTGAAGTATCTCTTCTGTAACATGCTAAAAATGTCCTGCACAGTCTTCAGACATTTTAAGACATTTAGACATAGTTTTGTAGTTACAGGGTAAATTATGTTCTGATTGGCTGATTCTTTGGCCACATATTTTTAAATTATTTATCTAACAAAAAACAACAAAAGTAGAAAAAAAGGTGAAAAGGCTTATGCCAGTAATATGAATTACCTCCAAAATGCATACTCATTGGCTTTGCATTTCAATGGCATAATGCAAAATCATCTACACTTGATTCAATTTCCTTAAAATGAAATATTCTTTTAAAAGGAAAATGCATTTAGTCCTGAAAGGTTCAACTTGATTAAATGCTAATACGGATGTTAATGCTTTGTATTTTGTAAAGTTTATGTACTCTCTTATGAAAAAATGTTTCACATTTGAAAACTTGTGAGATGTATTAGTTTCTAGCTCACATACAGCATTTGAAAGAATACTTTACTTTTTTAAACAGACTTTGACAGATTAAAGAAACCAGTTAACATTTATTGATATGGCTGACCTTAAAATCATGTCATCTCTACAGCCAAAAACTTTAACAAATTTTGAAACAGAGAGACAGTGAAATATACTGAAAGCAACAATGAGTACCATTTTAAATAAGGCGGTAGATAATTGGATAGCAGGGTTAAAGACTACTAAAAAAGTATAGTAGAGTGAAAAATATGCTAAAGAAAACATGTTCCTGTATAATGTTCCTTAAACTAAGGTAATATGTCTTCTTTCTGCCTAAGTGGCCATTTCAACAACATGCATTAGCAGCCTGACAACCTTGGGTGTCTCAGAACCGAAGAGAGTTCCCAACAGCAGGGTAGGGGGAAGAAGGGATTGCTCATTTTCTTAAACAGCACCTTCAGATCAGAAAACTTTGAAAGCTTGTTTCTCCAATTATATTTGCAACTATAAAAACCTCAACTTCACCTTTTTAATTAAGTTTGAATGCTGAAGTTCTATCAGAACTTCAAGAACTGAACTTGACATAAAATGTCACCTCCTCATGGCTTCTGAAAAAGTCATAGGGGTTGGTACTACTGCTGGAGACATTACTGGAAATGCACAGATCTGCCGGATGAAAGTGCCAACCATTACTTGATACTGATCGCTATTCAGGCTCTTATCATGCAGCTTTTGGAATTCTGAGTCTGATTCAGGCAGAATGTGTCTGCTGTATTGCAATGCCTTCCAAACACACACACTGTGATGACATGTTTATAAACTCTAATAAACAGATGCCTGGAATAGTTTGTAACCAATCAAGGTAGAGATCCTTGAATATTGTAACTATTGAGAAGACTTTATCAATTATACACATACAGATAAGAATCCATCTTAAGACCTTTACAGATGAATATCATAAACCAGTTCTATGCAGTAAAGCAAAACTGTAAAGGTTGACTCATGTCTTTTTAGCATCTGAAAACACTTAGGAAGAAGCAATACTGAATGTGCAATACAAGCTGAGGTATTTTTTTGTCATCTTCAAAGCCATATTCCATAATATGATCAAACACTGTATGTGTCATTCTTCTAATACTTAAAGTGATGCTAGCAAATAATTACATGAAAGAATTCAGGGGGGGAAGCTGGCTTTTGAACAGAAATGAACACAGGGGTTTATCAGCTGAAAAACTCTGAAACACTACGATAGTTCTGTGGGAGAATATTTTACTACTTTCAATACTAAAATACTTTAGCACTATTGTTTTTAAAACAGAATTTTTTTAGCTATATTCATCCCTCCTATGAAGGTCTCAAAACTTTTAGCATTTCCAACATTCCTGTAAAATATCCTAATATAACAGTACCCAGATCTTTAAATTAACTGTCACAATATTTAAATATCTTTGGGTTTCCTTGGGTCGTTAAGGTAAAAAATTTAGGAGTTTAAGGAAAATACATTACCCAGCAAGTCAATGGTAAAGTTAAGAAAAGCAGCCAGAGCCCAAGTGCAGTGAAAATCTCATCTAAGCAATATCTCAATCCTCATTAATATTTTACCACAGCAGCTCAATAATATTGTCTAAGTGCCACTAACAAAGATTAATGAATCAGATCTACACATTTTATGTATTTTTTTCTATTTTTTTTTATTATAACATGCTGGATTTTCTGTTTAGGTTTTATTGCCATCTGTGAGGTTAAGAGATATTGGATAAGAACATCCAATAAAAATTGTTTTGCTACATGAATAATATAAATTACTTGGAGGTATAAAAATTATAAAAATTTATATTATGAAAATATAAAAATTCCTAAGTTTATGGGAAAAAAAGTTCAATCGGCATGCTAATACCACTAATATTATCAATTGCAACCCTACAGCTACCATGACATAGGTCTCACAAATTCAATCTCTATTCCTTTTGGTGTATCAATGTGGAAAAACACAGGGAAGTAGGCAGTTTCAGCTACAACTGAGAAAGAATTCACTAAGTGAGTTTACATCAGCATTTTAATTCAGAGAAAGAACACTTTCATTCTTTTTGACACAATCTCCCCATGCATTCCTTCTTATTCTAGACTGAGCTACATGACTGAGGAGTCTGAGAGGGGACAAACTGGATACCCTTAGGATGAAACAAAACCAGAAGATGCATTCCAGAGGGTATGCTAAAGGATGCTCAGCTGCTGGGACAAGACTGCAACTAGAGTACTGTAAAACCCTTGAATGAATGCAGCCTGTGTATTTGGTCCTCTGCAATGACTATTTCACTCTACACATCCACTCCTGCTGGGCCTCAGCAATTGTTAACATGGACAAAGCTGTACCACATCAAGCTGCAAGAAACGCTGAAACCACACAAAATAGGAGGTAAAGTGAAAAAGAACAGTTTCATACAGCTATATTAATGAGGAACAAGTCACAGGCTGTGGAGCTGTCAGAAAAATCAACGGCTGTGATCAAATGCAAGCTTTATCTTCATCTAAAAATTAGGCTATAAAAGAATTCTTTTTTTTATAATCCCAGTCATAACCTGTCTTGTGCTGAAGCAGAACAGCTCATCTAATTAGGTACCTGATAAAGGTAGCTTATTTGGGGCATTTGCCTGCGTCTGCATTTACAGCAGGCAAAGGAGGCAAATTACTTACTTGGCATCAACACTTTTCCCCTTCAAATCTAAAATTCTAGACCAGTTAATGCCTCAAAGGTAACAACGAATTATAGCCTTCTAACTTCCAGTACTTCAGAGAAACTTTTTAACTGAAACATACAAAAATTACTCAAGCTGGTGTTGCCGTCCCAAACGCTTTCAACCAAATAACCGAGTGCGCGGTAGGAGGGTGACATATCGAAATTACACACCCTGATGCTGCCGGCCTGGTTGTTTCTCAGCGAACAACCGAGCTGCAGGCAGGAGGGAGCAGCACCCGGCGGCCGCTAAGGGCCGGGCCGGGCCGGGCAGCAGGTGGCGCGGCGCCCAGCTCGGCGCTGCGGCAGCGGGATGTCCCCGGCGCCGGGAGGGACGGGCAGGGACACGGAGCGACAACTCATCCCCGCCGGCGGCAGGCAATAAAAGGTAATGGCAGGCATTTGCCAGCTGCAGAAAAACACACGGTAGCCAGGCAGTGGGAAAAAATGTCCCACTGAATCCTAGAACCTAGTGGCTGCCTTACCCACGTAGTGCAAATAATCGTAATACTGTGCAAACAAAAGCTCAGTTACAGTTAAAATGGCAACATTTTTACATTTTTCCTCTTCCCAGTGCAGAAACTCCTTCTTGTGCGACTACACGTACGGACCTTAGCATAGGAGGATCATATCTAATAAGTGGTGTGCAAACAGAGCAAGTTCTTGCCCCTATAGACCTTTGGTCTGAAAGTATCCAGAAGGAAAACACTCTGTTCTTCCATAGTACAGGGTAAAAAGGCAGATTGATGTGCCTTGTCTATTATGAAACTAAGCCTGAAATGTGACCTTAAAAATGGATTCCGAAGGCCAAGTTCACCACTACAACTGCAAATTATTCCTCTTCAAAAGCATTATTACCACAGAGCCCTGCATGCCATTATCAGATGCTCTTTCCCAGTTCACCACCTAAGAGAACCTACCTCAGGCTCAGGCCAAAATATTCTTTAGCAACACAGTTGGACATTACACACAGTCTAAAATTAACCATTAATAAGACACCTTAATTCTCCTTTGAGGTTTTTGCATCTTATTTTTTTTTAAGAGATGATTTTTTGGGGGGATGAATTTTTCAGGAAGATCTTAGTGTCACACTTAAACAGTCACTAGCTTTTTTTCCTCTCAAACATTTTAAAACATAGGAAGGTCTAGGGTTTTTTTCAGAAATCTATTTTACAGTCCTATAACTTGGCATGTGCCCAGTATTTAGTGCTGAAGTACAGCTCTGAGAAATAAACTAAACACGATTTCTAAAAGAAATGGCATTTTCACAGAAGTTTATAAATGTATTGAGGGATAAATTCCATTTTTAACAAACTGGTCAGAATCCATCTCACACAGGAAACTCCACCACAATCCTTAAAAAAGAAAATTAAAAAAAAAAAAAGACAGAAAACAGTTTCAAAGCAACTCTTTGAGATGCCACTCAAAAAGCAAATAAAGTATGTTCTGCCTGCACTGGGGGACAGACAGGGCTCAGGGCCACCAGCTAGACACCTTCTAGCCTAGGGATCACGAAGGTCTGACCTTTTTCTGTCCATCTCTACTGTGTTACCTAATAACCCAGTGCAACCCTAGAATTTGCCTGCCTACTCATATCCTGTCCACTGACAATGTACATTCTTACAGTATTTAAAAATTGTTATTACAATAATAATCTTGTTCTTTCATTCCAAGCTCACGTGGGTTGTTTAACACTGGCCACCTTGCGTATATGAACAGCAACACAAGCAGGTATCTCATGTTACGTGCATGAAGAATTTAGAGAATTAACCGGAAACAATTTGGGTTTACATTTCTGCTTTACAGACATTGAAGTGGATGCTCCCTTTTAGGAGTTATGGGATGATTTTCACAGTCTAGGCTTTAGGAAAACACACAGATTTTCTTGTTTAGTTGACAGTATCATGGTTTTAGAACTGTGACATGGGACTGTGGTCACAGAAAGGCAAAAGCAATCTCATGGGAGAGCTGTGTACAATAATAAACACTTGAGGTAACATCACTTCTCCTGAGACAGAATTTGACTTTGCTCTGCAGAAAAACAGAAAAAGGGAGGTTACATCCTGAATAGGTGTTTTGCAAATCAAACACTAGAAAAAGCTTAGCACTACCTTTCAATACCCAAACAGGATGATGGCAAAAACAAAAAGCACACTAATGAAGCTTATAGGAATGACCTTACAAGCTGCTGCCAAATAAAAAAAAAAAAACACCCAAAAAACAACAAACAAACAAACAACAAAAAATCCAATTCTGTAATGCCCACACATTGTCAATAATCATGGCTTCCCTTGATACCGGACAACTGCAAATCAGAGACACCTCCTTCCACACACAAACTTAGTTCATACTTTTCCCACACTCACACTTAAGTCTAACACTACAATTATTAGTTTAAACCTCCATAATTCTCACATTCAGACAGCATGAAAATCTTATGGAACCTATGGGAACACCATTATCCTCCAAATTCTTCACAGATGGAAAGCCGTGGCTGACAGATATCCTACTGCTTTTTAGGAAGGCAGCAGAAAAATCAAAATGCAAAATAAATAAATAGAAGATGGAAGACTAGATCCAAATCATGGCAGACAGATGATTAGTTATTTATTGAAGACAATCTTCTCATTATCCTTTATCAAATCCCTAAAAGGCAATACCTTAAAAAAGGACTATTAACTTTCTTGTCATGCTTTAGCTTTGCAGAAACACAAAGTAACAATCATAGTTTAGGAAAAAAAATGAACTAGTATAACAAAGGCTTTTTGGGGGATGTAGAAGCCAATACTGTAGGAAGTCCAAAATTAAATATTTATTTTTAAGAATATGCTTTGTCATTGTGGGATGTCTACCTTTTAATAAATCCACTTGGTAAGGCTGAACAAGACACGACTGCAGAGAGTACTAGATAATCACATCTAGGTTCCCTTTTCCACAAAAGGTTGGACCAAATAACCTTTTAAACCCTTTCTAACCTGGGCTCTTCTCTGATTTTTTTTTTTTGGGGGGGGAAGCTCATTTTTTATTAAAGGTCACAAGTTCTAGATTTAGAGACTTTCACAGAAGTTATACAATCATATATGCACTCAAAACAAGGTCTTACAAAGTCTCAAATTCAGAAGTAAAATTAATACAGATAGAATTAGCAACCAGCTTCAAATATGTAGGTTTTAAGAAGTTATGACCTACATTATAATGCAAAAATAGGCCCCAGAAGGGAAAGGTCAAGTCACCCCTACCCTCAGTAAAAAGAGGACAGGGCTTGTAGAAGCATTAAAAATATCTTTTACCATTTTATTTTAATTTTAGTGGGTTTTTTACACATCACTTTGAATCATCTTCATATTGTTTGGCAAATACCAAGATTTTGGAAAGGAAATGAAAGACCTTTTCTCTATCTGAACTCAAATAAAAGCAGGGTTGCTTCATCACTCACTAGCTGTGATCTTAGCCCAGGAAAAGCAAGAGCTAATCATAACATACAAGAGTCTGTAAATAGGAAAGGCACATAATCTGCTATCACTCACATATATTAGCAAGAAACAAAAATCTTCCATAAAATATTAGCCTTTATTGTAGAATAGGTATTCTGACTCACGTTTCTAGAACTGATAATGCCTTTTAGGAAAATAAACATCCTCCAACCTCTTCACAAAAGTAATTTCTCCCATATAATACATTATCTCTTCTGGTTATTATGTATGTAATATATGAACATTCTTCCTCTCTTTCAGATCATTTATTTACAATACAAGCTAATTAATTCAGTATCTTCCTTTTTTTCTTAGTCCAGGATGCTTTCATAATGAGTGTAGAAGTCTCATTTTTCAGGCAAAGATTTCAATGACTAAAGGACCAGAAAAAGCTCAGAAAGCCAATCATACCCTGGACAGGGTGAGGGAAGTGCACAGCACAGGAAAGATACTGACCTGGAGTGAGGTCAGAGTGACTCCATCAATGAAGATGATTAGAGAGATGGAACACCTCTCCTACATGGCAAGGCTGAGACAGTTGGGTTTGTTCAGCCTGGAGAAGGCCTCAGGGTGACCTAATTGCAGCCTTTTGGTACCTGAAGGCAGCCTACAAGAAAGATGGAGAGGGATTTTTTTAAAACGACATCTAGTGACAGGACAAGAGGGAATGGCTTCAAACTGAGATCAGGTTCAGATTAAATATTAGGAAGAAATTCTTTACTGTGAGGGTGCTGAGGCACTGGAACAGGTTGCCCAGAAAATTTGTGGGTGCTCCATCTCTGGAAGTGTTCAAGGCCAGGTTGGATGGGGCTTTGAGCAACCTGGTCTAGTGAAAGATGTCCCTACTCATGGTTGTGAGAGAATAAAATAGAGGATATACCTACAGCTTTTGCAATGTATCTCTTCCTTTCCAGAACTAGAGAGATCAGAGGGATTACAGAACTCACCTGTACTTTAGCAAAGGATATTTTTTCCTGCCATCAATCAATTAAATGTGGAGACAGCAGACCTATTAAAAAGAGTTTGAATGAAGTACAAATGGAAATGTATGTGTTGTGAAAGGACCAAAAGAAACAGTCAAAGAATCAGTAAGAGGTATCACATGTTGATGGGCACCTCCAAATATACCAGTTATCAACTGCACTCCCATATGCAGTTTCCCAAGAGGTCTGGTTTTAGAAAACAGGGGTCAAAATTAAATCATTAAGAGAAGGTGAAAGGAAGATAAAGAACAGGATTAGAGCTATAAACCACCCAGACAATGACAGTATGGAAATCAGCAGCGTTGCCTATTGACTTACAGTGATGCTACAGAATGAAAGAGCTAAGATTGCAATCATTGTCAACTCCTAAAAAGTACAAAACGAACAGTCAAAAAACCCCCATGTGATCACCAATCAAGAAAAAAAAATGCAGATGATATTATAAGGACTTAATATCAGCATCTTCTATCCTTCCTGTCCCCTGTAAGTAATCCCAGCCCCACCACCTGATCACACCTCTTGGTGCTTCTGAGTATGTGATAAGAAAGTGAAATCAATGAAAGAGTAAGTATGAGAAGGAAAAATGTGTTTTGTTGAAGTAAAAGGACCTTTCCTTTCTATAGGCCTTCCCCATTGTATTTTATCACACTAGTTGCTAAACCTATGATCACTTGTGCACCCAGGCCAGGGCACTGGAAAAAGTCATACCACGTCTTGTTCGCAGCAGGAAACTTAGTACTTGCTGCAGAAGCCAACACACTTGGGGATGCTGAATCTTAGGATCACAAATGCATGCTTACTGCATAGTCTCATGTGAAAACATATGCCACACAATCAAATAACTATCCTTAAGCATCTTACATGCTGGGATTTTAATAACTAGGGAAATCTGTTCATAAACAGGAAAGCAAGCTATATGTCACTCAAGTATAAACACCCTTGTCATGCAA
The DNA here is from genome assembly GCA_008694505.1 of Cyanoderma ruficeps. Taxonomy (NCBI): domain Eukaryota; kingdom Metazoa; phylum Chordata; class Aves; order Passeriformes; family Timaliidae; genus Cyanoderma; species Cyanoderma ruficeps. The sequence goes on from VZDJ01000426.1 coordinate 11,087,265, forward strand.
GCCTTTTCTTGCTGTCTTTTATAAAATGAATGACTGGGAAAGGATACAGCAACTAAATGCTGTAATAAAAGCCAGTAACAGCTACTGTTATTACTTGTACTAATGCAGTAAATAATTTCCTTTTCTCTCACGTGGCAGCTCCCTCTAATGGAGCTCCATCCATGAATACCAAAACCAGGCAGAGCCCTTCCTGACTGGCAACAGGCCAAGACCTATGAAGCGTGCAGATCCAAGTCCTACCCCTGCTGTTACTGTGAAATTCCATACGGTCATGGTAAAGACAGAATGACAACCATGAAGCAGCTACACATTTGTTACAGTTCAGACACTGGTTAACAGTGATCCAAGCAACATTTCTGCTCCCCCTTCCAGTTCCACAGACGGAACCATGCTTTCAAACATGACATCACCTACACATTCAATTATATTATTTAACTTCTTCCTGCTGTAAGCACCTACAGCAAATGAATGGATTCCCCGTTCAATTTGAAAGAGCACTAACAACTTTTAAGCAAACAATATGGGGCACAAAGAGCTTGAAAGCTGGAAGGCAAAACAAAGGCAGTCAATTTCCCACAAAGTTCTAGTATTCAAAATTGTGGAAGCATTGGTAAGTAAAGCATGTTACTTCATAAGTAGCCTTATATACTGTAAATACTTGATGGTTAGTGCTTTAACAACATGCACATTAAGTATTACTGTTTGAAGTTTTAACTCAATAAATTACAGCTCCACTACTCCGCCTCTTTAGAATAAGGGTTTTTTTCCTTTGAAAAGTGCTACAATGTAGAATAAGGCAACATTTTATTAACATGCAAGTGTTGAAAATAATGAGCCCACAGAGTCAGAGTTCGCAACACAGATAGACATTTTTATTTATTTAAACAAAACAAAAAAAAAAAAATGGACAGGGGAAATAAGAGCCTTAAGAGAAAAGAAGCAGACTATGTTTGCTCTAATGGGAGGTAAAGATAGAACAAAGGAACTTCTGACCTCAGGCACAGCCAGAAATAAAAGGAGTAATGTGGCTTCTTTCCTCACACAATTGCTGACTCTGTATTCACTTATTCCCATTACATACCATTCAGATATGCAAAGGAGCTGGTAATTTCTTCAGGGGAAGATTTTTGCCATGTTATTTATTAGCTAGGAAATAATTCCTGACACATGCTGAATTTTTGACAGACTTGCTTGGTTTTGACTCAGCCTTTTGATAATTATACAGCAGCAGTGCTTATGAATACAAGTAATTTCTCTTTGCTTCTTATGCTATGATTATTCCAGAGTTCTCCTGATAGCACTTACTGAGTCATTTCAAATACTATTCATTTTTTTTAAAACTTCTACCTATTCATATTACTTGTGGGTTTAAGCCTGTTTGTTTTGTCTTTGTCTCAAATAATGGTTAGATTTTTAACATCCATAAAAATGTCTGTGCAGTGATGAATGGTATTGCACAGACCCTCTGTAAGCAGGAATTGTATGTACTTCTTCAAGTGTTATACCTCAAATGTTGAACCTTCAATACTGTCTGCCACTTCATTCCATAATAGAGATACACAGTTCCTGAGGTGGAAAAGCTTTTTGAAACATTGTTTGTGAGAATCTAAGACATCCTAGAGGGAGGTCCCACTTTCATAAAGTAAAATTCAATATTCCATGAAAATCAGCCCCCTTTTAGTTAAACTCACATGCCTGACAGGCTAAAAACAAGTGCAAGAAAATCAGAGTTTTCTGCAGAGAAAAACTCTTGCATCATTGCACTCAGAAGAAAACTGGCCTCTGAAACAAGTTATACCACCAAGCCTCAACTGTGGTCATGAAATGTTGAGCCTAAGTCCTATCCATGGTAATGCTGAGTCTGTACATCATGAACCTTCTTTGCCCTCTGCGTACTCCCCTTTGAACCAAAATTTAATTTATTGGAAAGCTTCATGCATGTAAGTATTAGAACAAAACAGCAGAGTGCAAGTTTCTTTACAAAGCATCACTGAGAAATCAGAATGAAAACTCAAAAGGAACATTAGGTACTCTAGCAAGCAGTTAGGTAATTGAAAGGTTAGAAAGTGACTGAAAAAGCTGCGGCCGTGTGGTCATTTGCTTGAGAACAACTTTATCCACAGCCTTCCTCCCTCGCCCTCCCTTTTTTGACATAAGCAATCATTCTCAGAGTCTCCTAGGTACAATGGTGCAAAGAAGGTGAGAAAGCAGTAAAAGAAAATGGAGCAGGAACTCTAGAGGAGCAGCATATTGGAGGCTTGCTTGATAGATGCTCTAGCCCTTTGTCAGGACTTCTACTTAAATACAGAGACAGAGGGCTAAGGACACCCTACACAAGACACACAAGCACTGCAGCCAGACAGAGCATTGACAGAGTGACTCTTCTGACAGTCAGTCTCCTGTGATCTCCCAGCCAGTGAGAGATTGTTATCACAGGCAGCTCAGCTCCCTAGGAACAGAGAAACACTGAGACACCAGAACCATAAGGATCCCATTCCTTATTGCCTTCACAGCAATAGCCAGAGCTGCACTGAAAGAATACACTGCAACAGACCAGCATACTTGTAACTCTTATACACTGAGTTAAAGGATTAACTATTCCTCCTATCATTGGTGAAACCTTTGCAACAGTGGCATCCAGAAGACTTCTTTAACATTATAAAAATTATAGAACAGTGTCTCCCAGTGTTCAGCCATCCACAAGTAGCTTCTGCGTTTCTTATTCAAACTTCAGGTCTTTCTATCCTAAGCAAAGGAAGAACTATCATACTCTTCCACAATGCTCACAGTGATATTCAGCATTTGTAGGATGCTGACACAAAATGGTAACAATCTCAAAGGGTAAACAAACTTGTGTTATGGTGGTGGCAGGAGTCTTAACATTAAATTGCAGAAATTCACATCTAATAGTATCAATTGCATTTCTGCACTATGCAGTTCACTTGCAAGATCTGTAGTTTTAGAAAGCTAGTTGCATCATGGACAATAGAGCAGTCCCAGTGAGTACCACAGAATTCCAGACAGTTATTTTTCATTTGTTCCAAGTGCCTTTTTAAGTGATGGGAAGAGAAAGGTGCATTACAAGTGGTTGTTTACACTTGCAGTACCATGTCTCTCATTCTGCCAAGTGCAGTGGGACCACCAGGAAGCTTTCTGCACTTAGCAGAAGACACCCTCCCACCCCTGTTCTCTGCACAAGCTCTGTGTGCTGAGAAGATGCTGCAGTCTGCAGCTGGCAGTTTTTAGGAGAAATTGTCCGCTTTGTGTGGGATGGCAGACGGTGCAACTACCATGGAGATACCAAAACACTGATTTCAATACTTTGGCTACTGAAATCAGATCACTGTGATTTAAAAAAAAAAAAGGCTGGTAACTGCATACAAATCTTTTCAGGTCTAGCTTTTGGCTCATTTCTGTCTCAGTTCAGTAGCGGCTGGAAGGCCGTAATTCCAACAGCTGTTAAGATGTTAGCGGTTTTTTTTCTTTTCTCTTTAACAAAACTTTCAAAAGGTGTAATTCCTCCCATGAGTGTTCTGACTATGATATGCCATTATATTCTGGGAAGCATGTTCCGCTAACAGAAACTCAGTGACTGCAGCTACAGTAGCATGCATGAGAACAGCATGTCCATCATTATTACATGTTTCCTGTGCTTTATCGCTTTGCTCTTGCAAGTAGCAGTACTAAAAGCTGTAACCATAACTCTCCTTGACAGCACCGCATTTAAGGCTGCACCCATTCAAAATGTGTCTCGGAGAGAGGATATATTAAACAAACCACTTAAGGCATGGATGGAGCTGTCTGTCCTTCTTTGTCAAGAGAATAGAACAACATTTGAAACAAACCCCTCTGAGCACTAGAAAACCTTGTTTCCGTATTCCATGATGAGATGCGAAGTATGAACAATGAAATGCATAATCCAAGTTATTACATCACTGGTGTGATGAATGGGGCTGATAATACAATATGCAAGAACACAGGCAGTATAACAGCAGAGACATTTGTATTTAGGCACTTTGCCCTGGAGAAATTCCACACCATTTTACTAAATGGTGCATCTCCCATGTGAGGTCCATAACCCTGCATTTTCAAAATAATCCAGTTTGTCTGCTATGGCCATTTCTACCTTTCAGGGGAGGAAAAGCAACTACCTCACAGATGCTGTCAACACAGTTCACAGTATTGGCCTTGAACCTGCAAATAAAACCGTGCATGTGTTCTCTGCATCTCCTAGTTAAATAACAGGCTCAGTATAACCTACTGTCACTGCAGTCCTTTTCATAGTCTCTGAAAGAAGAGGAGAGTAGAACTTGCCAAGGATAAGGAAAACAAGCCTGCAAATACACTATAACTGACTTATACGTCTCAACTTTCCAGCAACACACCTACAGGCTGAGGCTAGTCCTTGGAAAATGCTTTTTTACCACTGAGGCAATTCCACTCTTTTAGTAAAGCCAAGTTAAAGACAGGGACAGGGGTGAATGAGGAGAGATGAGGGACAGTGTGAGAACACCTTGGGGAAAAAGACAATGCTAAACACAAATCATGTTGTGGTTTATCCCCAAAGCACTCTGACATCACGTATTTTTTTTACAACCATGTTGTAACAGACTTCAATTTTTTTTTCCTTACGGTTTCAAACCTCAACTTCAACCATACTAAGAAGTCTGTCAATTCTAGAACAGCAGTTAGAAGGAGGTACACCTAACACAGTATCTCTAAGCATCAGGTGGAAAGATAATGAGCTGGGTCCTTCCTTCGGAATCTTGGAATAGCAACAGGTACCAGAACTTTATTTCCTTTGTTTTCTACAAGGTCTTATCAATTATGATACCAAGAAACAACATCTTTTAAAATAAAATTATAATTCAATCCCAGTTTTGATCCACTGAAACTAAGAGACAAACTGCTGATGGCTTGACCAGATTATTGGCATACACATAAAATCTACCTAGAGTTAATGAAATGTATTTGTTTCAGTCTTCAACAAAGTAGAAAGAAGCCTCATGCACTCTCCAACATAAAAATGATTTACTGAATATAAATCATGTATCATAACTATTGATATGTGGCCACAAGATTGGCCAAGGGTCTATTCATATGAATAAATGCTGAAGTTATCTCTGCATCTGAGAACCAGATCAAAAAGGATAAAAGGTTTTGAAAATTATGTTGTGAAACTATTTACATGGGAATTCAGTCTGGAAAGACTGAAAACCACACTTTGCCTGGCACAGGGTTTTGTAAGGTCTCAAACCTATGCTGTTAGTAAGGCACAACTGGCAGAGGTGGGAAAATGGAAGGCCTCTGAGATAACACAATAATATTTCAGGTTTTCTTTTCATTAATTCTTTTTTCCAGTCAGGAAACATGGATTTATATTGACAAAATTCTTTGCACGACACAAAATTAATTCAGGACTGTGATTTACCTGATTAAAATTATTTCTACAAACATTTTGAAATTAAGATATATAATCTATACATTGAAATCTATTAACCTTGGTTTACTATTAACAGATGTACTTTTGTTTGTAATAGAAAAATTCCTTCCCAAAGCCAAATGGCAGGACACTGCTGGGGGTGGGAAAGGAGCAACCTCCATCAAAATGGCAACATCCAAGGACAGGGGAGGAAAAACCACCAACTTTCCTAATTCAAATTATATTCCACTGGTAACAGAAAAAGAGGTATAAAGCAGCCACCTTCATCTCTTTCCTATGCCTGTCGCTTCTGCACCTTGTCCTAATTTCAGAGAGCTTTAATTGTCACACGTTCTACACTTTAGTCACATTTGGGGCATGCAAATAACAAGCCAGAATTGAAATTCAGTGGCTTTGCCTTAAGCAGGAGGTACCCAGAGCTGCAGTATCCGGCAACATTCCCTGAAAATCCTGGGGCTTCTCCTGTAGCAGCTAATGAACAGCTGAGAGAGCAACAGCTGCCCAAGAGTTATTTTGGGGGTTTAGCAAGATTGTCCATATGTGGAGACCGGATAAAGACCATCCCACTGCCCTTTCAGTCACCTGGTTTCAAAGCTGTCAGTATTAGCGGGTTTCCTTCAAATTGCTCATTATAGCCCTTATCAGTTGCTATCACAGTAGTTTGAATACTAGCAACTCAAAATGCCCTAAACAAGTAAGGTGCAGCCAAACTGATAATGTATATAAAGCACCAGGATTCCTTTGAGATGCTGCTGTACTTGGAAGATGATATATTGCAAGGTTTAGAAGACAGTCTGTGTAGTTACTCTCTTCTCAGTCCAGTCCTCTGTCCTGGTGACCCAAATATTAAGGCCAAAGTGGAGAATGAAAGAGCTGCATACTTAACTGCCAACCCTAACTTCAGTAGTATAATAATTCCTATCATACAAGCTAGGAGGATGTAATCCACATTCCTACTACCTTTCTTCTTAAAAAAAAAAAAAAAGAAATCGAGTAGGCTGTTTGCATTTATCTGATCACTACTGAATCATGTACACGTGTCTACAAAGTCTGAAGTTGCTGGGAATGCCAATAATACTATTTACATCTAATCAAAGTAAACAATAAATGCCTACTGAAAATATCATATTTCGCTGCAACAATACTCAATATTTTGAAAAACAATCAAAAAAAACTTCAAAAAATTATACTTTCATATCATGTTTGAAAGAAAATTGATATACATGATCTAGTGAGCGAACAGCTCTTTGCTGACAATTTCTGAGGGGAAGTAATTTCATATCCATTTGATTTGCTCTTTATGCTTGTAGTCTATAAACAGATAAGAATTTTAACCAGTTTAAGAGCACAAAAGAATGAGCATCAGCATTAAGTAGGAGAAAAAAACCCTTTGTATGTATGTATATATATATACATATATAATTTTTGTATTAATCACCTCTCACATTACAATGTGAGCATGAGCTTGCCTCTGGCTCTAGAGTATAGGTGACATGCATTTTTAAATATTCATTCCAATTGAGTATCATGATTAAAAAGTCTGGTTGCACAAACAACTAGGTCTTTGTGCCGTCCAAGGGGTTTATAAGCTCAGCACACTTTCCAGTCCACAGGGACATTAGAAGAACTAGAACAAATGCAGCCCATTTTAGCTATTGATAAAAATGGAAAAGAATTCATAGGAATTCTAAGGAAAAAATAATTGTGGTGGAATAAGTTCAATAAAAAAAGAATGCTTCCAGAACAAAAAATCAGAACTAGAGTAACATTGTCACGAAAGTATTACAATGTTCTCATTCTTAGAAAACACATGCCAGGAGCGAAATACACACTACCTTGCTAAAATCAAACTTCACCTGTGTTTTTAATTAAGTTTCCTAAAGAAACAAAGCTTGTGCAATTACTGTGTTGTCTCCAATAACTTCAGTACCTCTTGGGCATGGTGTCTCAATATGAAATCCTTCATTCTTGTATGATCATTCAAAAGCAAGAACTATGAAGAAAGAACAGCAGAGGTCTTACTTGCTCCTGAAATTGTGTGTTTAAAGGTTCTTTGGGCCACTAGTTTTTTTAATTTCTGGACCACCTACCCTGTGATTTTAACGAAATGATATTAGGGAAGAGGTTTTATGCTGTACCTCTGTAGTTTGCACACGCTTCTCAGGGTACAAAGACTGAATAGCACTGTGAAGCAGGTAGGGAAGAACACTGAAAACAAAACATGGAGATGGCCAACACATACCTTGTACAAATCCTTGCTTACAGTGCACAAAATCTAAAGCAACTTTTCCAATTTTAGACATCTGCAGTCTTACAAAAACTCATCTGAGACTTTGCAAACCAGGTCATTGAAGACTTGCTATCCAAAACAAGGTGTACAGGATCAGCTAAGCAGGATGTGAGAAGCTGGCAACACCACACTGACAGAGTAAAAGTTATCCAAGTCATCTTCACTGTATTTGGCCAGTTTCCCAAAAATACAAAGGGTGTTGATTTGTTTTATCCTTGTGTGAAAATCTCCATTTCCAACCTAGTATTTCTTCAGACAACATATAAAATTGAGATCTCTAGAAATGCTCAGTACAAGCCCAGCTATACTCTCGCTAAAAAGGATGACAGTTTTGCCACTGACCTAGAGGAAAACAAAACAATGAGCGTTGTTAGAAATCACTGTTCTGAAAACAGCATTTTGTTCTCCATTTTATTCTGAGGGGTATCTGAATTCTAATCTTAATTTTCAATTGAAGTTTTCCATTAGAACATGAAGTAGAATCATAGTTCAACAACCATTTTAAGCAAACCTATGGAGAAAAACACCTTTACCACTTAACTGCCCTTCTTCCAAGAATCATTCATACAGAGTTGTCTGTGAAATCAGAGCACAGGGCAAGTATGAAAAAGCCCATAAGACCCAAAATGCGTGTATATACTTATATTTAATTATTATACTTTATATTTATACTTATGTAGCTCAATTTAATCCCTTCATGAAAATTAAGCCTTCCAAATAAAAAGTAGTCGGAGTTAAAGTCTCTCTCTACTCCTTTCTACATGTATCAACAAAGTAAACAGAGGAAAAATCCTAAGTCTAAATTGTAAACAATGGTACTATTCTAGAGCTACTTACATTCAAGACTGATAATCTTGCCTAGTCCTTAGAAGCAAGTGAATTTTTGAAAATTAATTTTCTGCAACAGTTGTTTCATACTTGCCCAGAACTACACAACATGGATTCCTTCCCCTTGCAACACACATGTTGCCTAAAAAAAATGAAATTTCAATCCCCCTGTTTACTCATAAGCCCTCCCCTGACTGATGCTCATTACATTTTGAAAGCAGTGTCATCCACCAAACAGAAGGGAAGCCTGACACAGAGATAATTTAGGATCATCAGCAAATCTACTGACAAGGTGAGATGAGAATTTAGGAGGAGAACAGGAATTATACTGCTCTCTTTACAGCCAAAAAGACCGTCAATACCAGAAACAGTAGGTATATGAATTCTATAGGTAAGTGAAGAAGACTATTAGGAACTCCCCCCCTTATTCAATGGTTTCACATGCAGCTCCTGCCCAGCCAAAAGGATGAAAGGATTCATACCCTCTCTGTTCCCCTTCCCTGTTTCCTTACTCTGGCTGTGAAAAGCACTTGGGGGTAAAAATACTCAAACTGTCTACATCAGTACAAGTTACTTGGTAATTTCAATAATCTCAAAGCAGGTATGAAAAGTAGGATTCAGTTGCTGTTATAACTGTTTTCTTCTAAGATGGAAAGTATATGTGGTCCGCAAACATCAAGTAACCAAAATTTATCCTAAAGTTTTTCATTTTCAAGTAATCCAGAATTTCAAAACCAGGAACCTATTCAACAGCATCCCATTATTTGGAAGCATAATACAAAATTTCATGTCTGTCTCAGCATCTCCAAAGCCATCCAACCCACCTATGGAAACATGGAATTATGCACAGATGTGACAGAAAAAACATACACACTTCTTAGTCTATAAATAGAATATATACAACCTGTTTAAGTCTACTGTGTTCACACTTTTGTCACTAAATGGGTTGACATTTTATAACGTACATACTATACACGCAGTATTTTTAGGAGCAGGAAATATATTTCTAAAAAAAATATGAGATATTTCATGTATCATAAGTACTTTTGAAAGAAAATCAACAGGTTGTCTACTTTGGAGGTAAAAAGGAGAAAAGAAGCCTCCTGAGCCCAATTATCTCAAAATGTGTTCTCTTTCATTCAGTTTTATCATTCAGTTAGCTTAGAGAAAGGTGGATCAGCTGGTTCAGAGTCTGTGGACCAGAATAGTTAAACAGTATCTGATTCATAGTTTTCACCAAATACATAGCAGATCCAGTGGAATCTGTCAACTCAGTGTTATACAGTGTTAAACAATGTCAGTAAGCAAAGATCCTGGCTATATAATTCAGACATAGGGAAAAAGAACAAGTCCTTTACAATTCTCCAGAATCCCCTCTGTTATTACCAATTGTCTAGAAGTACCTACAAGTCTGTCAGTCCTTTACTCGTATTGTCTGAAATAAGATTCAAATAAGCTGCGTACCTCAATGTCTCCAAAGAAATGCTCTTCTTGCCTGCAAGTTATCTAGCACAGAGGACTGAGACAGAGAGACATAATCAGAACTTGTCTATCCTGCACCACACAACTTTCTGCATCACATTTTTTTCTCCCTCGTGAGATTTTTTGGAGCCGTATTTTTTAAATCATTTGTGAAGGAAAAAAACCAGACTTTCACCTCTTCTATTAGAGGTATGATTGAGATCTGAAGTGACTGGAGATTTGTTTCCTCTGAAGGTCTTCAACTTTGTTTCTTGTGAAAAGGAATGCTTGTCTCCCTAGGTATTTCCCATTCATAACTTCTGGATAATCTCATCTAAAGTTGACAGAGTGTCAGCATTTTCAATAGATGAAATTCCTGCTAGTTTCATGAAAATCGGCAACAAAAAGAACATAGGAAGAAGAAAACAGTGAGCATTCCCAGTGAAGGAAGGTAATTACACCTCAATCTTTATCCAATACTTTAGCATGTAAATGGGTTTGCACTAACCACCCTGTCTGTTGTTAATTCTCCAAGTAAGTAGGTGATATGAGTGGGATCTGTGAATGTTTTGTAGAGACATAAATTAGGACAACAGGATATATTTCAATAGAAAATCAGTCCTCATTAGTTCAGCTGTTTATGAAGCATCCTGTTTTACATTTAAATTCCATGCTCAGTGTACTATTGAGCACTGTGGTTAGCAGAACAAATAGTGTTTTGACATTAGAAGAGATTGAAAACTGAACCACCAAAAAAGAGGGAGAAAATTAGTCAGAGTTATGACAGTTCTTTACTGATATAAAACCCAGAAGATTTGAAAAAAGGTATCAGACAGGAGTCTGAAAAGCAACTAGTTGAGCGGTGTCATGAAAGTAGAGATCTGAGCTTCCTTGCCATCCTGAATGAATGCCAAATTTGAATGTCAGGAAGAAGGGATTCAAGAACTCTCTCAGTTCTGTTTATAGTTCAGTTTAAAGGAGGTTCTTCAGTAAACAACACAACTATCCAGATAATGCCCTAAACATCTATTTTGTACATTTCAAGGCAAATAACATTCAAACTTTGCAACTGCAATTTTCCTGCCACCAGGTCAAATGAGAAAGCAGAAAAATCCTGTTTTCCAAGAGCAGCAAGGCTATTAATTCCAAGAAGACACACAAACTTACCAGGGACTTTCCTAACACAGCAGTCTTCGTAACAGACTTAAAAAATATTATCTTCAATCTTTTATAGAGTATCAAATAATTAAATGTCTCATAATCCAGGAAAGTATTTTTGGCAATGTGTTTTAGACCTCAAGGATTGCACTGCACTTCTTTCAGCATACACAGCTATTCCCAGAGCTGTGCAGTTCTCTCCACAAGGCATTCACAGAAGGCACAATACTACTCCTCTGCCACTACTTCAATAACCAGACAAGCCAAATACATTTCTGCTCATTTTCCACATTACAACCACCTTTTCTGAATGCAGTACGTAGTGTTCTGGATGTACAGCATTGCAGGGAAGCTACAAAAGCACAATGGTTTCAGTATTTCCCAATTTTGCAAAAACACCTTTCCTGCCTGATCGTTTTTAAGATATTTGCTCTCCTTCAGGATTGCATCACACACACGGTTCATAATCACCTTGCAGCTGACAGCCACATTGCATTCTTTCCCTTCATCAGTCATTTTCAAACAACAGAATTTCTATGCCATCCATGTAATGCATCTTCTTTTCCTGTCCAGCAGTCCTGTCTACTATTCCAGTGCTCCATATCATCAGTAATTTCTCTTGCCACCTTTCACTCCTTATTCTAAACTTAATTTTGTTTAATCTTCACTAGTATTTTCCCGTGTAACAGTGCATCTGTCCTGGGTTTTGTAACCAAAAAAAGTTTATTCTATTCCATCTGTTGAAACTCAGTTGGGGAGACTTTTTCTTTATCTGTTGTAACTACAGAAGGGAGGGGGTAACTGCCTTCTCTGATAACAAGCCAGCTGTTAAAACCAGGTGGGGCATTGTTTCTTATCTCTGTTCACTCTTCCACTACCCCCATGGAAATATCTTCTGTTAATGGACCATTACAGCTCACCAATGACATGACACAATTCATCATCCTGTTGTGAGATGCTCCACCGAGAGAGGATGAGCCGAACCATTTTCACCTAGATAAAAAGGAGCCACAAGTGTCACCAGGCACTCTGGTGTTCCAGTGGGACTCCCAAAGGAAGACTGGACCCATCTCTTGACCCTTGGCTCCACAGGATCATCTCCACTTCCAACAGAACCACATCTGCCATTCCAGGAGGGCTTACTTTTGGACTGCTTCCAACACCCTGACCAACAGAGCATCAGGTTGTATTTCTGACTCTGTCAGGGTTTTCTAGGATTTCTTGTTTGTTTGTTTGCTTATTCTTTTGTACTACAACATTTGTATTTTTAATTTCTCTAGTAAAGAACTGCTATACCTATTCCCAAAATCTTTGCCTGACAGCCTTTTAATTGCAAATTTATAATAATTTGGAAAGGGGGAGGGGGCTTCATGATAGATAGCAGATTAGTCTGGTATTAGCATCTCTCTTGGTAAACTCCTGATGCATTTTATGTCATTTGCTGTTCACCTCCGTGTCTGTAAGCACTCCCTTCCTCAAAGTATGTTCTAAACTAAGGCACTGAGATCAAACTAAAAAGTGGAATGCAGTCAGGAGAATGTCTGTGCTCTGGTTTTAAAGACAGAAACCACAGCTACTCCTTTTCTAGCCATACAAAACAACCTCTTATCTGTCAATTCTAAAAAAATCCTAACCAGTAGATTTACAATTTCATGAGCTGGTTACTTCAATATTCTGAGGTAGGAATTTTCAGGTCTGCTCCGTTCCAATGCATTAAATTCTCTGCTGTTTGCTTTCACCTCAGAAATGGTAATTTTCATGTCTATACATACACTCCTTCCCAAGAGTTAGCTCGCCTTCCCTACACACCCTGCATTATCATCTTTACTGTAAACAACAGCAGAACATTCATTAAGGTTTCAGGCCAGATGCAGATTACACTTTAATCACCAGCCAGTCATTTCTGTGTGGTGTTTTCATGTTTCCTTTCTCATCTTCTGATTACATTAAGAGTTAACAGAGCTACTCTGCATTTTGACTTTCTTTAAAAAGAGATCTACTCTTCTGTCACAGTACAGCTAGTCTGTAGCTGGACAGATAAATCTGGCAATAATAGGAAACCCAATTTGGCTCTCCTAGTTCAGTAAACAAGTCCCTAGGTGAACAATCAGAGCAGATTTATATTCAGAGACCTCAACCAATCCCTTCCAACCCTAAATGCAGATGTATCATTGGCCAGGGAGCTGGGTGGTGTTCAGACCCAGACCAATCAGTGTCTAGATCCAGAAGTTCTGAACTCCTTATATAAGAGAGTTCCAAACAATGAAAAAGCCATTTGCCTTAGGATCAAGAGGACTTGAATCACGATTTCTGTCTCCAACCTATGACCATATGTAACACTCTTCTGCATTGGTGACAAACTTCAGCACTGAACATGTGTTGAAAGCTATTCTATAAATAGGAACAATCTCATTCACCACTGGGAATCACTGAATTAATCCCAAAGAAGATAAAGTTTAAGAACTTGTGAAACCGCTACACCCTTCAACCTGAAAACTGGACTATGGAGATTGAGCAAAAATATGTGTAAAGAAGTAACAGAGATGTCCATGGAGCAGCTGTGGAGCTTTTAAATATATTGTATATTTTCATAAATAAAACCAAATCTTCTGTCTTTGAGTAGATTTTGGTCATTCTTTCACAGTAGTGAATATATGAGGAAAATACTAATGTGAACTTGAATGATTCAGAAATCAGCTGTGCTGCCGCAAGGTACAGCCAAATAGGTTAATTCTCATCTGTGATGTTTACCAGGAGGCAGGTAGTTAACTTGTATCAACTACTGAGAAACAACAAGTGTCCACATTTGTACCCTATGCTAAACCACAGTCGGTGTGAGGCACTTCAGTCCTCAGCTGAAAAAGAAGCTGCCACCCAGACACTCTGTTCTGGAGTGAGGGAAAGGATGTACACAATCAACACAGGTAGCTGGAATACAGAATCTTGTTATTCATATTAATCTGCTTAAGTATCAGAATCCTCTAAATCTACTCAAAGGTTATCAGTAGTGTGCAGGCCCAGGGGCTTATCCCTAAGGTAGCTGTGCCTCAACCCTGGAAGGATCGAGGCAAATGAGGAAAGATACTCTTTTAGATCAGGGTGAGAAAAACTTTCCTTCCATGGGCTTTGCAGCCACATGTTAATATTTCTTGTGTTTCGTTGTTCTATTGGTTTGTTAAGTTTATGTCACCCTATTACCATATATGCACATCTCCCAGAATGTTCTTCCTTTCCTTGGACCTCATTGGGTTATTTGTGCAGCAGTACCCTGCCCCTGTGATCCTATTAGTCCCCCTGGCTCCTGTCCACCCCTCTGGACCACTTTTTTGCATCCCTATTGGACCCTGACCTCAAGACCACCCATTTTCTCTGCTATATAACTCTGGATCCTTGGCCCCATTTTGGCTCTCATCCCTAGAACACATTCGAGGTTATACCCACAATGCATGCCCCAACAATAAATAATGTTCGGATTTCCAAACAGGACCCTGTCTCCTTGCCTTTATCATCAGCCCTTTATTAGCACACTGTATGGGGCCCTGAGGCACCCGTGGCTCAGAGACACGCAGTAGCACAACCCAACATGGTAGTTCACTGCTAAACACATGCAAGTCTGGTGGTTTTGTGCTGTGGAGCCCCAGCTCAGGCCCAGTACTGTACACACAGTCTCACAAACACTGAACAGAGGGGAATAATCATCTACCTTGCCCTGCTGGCTACACTCTTGCTAATACAACCCAGCATGTAATTGGCCTTCTTCGCTTCGAGGACAAAGAGCTGACTGATGTCCAATTTGTCAACAAGCAGAGTTCCCAGGTCATCTTCTGCAGAACTCCTGTCCACCTAGTCTGCCCCCATCCTGTAGTTACTGCATGAGTCAATTCCATGCCAGGCATATGACTTCACGCTTGCCTTCCATTCCCTTCTTTGATTTGGGTTCTTTCTTATTCCCCCTCTGCATCCAGGTTGAGAGACACAGGTAAATGTGATAGGAATACAGAATGTACAGGAGAGAGATCAAGGTGTGACTTTCCTTTCTCAGCAGTGTAATCAAGGAATTCTTAGTTACAACATGACTATTATATTAAAAAAAATAAATAAAAATCCATACCACATAACAAAACTTCTTTTGAACTCTTCAGCTATCAGCACACGACCTTGTAAACTACTTTTACCAATCATACTTTTTCCTTTCAGAAACTCTCAGACTTCATTGCAAAATCCCTAACTGCTGTTCCACAAGAAAAAAAAAACGTTGTGTGCTCCTCTTCTACCTGTCTTCTTGACACTTAGTCACCCTTATTTCTCTTTTCTTTATCTACTAGATGATAACTAGTAATCTGGCCTCTTGTCATGAAGTGGAAATAAATTTTTCCTCCTTCTCAGATTGCAATTCTAGATAGCCACTAGTGCTGAAATTTTCTCCTGCTTTTTGTTTTAAAATTAAATAGCTACATTACTTTGATTTCATAGTTAATGGGGGTGGGAGATGTCCTATTTCTGAACATGTGCTATTTACAGAAGAGTCTCATGTCAGTGCTAAAACACAGGAGTGAGTCATCTGTATCCTGTACATGAAAAACTACAATGATTGCTTCTGTACTTACAAACCCCTTGACCAGCTCTCCTGTTCTAGCAACACGAAGAACAGCACAGTTATGCACTGATTGAGTAAGGAGCAAACATGAATGCTCATCCTACTAGGCATGCCATATGTAGAGCATTAACTTAAACTGGGGCAAAGAGGATTTACATAATAGCTTTATACACTAATCGTGTATTCTTCGGACCTGTACAGTTGGCAAATTAAAAAAACAGTGCCCTATTTATCAGGACAATTACTCAAGGGATCTGACAACACAAGAAAATGTATATAAATCCATGCAACACAACTTTTTCCCCATTCTCTAAATATCTCTCAGAGTCTAGAAAGTACCATTATGCAAAATTCTTATGTCTTTCTCTGTCATCCAAATACCCTGTAGCAGACACCCCGAGAACATGTGGACTAATCTGATGCAGTTCAAAGGAAGTAACTCAGAAGAATGGATATGCTGTCAACAGACTTAAATTTGTTTGTTTCAGATTACTTTTCTGGGGAGGAAGAGTACTGTCAGTGAGGAATATAGCAGGGCTAATATAACACAATATCAGTAAGCCAGGTCAAAAGCAGTACAAAATACCCAGTAAAATGCTCATCACAATTATTCCAAAACAATGCCATAATTGCCAATACTTAAAATTTTATTTATTTATCCTTACATTGATTTGGAAGTTACACAAAATGAGGAAAATGCAGTACTGCCTGAAGAAAAAAGCCTGCAGTATGCTAATCTCACCCAGCTTTGCCAAGCTACCTCTCTCTTGATCTGCACTAACTCTACCGATCTCCCTTGAAAAGGGGTCCTAGATTATGGCAGACAGAATAAAGTTGAGAAAAGATGTCCAACAGAATAAGAACAACTACCTCTTTCACTTGGAGTTGAATACTGTGGTATTGATCCCTTCTCAAAGACGTTTACAGCATCCAAGGTAAAAGATAAAATTTAACAGGATCCTATAACTACAATCAACTTACACGGCACTTTGCAAACCACTGAAAGAGATGACCTCTGCCAAAACCAACTAAAAATATGCAACAAAAAAAGGGAACATGAATTAGGTACTCACTACAGAGCAGGCAGTGAAACTGATAGATTTTAATTTAATATATATCATTTAGTCTCTTCTTTCATACACAGAATGATGGGGTTCCAGAGGATGTGTGTTTTAAGGAGGAATTCAGTCAAGAAAGACAGGTTACTGTTTGCAGATACATATAAAGTAAAAACAGCTTTCTGATGCAGAGAGAAATTCTAAGCCTAAGAGTCAACATGCGAGAAGATGGTAATAAGGAAGAGGAACCTACAGTAAGGCTGCAGTGCAAGGAGGGAGGGAATTAGGGGGACTAAAGGTACAGGCAGACTTCCAGCATCCTGGCTGTCAAAATGCTACCTGATGACAATCGGGTAGCTCTGGGCATGGCCAAAAAATTAGTTGTACTTCCAACACACAACAGTTGTTCTTTGTACCTCAGCGGGACTAATCAAGGACATAGAGTTAAGCATAGAATAAATTATATATGAATGAGGTGGAAACCAATCAGAAGACATTGCAAGTAATTCTTCAACTGAGTCAACAAAACCCCTACAGGTGTTCAGCCAAAGACAAAGCAAAAATCTGTCAAAAGTCTTGCACAAACTGTCTCTATGTAGAGCCAGATGGTGATTCTTTAATAAGGTAAAGACCCTCCTACCCTTATCTATACCACTCTTTCTTTCAGATTAGAGGGTAAGTCACACTTTAGAGAATTGTAACCTAAATCTACACGACTCCATTCATGTAGCTAAACTTTCAGTTTACAACTACAAGATTCCTACTGTGAGCTATTCCAGGGGGAAACTGACAGGAACACACAAGAGATGGAAAATGAGGCACACCACTGTTTAATCCCCATCGCTTTTTATTCAGTACTGCTGCAGTAACAGGTCTTGCTCCAAGGAGCTGCCTATATATAAAAATAATTATTTGACTTTCAAGCCCAGAAGAGTCACTGTCCATCTTCTCTGAGGAAAAGGTGGGAAGATGAATGGAAGGAATCATGCTACAGGCTACACTGGCCCATGAGCTGCAATTTGGATCAAGCTGCTGTAAACCACATAGAACAGACTCACAAGTCAAGGTGGAAATTTTGGCACTGACCATGTTTAACATATTTCTCCCTCCTGCTGATGTTGGAAAACAAAGCCCTAGACAACTACACTGCTGCTTGTTCTAAAGAGCACTTTGACCACACAAGAGAGATTGCATATACAGGATGTTCACCTTAAGGGGATTTCTTTCTCATCCTTTGGGATTTTCTTTCCTGTTTGCCCAGATCTCATGGTCCAACACTTGCTAGAAAGCTAACTTTTCTTCTAAAATTCTTAGTGTACAGCCCACAGAGCAGAAACATTTTGAGTTAGTCTTTGCAACAACCATGCTCTTAAAGGTTAAATTGGGGATTTAAACCCAATACCTTAACAGTCTCGAGCTGGAGGAGGCTACTGACTCTGTTTGGGTAGCCTGTACTCCTACTTCATGGAATAAACAAAAAACAAAACAAACAAACACACAAAAGACATTTAAACCCAAATTTATACTTCTCAAGTATTCTGTGTTTATTTTTTTACTTAGAAATTCATTCCATTTGTCATGCAAACTACCCAGGTAATAAAGTGTTGCTTACTAGAAGGCACAGAAGTGAAGTCTGTCAAACTACAGAAACTAAAGCCTACAAATAAGCAAACCCATTTTTCACCTTTTCTCATTACACCCCTTCTTTGCAAATTGGTTATATACACAGTCTTCAACCAGGACCAACTTCATGCCAACGTCCATCATCTCTTTGTTACACATACAGAAAAGAAGAGAATATATTGTTCTTTCCACTCTGCTTTTTTACTCTGGAAATAAACCTCTATTTTTTATTAAGAGTCACACAGCATCACAGAATATTAGAACAGCCTGGGTTGAAGGGGACCGTGAAGGATCATCTAATTCAAACTTCCATGAGAAAAGAAGCCTAGGTGAAGTTATCTAGTATCCTGAGCACTCACAACACCTAACTAAGACAGTCGCGTAACTGAAACACTTTAAGAAGCCAACAAGAAGCAATGAAGAACAAAACACGTTTTCCTGAAAATGTAGAGTAAATTACCCTTGTTATCTTATGCTTTACTGATAATGCTATAATGGATGCAGTAGTATGTACAAACCAAATTATTAAAGACTTTATCAAGTACTACAGCATAAACTTAAATATCACAACGTATTACTCGATAAATCAACAGTAACAAGAAATCCCGGTGCCCAGTTTTTTGCTTAAAAAATCAATCCCCATTATAAAAGAATTTGGATAATGTGCTAAATGTGGAGAATGTGCTATATTAACTATCCTCATTAAAAACACAAACAGCAGATCTAAAAAACAGCAACAGCAGTAATTGGCTGGAAGGTTTCAAACAAATTGAGAGCATACTAGAAAATCCCCTTGAAAGGAAAATAGGGCTCCTAGATCCAGAATCTCCCAGGGAAAGCCAAGCCACAAGAGAAAGTCAAATTGCTAAATACAATATGACAGAATGGGTGATAAATAAGTAAGCTCTGTTTTGTAAATTATCAAATGCAAAGCAAAGTACTGCAGGCATGTCCCACAGTGGTTTACATCGCACTTCACTGACGATGTTAATTACCATTTTATGAGCAGAGACAAGTCCTTTGCTTGTCCACAGATCTTTTTCCAGAATAATTCTGCTTCTCACACCAAGACAGAGCTGAGGTCCTAGCTGCTGTTCCGCATTACAGTCTCTTTTAACAGCTCTGTACTATTTAGTTTTGCAGGTATCGAAACAGCAGGACTTTCTAGAGATTGCTACTTCTCCCAAGGTTAAAATAAAAACCATACCTGCATTGGGAGAAATGGCAAATTTCTCCAGGAATCCTGGATGGACTGAATGTGCCAAGCTGTGTTATAACCAAGTACCTAGTTAAGTAATAAAGACTTTACACAGCTCAGCCAATTATCTTCCCACTTTGCAATCCAGAATCATGCAGTTTCCCAGATGCAATTTCTATCCTGAAATACAACTTTCTGAATGGAAAATCACACAGGCACAAGAAAAAATTTAGATTTTTTTCCATTTTTCCAAGTTTTTCAGAAAGCCTTTGGTAAACAAATACTCGTTTCGCTATTCATCTCTCTTGCTCTCAACATTGTTGTTTTTCTTGTGTTTGTAAACAATGAACAAGCTGAAGTAGTCTCTTCCTTTTTCCTGCCCCATCAAAAAAATCCCAAAAAGCTACCATGGGAGACTGCCACCTGACTAACCAAGGGCCGTTCCAAGCGTACAGCATTCTTGTGCTGGTAACACAGAAAGAAGTCATACATGTTCCTCAAGAGGAGATGGGAATGGTGTTGTTTAAGTTTTTCAAAGGCAAGGATATTGGAAATGTGCATGAAGCTGCCCTGCTGCTATGCTTCTGGGCATAATTAGTCAACCAGAAACTTTCCTTGAGAATGACAGGCAAGAAGAGAATGCAATCACTGCATAAAATAGGAATGAACAGGTCATGTTGGTGAAGTCAGGAAATAACAAACATCCCAGCCTTCCAGGCAGTTTTGTTCCGCAAGGTAACAGGTAACATGTAAGAAACAGATGTGCAAGGACCAACACTTAATGATGCACCTGTTTTCAATCACAAAATCATACCTAGAAAAGTTCCTTTGGGCTGGAACACAAGAAAGGGTTTAGGTAATTAAATAAACCCCCTAGGTGGTTGTATTTCCACAACATTTCTGAAGTTTTTGAAGTTCTGAGTCTGTTCCTTCTAGGGCTACAAATCATACACGGTTAGAAGATGAAAAACAAAACACATTTCTGATAAACTGTAATTAGTGCTTGGATGCTCCATGAGCTGTAGCTCTTGTCACACCTCTAGCTGTTCCAGATTTTTCAGCTATTTCAATCATACCCAGGCCCTTTGCATTTCCCTCCAGGATCGCTGGTAACTATCCCAACTTTGTACAGAGGATGGCTGGCAACCAGTCTATCATGTGGCCTGGCCTCTTTTTACTAGAAACACTGCTGTCTGCAAGGGCACTTGGTTCTCTAAGATGGAGTTAACTCTTGTAGCTGGGAGTTCAGCACAGTGCACCTCAAAAAAGTGACACAACAGAGACAAATGGTCCTGGTTTGATTGACAAAGCTGAATCCAAAATTGTTGTCACCAATTGCCAACAAACTGCTGCCTCAGCCACCCATTGTGGAAGCTGAAATTTAGTCACATGAGTATCAAGACAAACAGGTCAAAACTCCTTTCCACACTTACCCATCATCTACCACGATACCATGACAAACTTGAAAAATAAAAGGACACAGATTTTCAGCTATTCATGGACCAGGTTTAAAGTCTCAAGCACAAGTGGTTATTTGTCCTACCACTTTTATTCTCTTATTTTTGACATAGTTACTTTTCTCCCTAGTACCTGTAATAACAACTGAAGTTAACACAGCTAAATTTTATGTAGTTCCTCATTCACATTTTACCAAAATCCTTTATCAAATCCAGAACAATAAATGTCTACGTCTTCCCATGAGCGATACTGCTCTAGAATTCCCATTTGTTAAATATGCCAGCAGACAGAGCATAAATTTTGTGTGAATGCTACAGCAAGGTTTATTTTCTATGAGTCAATAAAAATATTTTTCAACAATTGATATGTAGTCAAGAAAAATATACACACATTATTTCTATACACACATGCACATGAACATGCACCTAAACATCTAATATGGAATCCAAAGAAAATCTGGCTTCATAATAACTAATCAGTAATAGCTACTGACAGTATTTAGCAGCATTTTAAAACTTCTTAAAAACTGATAAATATTTCTTGCTCTCCTTATACTTTCAAACCAGGTCCCATGACACTGCACATCATATTTCATTCTATTAATATTATGCTGGTTTAATTCAGCCATTTTTAAGATAGAAGTGGTTACTTTTTTTATATTCATGCAATTTAATTTCTGTGTAATATTTTATTATGATCAGCACCTATGATTTGATAACCCTCTACTGTTCAAAACAAGGCAATTCACAAAATATAGGATCCCATTTCAGCATCATGCTTTATTTACCCCATTAAAACAAAACACCAACTCACAAGTTGTGTTAGTGTAGAAATTCTTCTAAAACAATTTGAATATGCCAGTTTTCATTTCACCCTGTCTTTACTGATGTACTGCACAAAGAATGACTGGTGAAGAATTCACCTATCCTAGGAAAATCTAACAGTTCTACCTCTAAACTAGCTGAAGGTAGGAAAAATTAATGAGAACTGCACCAAGTACCAAAGGAATAAAGAACAAGAGAGGTCTGCATATCAGACGTTTTTCTCAAAAATAATTTGCTGAAAGAAGCATGGTGACTTGCTAAATTAAAAATGTCTTCTCTTCGCCTTTCTCTATCTTTCTCCCTTCCTGCTTTCTTTTGCTGCCCAGTCTACTTTTTCATCATCTTCTTTCTCCCTCCCATTACATCTTTGGTTTTTTTATGACCTCCCTGAGTCCTTCTATGACTACATCAACAAGCCCATTGAAAGTATTTAATAAGCAACAGTGTTTTCTCACTGAGAAGTATCAACACGTCAGTTATTCTAGCTCAGAAACATCAAAAATTCAGGAGTCTTTATTCCCCTTCCCCTGCCCACTTTTCAACCTCTCTTGAACTCAAAAGCATGAACCTGAATCAGAAACTTACTGGGATCACAAGGAAGAGCTACAATACAAACAAGGAAGTACCTACAGTTCAAAGATCACATTGTTACTTGCTATAACCAATGTTGCACTTAGAGAAGCATTTCTATTATTCCCAAGTCTTCTAGGTGATAAAGATTTTTAACCCTGACCCCAAGCAATCATAAAGACTGCACAAAACCACTGAATGAAGAGCTATACTTTTATTAAGAAGTAACTTCTAGTTTTAACTACAGCAGGGAAAAATAAAACCTTAAAAGATTAAGTAGTAAAATAATAAAGGCCCAGTACTTATTTCCATGGGTTTGAATCTCATGGCTTTTTGGAGGGAAAGCAGGCTTCGTATATGCAATTCTAGAACTGAGAGTAACACTATAAAGGCAAACATTTGACTCTTCTGCTCATCATGATTACTGTAGACTTGCAGGAAGCATTATGTTTGCATTTTTAGGTGATGGGGAAAATTATTCTGTAGCAAACCAGATTCTTGTTCAACTCAAAGGAGAGAGAAACAGGTACATGGAATTCCATTCTTCTCATGTGGAATCTCCCATGCAATTTAAAGCAGGATGAGAGTTTTAATTGCAATGGATGAATTTAGGAATCTGAAAAGAATCCCTAGTTATATATGAATCAGGAAGAACACAGCCCGAGTGTGGAGATCCCACCTGCAATTTTTGTGTGTTTTACACTGCCTAACCTCCAAGCTCAAGAAAATTAAATCATAGAACATCCCGAGCTGGAAGGGACCCACAGGGATCATCAAGTCCAACTCCTGGCTCTGCCCAGGACAGTCCCACAAGTCACACCATGTGCCTGAACACCTTATCCAAATGCTTCTTGAATTCTGTCAGGCTTGCTGCTGTGACCGCTTCCCTGGGGAGCCCACTCCAGGGCCTAAACATTCTCTGGGTGAAGAACCTTTTCCTGATGTCTTTTCCAAAATCTCCCCTGACCTGGCTTCATGCTGTACCCAGGGGTCTTGTCACTTGTGACCAGAGAAGAGATCAGCAATCTGGACTTGTCTGCAACATTTCCCTTTCACATTTCTTACTCTAGATTTACACATTTTGTAACAAAATTATTGTTCAACAGTTCTCCTGGATTTTTAACAAACAAGCCAAATATTGGACCTCATATATTTCTTAAGATTCAATAGGTCTTCTACGAGTTCAGAGTACACTAAATTGCCAGCATCTTAAAGGAACACCCAGAAGCCCTTGAAACTAAGATAGCTACAGCTTTGATCCTAGCAACACCTTTTCCAACACTTAACTTCAACATCAAGAATTTTCCACTCTCTACAGGATTGGCTGCTTTATTAAAGTGAATGCATGGTTTATGTACCTGCAGAATTATGGCCTAACTGAAGAGGAACTGCATTCTGAAAATTTTGTTATCTCAGTGTTGCAGCTCTTGCAATTACTACAAGTTGCCTGATATTTGTTTTTCTTCTTCCAAATCACAAGAGCTTTAAGTGCTTGAAGAATTGAACCATAACAGCTCAAAACCCCAGATGTAAATAAGAAGAATCTATTTAAAAATGCTAGGGGGTTTTTTTTAGCAATCTTCTGATTTTAAAAATTACATGAGTGTGCTGCAAGGACTGATCTCATTTCTGAGTTTGCACATGGATTCTGATAGCAGCTGGGGAACTTCCATGAAGTGCAGCATTTAATAATTTCCCCCAACCTCCACAAACCCTTTAAATAAATGCAACATTACAAAACCTTAAACAGAACTTCCTAGAAAAATGGAAAGTTGAGTGGTTTTTTTCAATTGAAGAAAGAAAAAAAGATACACTGCTTGAAGGAGCAAGACCAGTGTGGATTACAGTAGCATTTGTTCAAACTTTACATTTTCCAGTCAAAAAAGAAAAAAATAATAAAGACATAGATATTACACGGTTTTTCACTTCTGTA
This sequence comes from Cyanoderma ruficeps, assembly GCA_008694505.1. Taxonomy (NCBI): domain Eukaryota; kingdom Metazoa; phylum Chordata; class Aves; order Passeriformes; family Timaliidae; genus Cyanoderma; species Cyanoderma ruficeps. The sequence continues at coordinate 11,111,706 of VZDJ01000426.1, forward strand.
ATCAACAGATATAGACAAAATACTGAACTTGATTTTGTTTTTTCTGCTTAACTCCAACACTGTCCCCATTTTTTTACACTCTTACAATTCTTTGGGCATGTAGAAACAGCTGTTCTTGACACCACAGGAAATTCAAACAGCTTTCAGACTTGAAGAGGTGGGATCCTCCATAGAATAAATAAAAATACTGAGATCTCATTATAAACTACCATACTTGTCAAACAAGTATTCAGTAACAAAATATGAAATATCATATACAGTTAATCTAGACTTTTTTTTTGTAGACTGTTCTGTGACCAGCCAAATCTAGAAAAAGTCAGCAAGAGTGTGAACTCATTCAAGGCGAACACTCCCAAGGCCTCCTATTAGTCTTGAAACTGGGAAGAGAATTCAGATTATACTTAATCAAAGGTGGTCAAAATTTAGCGTTATGTGGAGTTTCAGCTGTTTATTAAGGTTTCAACTGCTGATGCTCCAATTAACACTTAAAAATTGACAGGAGTACTACTCAAAACAGATTTTTGAAGAAAACTGTTGAGATATTAGGAATTAATGATTTTGGAGCCTAGTTTTTGCCCAGCCTACATTTGCAATCCATAGAAGAATGGCACCATTTCAAATTCTTGAAATTCAAAAGAAAAATACAAATGCACGTTGCATTTCAGGTGGGAAAACAAGAATGGCCAAAGAACACTGATTTCTTCTGTAAGATGCTTTTTTTCATATCAGTTACAGCTTTAAGAGAAGGTCCCGTGAAACCCAAATAGATAGGACCAAATGCCACAAGCCTTCCCAACACTGCAGATACCATCAATGCTCCAGAAATAGATTTAAACTCTAGACAACTTTTTCCCTTCACTTTCTCCCAGCAATCTCCCCTGCACACAGTACTACTGAAACCCTTGTATATGAAAGATTCAGAATCTACTTTCTGAATTCCCCTGTGGCAGGAAGAAAATGAAAAACCATTCTATGAATCTTTAACTGAGTATTGCTATGGCAACAAACATAATTCAGAACTTTTAAAGCAATTTCTACTGGGAAGTATTTATACAGACAAGTTAGTACACGGCTTTAAAACAGTCAGAAGTGTGTAATCAATCAGAAGGGATTACTGACAAAAAAGATTAAATTAATTTCAAATATAATGCTACAAGGTTTAAACTGTGACTGTTTGACCTGGTACTTAGACAGGACAACAATGAGTATAGAAATGCTTCCTTGACCGGGTAAGTGAAAAAGCACAGATTTGGGCACTGAAGTATAGAAATTCTTATGATGATCAAGCAATGAATTCAAATAAAAGAGCTGTAAAATAGCACTTCCTCCTCTGCTTTGATGTTCCATAATGTTTACAATTACATTTTAGTGCAATTTTCAGTGGCACAGAAACTCCTCCTTAATTTTCTTAACTGACAGATTAAGATTAAAAACAATGGTTTTCTAGAAAAAAACAATGGGCTGTGACTCAAGAGGTAAGAGTTCTACCTATAACTCTGGATCAAGACCTACACAATTTAATCATATTACAGTTGTTTGTATTTCCCATCTACATCATGAGATAACACTAGCTTTCCCCTAATCCTATGCATAACTTTCCTTTTTTTTTAGGTAATTAACTTTTTTAGGAAAAACTGTTTTTGCAACATGGCTGTAGAGTGACAGTGCACAGATTTTTTTTTGTTGGGATTTCTGACTGTTATGATCTGCAGGTTTCAAAATGTGTATCACAGTTAAAAGACTTGGAGTAAAGTAAGCATTTACTGTGGCTCTAATGATCCAAAACAATCTGTGACTGCAATAATCTAAATAACATTTAGAGTAGAACTGAGAGAAAAAAGTGACAACATATAATCACAACTGGTTTTGATTGGTAAGGTTCATCTGTATTAGACAAAGAACAGTGACCACCTGTCCACAAACTGCTTATAATTAGGGAAGCTGAGAAATAATCTGTGCTACTACTATTTTGAAGGGCTTTTTTGTTCACCCCCCTCCTTCCCTTTCTATTTTCAGGAGAGCCGAGTATAAAAATAATGATAGGCACATAGCAGAGCACTGCTTACATGGGATTTTGTTTACAGAGACTTTGCCTCAACAAAAAGGGTCAGAGAAACTCTTTATTAGAGTTTCCACAAGCTACCTTGAGATCGCCATAGTTTTATACTATATATCGTATATGTTACTATATATATAACAGTTTCTGATTCAAGAATGTACTTATTTTTAGAAGACCTACAAGTTGATGTATTCTCTTATGCTTTCAACAGCAATTCTAGCCTTTCTAAGGACATTTGAAACTCTTACTAAAGCCAAATATCAACATCAACATGTGCGAAAATATACTGCACACCAAGGCAATTCCAATACTACTGTATCAGCAGGATGAAGGGAATGCAGTCCTTAGAAGAACACAAGGCCCAGACACTCCAAATCAATTAGCAGTATATGAAGGATAGGATCTGTATCAATGCACCAGCTGCCTTGCTGTAGCACCCTCTACTAACCTCACTTAGAATTCACACCCAATGAAACAGCCCAAAGAACATGATCTGCCTCAGGAAATCACTGCATTATAAGCATATATTTTCTTAACTACCAGAATTACTTAATTTCAACCACTAATCTAATCAAGATGACAATTAAAGCATGCACCGTGCTTCAATTACAGCAAGTCTGTAACTCATTCTGCTCTAAATCTGCAGTACTGAGAACCTTCTCAGGTGCCTTTACTTGATAACACTGCTTATTATGGTGGTCACTGATCAAGTTTTCCCTTTCAAAATTAATACAGCAAGCACTGGTTAAAATAGTGCTTTTTAAAAGGCACAAATAATAGCTGCAAAGAAGTGGCAGCAGGAAAAATTTTCCAGACTTGAGAAATCTGCTTCTACAATAAAATAATTCTCATATGTTTTAACAGATGCTGAGAATTTTTTTTACAAGTCCGTTTACATAGGACACACGCAAATACATTTTTGTTTTTACTTCCTCTGCAGCTGCAGCTAAGAAACTATTCCCAGATCTTTACTGAGATAGTTGGTGATTATCACGTGCAAATAAAAGAAACAAACATCAACACATTGTATGCCACATTAAGTTCCGTTCCTGATAAAACCATTAAGGGACAGCAATATAGCCAAATGAATGGTGAAAAGACACAGTATGAAAGAAAAGAGTGGGGAAATTTTACACTATTGAAAAGACATTACAAATGAAGCCCAGTAAGGACAGTGTCAATTACATGTTTCTGCCACTGTTCATGGTTCTCTTGTCAATTCTATACAATCAACATTCATTGCTGCACAGTTCTGGCTTTCAGCATCTCATCACTGTTATTTTAGAAAACTTAGTATAAATGAATGCACATTTTATAATTTTATGCAATTCTGAATCTAAATTTCTATTCTGACCTCACTGTATGAAGACAAGTAATATTCTCTACTTTTTTATTTAAAAATAAAACCAACTGTCGGTTTAAGAACACAATTGCACAGATGACTTGATGAAATATAGAATGAAGCATTAAGTTTAGAAGTATCGCAGAAGAAAAAGCCCATATCAGGAATAAAGTCAGCCCAACTTAGTAAAAAACACAATGCAGCATTTGCAAAAATAGCCTGGGCTGTACTTACCCCCTGCTTCCATATGGGAGGTCTTCAGTCCCAGAGCAATCAGGGATTGAGTGGGCTGCAAATCATACTTCTGTAAATATATCAAACATGATTTTGTTTCTCTTTATGCTTCAAATATTCTCTCATATTCGTGTTGCTTATTTTTAAAGCATTTGCCTGCACTTAATGAATAAAATTCATTAAGGAAATAGTTACTCAATAACTATATTTACTTTGGAGTTATTTTTATTTTGCATCTTCCATTTAGCCCTTCGCCACCCATTTTTATCCTAGTAAGCTGATGAGGAAAGGTCAGTGAGCATTGGAGCAAATTTGGTATTCAGCTGAGCACCACATTAAAGATAAAACTGACAGCTGTACGAAGATAAAGGGTAACTCATTTTCACTCAGTTAACTTCTGCGGATAAAAGCCGGTATGGAGCACAGAAGAAACACTAACTTTCCTCAGGAGAAGTCACACAGGCTTTCAAGAATCAGTGTTAGAAGTAAACAGATAAGAATCAGTGAGACTGGTTTGTCTACCTTGGGACATTGAGAAAAATCAATCAATTCATGTTAACTACACATATGGAATTTGAGTAGATTAACTAGACTACATTTAGGGACTGTGTGAACATGCTTGCTCAGAATTATGAGCTCTATTGGTTTGAAACAATTCAACTGGGAGAAGAAAGTATCCACAGAATAGATTTAATCAAATTAAATTAACTTCGTTAAAATTGACATGTTTAATAATACAGCTCTGTTTTCCAGAGTTGCCATGTATGCAATCCTTGACCTCACACATGAAATTTTTACAGGAGCCTTGGCTCAAGGATTTCCTATCCTTCACTGCTCACTGCTTTAGGACATAGAATTAGAACTCATCAAATGACAGCAAAATTTACATCATATAATCACAGAATCATTAAAGTTGGAAAAGACCTCCAGGATCATCAAGTCCAAGCTCTGACCAGACACCACCATGCTACTAAGTGCCATGTTCAGTTGTTTCTTAAACACTTCCAGACATGTTGAATGCACCACTTCCCCAGCAGCCTGTTCCAAAGTCTGACAACCTTTCAGTGAAGAAGTTCTTTTTGATTTCCAAACTGAATCTACCTTGCTGCAGGCCATTTCCTCTTGTCACCAGTTGCCTGGGAAAAGAGGCCAATTCTCACCTAGCTACAGCCTTCCAGGCGGCTGCAGAGCAATAAGGTCACCCCTGAGACTCCTCTTCTCTGGACTAAACACCTCCAGCTTCCTCAGCTACATCTCATATGACTCACTCTCCAAACCCTTCAGCAGTTCCATTCTGGAACTTCTTCTCTGGACACGCTCCATCACCTCAATGTCTTCCTTGCAGTGAGGAGCCCAGAACAGAACACACAATTGGAGGCATGGCCTCACCTTTGCTGAGTACAGGGGCGCAATCACTACCCTGGTTCTCCTGGCCACACTACAGCTGATACAGGCCAGGATGCCACTGGCCTTCTTGGCCACCTGAACACACGTGACTCATGTGCAGCTGCAGTTGACCAGCACCCCCAGGTCTGTTTCTATCTGGGTTGCTTTCCAACTGCTCTTCCCCAAGCCTGTAGCATTGCCTGGGGTTGTTGCGATCATAGAAAGGTTTGGATTGGAAGGGGACCTTGATAATCATCTAGTTCCAACCTCCCCACTGTGGGCAGAGACACCCTCAAGTAGAACAGATTGCTCAGAGTACAGGACCCAGAAGTTGGTCTTATTGAATCTCATACTATTGGGACTTGGCCCATGGATCCAGCCTGTCCAGATCCCTCTGCAGAGCCTTACAGCCCCCCAGCAGATGAACACTCCTGCCCAACTTAGTGTCATCTGTGAATTTGGTGAGGGTGCACTCGATCCCCTCACCCAAGTAACTGATAAAGATACTGAGCAGGCCTGGACCCAATACTGAGCTCTGGGGAACACCATGAGTGACCGGAAGCCAACTGAATGTGACAAAACCCACAACCACTCTCTAAGCCTGGCCATCCAGTTTTTGACCCAGGGAAGAGTGTATTTGCCCAAGCTATGGACTGCCAGCTTCTCCAGAATGCTATGGGAGATGGTATCAAAGTCCAAGCAGAATAAATCCACAGCCTTTCCCTATTCCACTCGGTGGGTCACCTGGTCATACAAGTAACATCCAGCCACTTCGCTTAGCTAGAATATACCAGCAAGACTTATCCTTCCAGACGAAATAAGAAAATGCACCAAAAATCTCCGTGTGGGTCCCAAGAGTCCTGAACCACCCTGCAAACAGATGCAACATGCTTATAGAACACATATAACGTGCACTGGGTACATGCACATTTACGTTTCAGTGGCCAAGTACACAAGAATCAGGTGCCCAGGACTAGTCAGTGCCACCGCTGATGAAACCTGCAGACCACCCTCTGCTTGCTTGTTCCTACACTCACTAAATCTGGGTTTGTTTATTCGCAGAAGCTGCGATCACACCTCCTAACCGTGGCTTTTATCTGCCATAGCTTTGCATAATTTCACACATGCAATTACTTATATGGGTTTCAGATTCCCTGGCTCTGCCCAGCAAACTTCCATATGAAGTCAGAAGAGACAAATTATGTCCTCACATGTTGGCTTGGATGTGAAAGACTGTACATAATTCAGTTTTATCTATTTATATATGTACATAAGCTTGCAAGCATATGCACATAATTAAAAGGCATAGCACCACAGTGACATCTCCAGTTGCATCTTCTTTTTTCTCAGAGAGATTTCAAGCCTCACAATATGGAGTCTAGGTGACAAATGAATCATGTATTTCTCTCAAAGCCAATGGCTTTGAGATTCATATGCAATGCTGGAGCAGAGGGCAAGAATATGGATTTAACCAAATTTACCTTCCGACAACTTTGATTTTTCTTCCTCTACGGTAATACAAAGGACAACAAATATCTTTCAAATATACCTTATTTCCAACTACCAGAACAACAGCTGCATATTTGATTACTTATTATCCTCCTTCATTGTCTTAAAGGACTTCTTTTTTAGTGATTTATCATGTTTTTTAATTAAACTCAATAGTTCAAAAATACTTAATCGATGAAGCACTGAACTTTTAAGATTGAAGGGTGGTGGGATTTTCAAATGCACAGACATAAATCAGGAATTAAATTCCTTCTGAAAGCCACTGGGAGTACGTCTACTGCCTGGGGCCTCTATCTTCAGTGAAGATGTTTCAGCAGGAACCTAAGACAACATTAGTCTGAGCACTACTCTAGTTCAGACACTGTTAGCCTAGGCATGAAAGGTCGTATCAGGAGCACTGACTGCACTTGGTGACTTAGCTGTCATTACTGCTTTAGCATCTCCCCTGAAGAAAGGAGCTGGGGTCCAGGCACTGGCTATCCAGTGCTGTCAGGTCATGGCTTAAGCAGTCAGTGAGAGAAGCAAAGGTATCTCCTCAGTTTAAACACAGATATCCCATGTATGGAAGGCCGGCCTCCGACTTCTGAAAATTTTTGTTGCACAAGACATGTTTGAATCTGACTTATTTAAGGAGTCATATAACACCATTTTTCCAAAAGAATCCTCCCCATCTAAACCAGCTTCTGTTAAGATGTACAAAAGCTATATCACAGAATCATGAGAGTATGGGTTGGAAGGGACCTTGGAGATCATCTAGTTCCAATCCCCCACCATGTGCAGGGACACTTTCCACCACACCAGGTTGCGTAGAGCCCCATCCAACCTGGCCTTAAACACTTCCAAGGATGGAACATCCGCAACTTCTCTGGGCAACCTGTTCCAGTGCCTCGCAGTAAAGATTTTGAGTAATACATAAAATGTAGGCTGAAAACCACCCCAAAATTTTAACAGTCCTATTACCATTCTCCTATCAATATTCCAATAAAAACATGGTTTACATACATCTCTGTCCTGGGTTGTAGTATAGGATGTGCAAAAGTATTCTATCACCATCTTCATGAACTGTTGAATCCAATTGTTGGAGCAGTGTTTCCCAGGCCCCCCTCCCTCTGGGCTATCTTCTGTTAATGGCCCATCAGATGCCTTGCTGTATGACTTATAGATAACTGCCTCCAGGAGCAATCTCTAACTAATGGGCCATCAAGGACCCCCTGTATGACTCATCATCCCATTGTGAGATGCTCCGCCCAGGGGGGAGGAACCAGGCACTCTCACTCGGATATAATCTGGGATTTGGGCAGCCCTTACCCACTGGATTCCCAGAGGACCGGAGCTACCAGACCTTTCTACGGGATCACTGCTTCAGGAAGACCACCTTATCTGGACTGCTTCCATCACCCGGATCAGGTTGTATTCTGACTCTGTCAGTGGCCTTTTGTATTACTGGATTTATTTTATTCTACTTTTTTTTCCTTTCTTCTTATTAAATTGTATTTTCTGACTTGGAGCCTCTCACTTGGTTTGTTTTCAAACCACTACAGTCTCCAGAAGGGACACTTGATTAAGGGTGCATCCTTCAATTGCTATGCACAAAAGTTGTTGTTCAAAAATTCATCTGCAGCTGAAGAAAGACATTCATATTGCTTTCTGCTCTTCCTGTTCCACTGAATTCAGACCTTCAGAGTATTATCAGAAAGAGACCAAATTCCTGCCCTCTCCCCAGCAGTCTCCAGCCCTTCTATAACAAAGGCATGTTTTTGTGAGGAAGAGATGGAAAAAGGTCATCATGGGCCAACTTGGATGCACTGACAAAGAGTTAACAGTCATATTCATTGAGAATAAAGTACTATCAAAAGAAAATTCTGTAACAAGCTTCCACATCAATACTGCCTTTACAAACAGGACAGTAAGCTCAAGTGAACTGTTACTTAGACCAAAACACAATTAATCTAAAACCCCCTTCTTACAATAGGATAAGGAACAGTAACACAGCAGAGTAGCCAAGACCACAACAGAAGACCATTTATGAAAGCACATAAGTATTCCAAGGTACAAAACACCATTTTCCTAGGCAGCTCTCAAATCCTAAATTAGGTAGAATTACAGATTCTCCTCTAGATTTTCCTCTTCTAGGAGTAGGTCAGAAAGAGCCAATCCACTTGCTGACTACTATGTCTACTCATATGACTAAACTAAAACTAAACTCACCAAGATGTCACAGATCAAAAGTTCAAATGCCCCCTTATTTTGACACCTATGGCATGGTAAAATAACGTAAAAAAATAATTCCTAGCAATTTCTGTCTGTACAAAACAGAGTTAAGGTTTATCATGTCAAATACTCTGATGCTCTCCTGCATCAAAGAATAAACACAAAATCTTTGCACTAATAAAAAAAATGCAATATGTGACTGCCTGATTATCTGCAGACAATCATATTTGATAGGTATGCAAGGTAGGATATCCTGGTTTATGAGACAATTCTTTGGCATTATATACCATCTATATAAATAATTTTCCCTGAAAGAAGTTGTGGTAAACAGCTTCTACAGCACAGGCACACTGCAGCTTTGTACATATGCATAGGATGAAGAAAAGATAAGGTTGCCAGCTTCAAAGATGAGAGGGCAGAAATGGAAGCTTAGTCACAAGTCATACATACTGGAGGTGTAAGGTAGGAGGGAAGAATAACAGCTCATCCTAAAAACAAGGATCACTGCACATTCCCAAAATTAATTGAACACTGAATAAGAAAATAATTAATAAATAGATATATTTAAATATCTAAAAATGAAAGCTCCAGAAAGTTGTCTTTGATCTGAATGAAAAAGGTTACATCATGAACTGGTAAGACAAGGCAAAATAGAAAGGCAGATCAAAATTTTTCACATAAAGAGATCAGGATAAATAATTTCAGTGACTGTGAACAGTGTACTGCACCATCAGTAAAATGAATATCTAATAAGAGTTATAACTGTGCCAACTCCCAGACAGGGAAAACAATCTTGGCAAAATCTCGAGCCTAAACTAAGTGCACTTCTTTTAAAATTTTTAGTAGTGGGAAACATTCTAGAAAGTCGGATTACAATATCACTTTCTTTGAAACAATTGTATATTATAGATTTGACAGGCTCTGCCAGTAACAAATACACTCACCCACTCACCAACTGTGGATAAGAAACTCTGCAAGACAAACAGACACAAGATTTATTGCCTTCTACAAATCTTAGATTTTCATTTAAATACATATCTACATGTATCATAAGGTCGCAATCCTTGCCTAAGGTTGCAAAAGATACTCAAAGCCCTGCTGTAAGACTGTCACTCCCCGGAGTGAGAAAGGCAGCCAGAGCCAGTAGAAAGGGGTGTGAGGTATTATTTTTGCTTTTTGAAGCAGCCTACCTCCTAACATTTCCTTTTCAAAATCAGACACAGGCGTTCTTCAACAAAGCTCCAGCTTCCCTTTTTCTCTCCTGAATTAGAGTATTTAACAGAATGACCACCGGTACTTGATGAAGTTTCCACTTCCGAAGGGAACTCGGCTTGCTGAAGCACACAATTTTAGAACTCACATCAGACATAAAAGGGATGAAAGGACCTACCCCATGGTACTCTGCCAAAAATGTTACAGAAGAATCTCCCATTGCATCAATATTTCATGTCTCCTGGCCCCTGAGAGAAGGGAGGTTGCATAGCATCCCCAACAGAGCAAAAAACACTGTTTTGTTGGCGTTTTTTGTTTAAACAAATGGAACACTAGTTTAAGAATCCATATATATCAGAAGGATTCCCAGAACTACTGCCTTAGTTTCCCGTATTTTGCTCCTGCCATGAATCATACATACAGTACCAGTTAAACCCTCCCTTTAGGTGTCACATATTGCTCCAAGACTAGCAATTATTTCTGTTCTGTTTACTGTACTATAAAGCTTCACAGAATATTATGTATATACAGGTAATAATTTCCCTTCAGCTTAGTTGATCCAATTCTGAAACTATTTCACTGACAAACATCACTTCAATGGTACACAAGATAAGCTAAGTTCCTTGCATTTCCTTTCAAGCTTCTCTGGAGGCAATTTCTTTCCCATGAACACTGTCAATTTTTTTTTGTCTAGTAATTGAAATAGTACAACATCTTGCTTAGTTTCCTCTAAAACACAACCAAGTTTTAGTGCTCATAAAACAGGCAGCAGTACTGAAGCTAAGTACACTAGGAGATCAGGCCAACTTCCTCATAGACACTTAAAATTACAGGCAACTTTCATTCCCCAACAACAAAAAAACCCCACCTTCTTAGAGTACTGTGGAATGTCCCATAGCTGGCAGCACTTCCCCTTCCCTCACTGCTGGAGTTACCCTCTTCAAGCTGTGGTCTTGCATGTCCAAATCTCTAATCTTACTGGCTCTTTGCACACTGCCAGCAAACACCACTGAGTGTGATTCTCCCAAACACATTTTGAAAAGGGACCCTAACACACTGCAGTGATACTGCACAAGAGGTCCGTATCTCCTGTCTCCCTTCTCTCTTTCACTCTCCACAGAGTCTCTCCTCTCACTCCCCTGTTTCTCCACACTGGCAGAGAAAAGCAGCCATGATTCCAGCTGCCTGCAACTCAGTAAAAGTCATTAGACAAACACATGTATTTCCATTGCTACAAACAGTACACTCAGGAAAGTACTGCTTGAAAGGAGAGAAAATTAAAAGGCCCATAAAATACAACTGAGGAAAAGCAAAACATTTATAAGATGTGTTTTAGGAGTTTACTGGGATTTTGCTGTAAAAATGGCCCTAAAGTCTAAAAATGTCTTAACTCAATAGTTAATTAGCAAAAAAGCTCCTCTGACTGGCTTAATGTAAGTTGCACCATGAGCAAGAGGTGGAACTAGATGATTTCCTGAGGTTCCTTTCAACCCAAATTATTTGATGAATCTATGAAAAACATTAAGCAAGTCTTAAGATTTGGACATTGGAGACCTGGGAGTACAAGACAATCAACATTCCCATGACGATTTCAACATAGCATTGCACAAGAAGGGACGACTAGACAGTTTTGAGGAAGCTCTTCCAGGAGTCTCACCAGATTGTCAGAAACATCCATACAGCTTGGTAGATAAAGTTTATCTAGACATGATGCTTAAAAACAATAAATGAGCTTGTAGACAACATGCTAGTCTAAAACTACTTCTTGCCTTCTATTTTTGTTCTACTCATAAAACTGTTTAAGATGATGTCCTATGCACCATTGGACATGTATTTCTAAAACAGAAAATAATCGAAGTATGAGAACTTAGCTAAACCCAGTGGCTGGTCAGAGGCACCAGGACACAGGATTTTGAAATTTCGCTATTGGTAGAGACATTGGATTGAATCTTTGAGACAATAAAGGGTATTGAGGTATGTATGCCCCTCACACCATGAAATCCAGCTTTCAGGAAGCACAGCCAAATGTGGGCCATGGTAAGTATATGAAAATACAATACAAAATCTTGGTATATAGTTTCTTTCTCCTTTTCTTTAAGAACAGCATTTCTGTGTTTATGTTCAGAAAGTCATAAGGGCGTAAAAGAATCAGTGTTACTACTGACTTGTCTAACTGAAATGATGAGGTTGATTTATCTCTTGCAAACAAATTTATTAACATAAGACAAATTAATAAGACTTTTTAAAACTATCTTAGAAATCCACTTCCTGTTTTTTCTCCTCTCTGAAGAGGGGATAGATAATGCAACTCAGTCAAGTCAGACTAAATTTCATAGTCAGTGTGGCAGTATTTGGGTTTCAGACAGTAAGAATTTTGTCATCCTCTAAAATAAGTTTATTACTAGCACAATTTTTTTTACAACTCTATGGGCTTTTGTACTTCTTATTTTAAGAGAAACAGCTTCTTTTACAGCACTTACATAGAGGCTCATTTTAAAGTTTACATATTCTCTTGGCTTACTTTGAGGATAGACGAAGTTGGCAGCTGTCCACTGAGAGAGTTAGGGGCAGTAAAAAAAAACATGACTTACAGTGTTCGTTATTCACTAAACACAGTTATCACCCACCAGTAAATGGGCAAACTGGCAGGAATGATAACACGAATTCCGCACCGGCCTGCTGGAGATGAAAGGAGCACTCCTCCCTGCACCAGGAATTAAAGCTAAAACGTTTTGGTGCTTTCTCTTATTATGAGAAACACTGTCAAAAGCTGCTAATAATTCCAGTTAGGACTGCTCAGGGAAAAAAAAAATATGGCATGATGCCTACTGATCCTTATAAATGGGCAAATGCTGGCAAAGTTCACTTTTTGGTATCATACACTTAAGATACTGGCACAGCTGACAGAAATCCCTGGTATACAGACCCCAAAGAACTTGTAGTTCTTGTAGTGCTGCAGGGCCTACTTCTTCCAACCTGTGCACTTCAGCTTTGCAGTCTTTAACTATCAATAAAATATTCTAAAATATCTCTGGAGTAATTAATATCTCAGACTTCTGCAAAAAAGAAAAAAGAATTTTTTACATGGATAAGTGAATTTTGAAGGTGATATTCAAAAGCATTTACATTCATAGTTTTGTAAGGCATGAATACAGGGAACAAGTGGAACTCAACTCTTTCTCTCTAAATGCACTCCACTGCTAACCATGCCTTCTCCAGTAGAAATCAAAATATTACAGTGCATTTAATACTGCAGAACAGCTCAGCTCTTCAGTGCAGTCCTGTAGATCAAGATGATGACAAACTTCAGCCCTTCTTAAAGAGCTACCTTGCCTTTCATTTTACCACTTCCATTCCATTCCTCTTCCCATTGACCCCATCACCACTATCACCAAAGAAAAAACCCCACTTAAATCTAGTAGTGAACAAGGTTTATGTACCTCTTATAGAAGAAAAAAAAAATTAATGTACAAATTACCATGATGGTTACTCAGTTCTTCCCAGTGTTAGTAATATATTCTGCACACTTAAATTTCATTTAAATGGCTCAGGGTAACAAGCAGAAAGAGAAATTCTCCTACTATAACAGATCCAAGAACAGGCATGAGTCTGCAGTGATTAGTCAGGACCTGCCCGTATTCCATTTCTGTATTTAAACAATTATTGCAACTGTAAGAAAGAAGAGAAAGTGTAATAACTATAATAACTTTTTTTCCTGAAAAAGACAGCAATAAAGGCTTGCTTATCCAATTTTAGAGAGCACATGTGGTGACCCAGGTTGGAAAATAAACACAACCATTAACACAAGGTCCTGTTTCCATTCATTTTTAGCTCTGCCAAAATCCCAAATCTGAGGGATTTTCTATGCCACCTGTCTCCCCACCCTCTGTGTTTGTCCATTATGTTACATCATGGTTTGCAATTTTAAATCTGGCATAAGGCAACAACTTGTATAATTCCATTGGTGCTGGTTGAGCTTTATACATTTCCTGCCATGAATCACTGAGCAGCAAGTGTTTGTATGACCATTTCTCACACAATGTGCAGTCCAACCAGTGAGGTCAACCAACATGCCAATTTTTCAGGTGTCTCAAGATGTTTTAGGAAAAGACATGGATAAGAGTCACAGCCACCCAAATGTCCCAAACAAAATATTACAGCCTGTAAAATAAAAAATTACATTTTTGACTGTGAAGTACCATAGGAGTTGATTGGGTCAAAATGTTCTTCAGAACAATATGTTCATTAAAGTTCCAAGCTGTCAAGTCAAGTTGTACTGTAAGGTAAAATATCTGCTTACTATCTCCTCCAGGAAATGCCTGCACAACATGTTTAACCAGCAGCCACACAGGCAACTTTAATTCTGACATGTCTTAAAGTGCTTTGGTTTTAATTTTCTAGTCTTTCACATTATTTAACGTGACACATCTTTGAGCAACTTGACAGTTCAACAGTTAAGATGAAGTATCTCTGCTGCTACTGGATTCCTAAATACCTATGTTTATTGTGTCATTATTTTTTCTTTAGTAGCACCAAAATAATAAAAAAAGATGAGAACTTAACCATGCTAAACTCAGCATAAACTCCAGGGGCAGAGTAATTTTTTCTTTTAATTTTGTAAAAATTTCAATACATATTAATTTAAAAAAAACCCTCACAAAACAGAGAATAGCATCCAAGAAATTTCAACACTGATTACCCTTTTTCATTTAACTAATTTTTCCTCTCACATAGCTTGACATTGGTTTCTTTTTTCAAAAGGAGTTTTCAGCAGTAGAGCACATTTCTGGCACAGACTGTCAGCCACAAATTTGGGATCTCAAGTGTCCGTAACACTGACCCACATTATCTCTGAAGTCGTGACCCCTGTGTGGGAGTCTGGAAAGAAACAGAGTTGCTATACAAAGCTGAGAAGCACACATTTTCTCCTTCAACATGCAGGTGGGTAATAGATAACACGAAATGTGAGGGAATAGAGATCCTGAAGCTGCTTTTAGCCCCACAGCTCAACCCAAGCCCTCTCTTGCAATGCCTGAAGGAAAGAATAATTGCTATAGCTGTATTGCTCCATCATCTGTGCCTACATTTCCAAAGGAATAAACTAAAATATCTTCGAGAAAGTACATGCTGGAACTACTGCAAAATGTACAGACATTCAGCAAAAAAATCTTACTATCTACAGCAATGGGTATCGTGTTCTGGAAAGTTAAAAATTTCTAAAGAACATACGAGTCAAACGCACATATCATCAGAAACATTTTATACAACCTGCAGCCTACAAGGAAACATCTCTTCCTGTTCTCATGAGAACATGGCCACCTCACATTGACCCCCACATCAGTCACTTCCAGGCAAAATTACCATAATTAACTGTAACTAGGTCAGAAAATGGAAGCAATTCCTTCAAAATCTCTATTTCAGCTTGGGAGAACACAGCAGCTTTCTTGCCTGAAAAAGACTTGCTTAGTGTCAGTTCACAGCCCCATTGCAAGGCAGTGCCCTTGCAATTGAACACAGGATTCTCACAGAGTCCCCCAAACCCACCTCTGCTGCTGCCTCCAGGTCCCAGCAGGGGACCTGCCAGGTCCCTTGCAGTGGGGCAAATACAGCTCCAACATTGACTGTTTCCTCGTCTTTGAGCTTGTCATGGTATACCAAAAAAAAAGTAAAATTTCCTCCAGCCACTAGAAATTTCAAAAAAACACCACAGATAACAACATCAGGAATAAATCATACATTCATGGGTATCAACTAGCCATCTGAAGGAGAAGTGCTGATTTTGCCTTTATTCCACACCATTAGGAACCACAACATTTAGAATACCTCACAAGATGACCAAAAAAAGAGACTATAAATGTACAGTAACATACCCAAGAGCCAAAAAGTCCAAATAAAAACCCCTTCCCGAACCAAGGAAGGATAAAGGCACAAAATTCTAGAAAGGCTCTTGAGGATTTCATTACACAAATGCACTACCCTCAAGAACGGTCACATACGACAGTGACTGACAGTACAAAAAGCCCAAAGATAAGTTAAAAATCTTGAGTGACACAAACAAAATTTACAAAAGGAAGTTACTTAACAAAGCAAGCCCTTGTCTGCCAGATATTTGGCTTGCGTACTACGGATGCTCAAGAGTTCACAAACAGCTGAACTGATTACAAAGATCAAGAACAAGAAAACAGAAAATTTAAATGTCTCTAAAAGGAAAAGAATTTTTTTTCTAATGAAATCAGCAAGAACTTCAAAGCAAATCTCAAGACAACAGTATACATACAAATAGATTGTTTCTGTGCTTTTAACTGCTTTGCTTGGTCCAGGTAGTGCTTAAAAACACATGCATTACCATTCATACCAAACTAATAAAAATGTTAGTATTTCTTTTACAAATCTCTACTTGTATGCCAGCAGTGGTCAAGAATGTCCAAGGGTACTATTATCTATCACTTTCTTGATGTGCACTGATACCAGTCTTGACAGAGGGATCTCAGGTTTTAAAGAGCCTGAAATCATCATAAAGGCAGTCTGGCCATGATTTTAAAATAGTATCATCTGAAGAGTAAGAAGGCAATAATCAGAATCACTAGGTTGGAAGAGACCCCAAAGATCATCAAGTCCAACCCAACCCTAACCTCAACCAAACCATGACACCAAGCACCATACCTAGTCATTCCTTAAACACATCCAGAGATGGCAAATCCACCACTTCCTCAGGTAGACCATTCCAATACTTTATTACCCCTTCTGTAAAAAATCTTTTCCTAATAGCCAGCCTATATTTCTCTTGGTGCAGCTTAAGGCTCTCATTCTGTCAGTTGCTACCTGAAGAAAGAGATCAACTCCCACCTGACTACAACCACCTTTCAGGAAGCTGTAGTAATCACTTCACTTTGTCACCCACTGAGCATGAAAATGTATCTGCAAACTGTTGCTTTTTTCCCCTGCAGTAGCCCTGGTATTTTGCGTAAATTAGTAAGGACAGTTTATCCAAGAGGACAACACCTCAGTCATCCAAGCAGGATCGTAAAAATTACAGTCTAAAATTTGACGGCACCAGCTATCAACTTCATGAAACTTTTATCATCAGTAGTTGAAAAATGCACCATTAAATAAGCTTTTAAATCCTTTTGTGTTTTACAAAAATCCTTTACAAGTTCCCATTTAGGAACATAAGGAATATTTACACACTCAATGTCCAGGCCAGCTGTCACCCCAACAGACCACCCCTCTTTAAGCTACAGCTCTTGGTTCTAATACTCACTTACAAGGGAACTACTGTCAGAAATTATCCCCAGCTTCTAATATCAACTTGAAACAGAAAGAGGATCCATGAGATGAAGGCAGTGCTTTAGTTGTGAACCTTTACCTCCACCAGGGAGTGGACCGCTGAACTTATGGCTAATTACTGACTGGTATCCTGGGTCTGCATGTAAAAATTGCTATTATTTTGGCATGGACAGCAACAGCTCCAATTAATAGACAGAAAAACAATTCTTGGCAGGAGAAAGCAAAACACGGCCAAACATACTAATGCAGCAGTCTGTTCTTAAATTCCCAAGTCTGGACTAAGTAAATATTTTTTAAGCCTCTATGAGGTGAAAAGAAGAATGAAAAAAAGGAAAAAAAATGCAGTATTTGCAGCCACTGAGGTTCTCAGCTTCTTTTAAAATTAAGCTTTTAAGAAGAAGCAGTTAATCTACCCCGCTCCCTCTTTGTGTTTGCAAATTTAATAGAATGATGCAAAGTAATCCTTGTTCTGTAAGTTAGGGAACTCTCTCTCATAACAGAGGTAATAAATGGAATGGCTCTAGCACGCAACATGTGAGCACAAAATACATGTCAAAGAGTAATTTTGGGTTGGTCCAGGAGTTACTTCATATATAAAACAAACTTATTTCTTCATCAGCCCTCTTAAGTTTTAAACACAAAACATAAACCAACTCAGTATTTTCCATTCACATGCAGATGAAACTAAATACAAATTTTTAGAACATGAAAACTGCAATTGTTTAGAGCAGAAGGAGATCAATTTTGAAGAAAAAGAAAAAATTCTCCATTAGAGAGCCACTGTCACTCCTAAGAAAAACATCTCACAAATACAACTAAAACACGTGTATGCTCCAAAGATAGACTGGGAAAAGACTCCCGTAATGGACCATTGAATGAAAAGCTCCAGGAGTAACTTGCATGGTTTTTAATCCACTATGAAGTTTTTAACAGTGCTAAGAAGTAGTTATTGTGGATCTCAAGGGAATTCCACAGAAATGTGCCTTAGTGCAGCTTAACTACTAATAAACTTCTTGAGGGTAACAGAGAGTAGTACTGATCTTCTGAACCTGATACTGGCTGTGATCTCTGTTCCACAGTGAATTTCAGGGATGGCTTAAAGCTGATCACACACTCTCCAGATATCAACTGGGGGCGGCTCTAGTCAGATGCCTACCCCAAAAACAGAACATTCAAATCTGAGTTGCTTTGGGATTCAGCCAGTCTTGTAGTCTTCCTTCTTTCTCTCTCATGCTCCTACAAGGATTACTCAGGCATATTAAAAAATATCTAGTTTTTAAAAAATATATTAAAAAAACATATTAAGTGACCAATTATCACAAAATAGCTGAGAAAACTCACATGAAATTATAAAGGATTTTATATAGTGACCAGAAAAGGACCTGTGTTGCTACTTAATGCTCCAATGCAGGAGAGTAACAGTAGACTATGAGCCGAATGTCCAAGTTCAGTTATTGATTTTTACTTTGTTCAGAAAAATATCAGGCTAATGCTTGGGTTAGAGAATAAAGGGTAAGGCTTACAGGGAAAAAGAATTCGCTTCTTTCCAAATATAGGACAGGTTCATTTAAATCTCAATAAATGGATTTTAAAACTCTTACTGAAACATTAACTGTGCTTTTCCTTCAATTTTAAGTCATCATGTGGGATGATAATGTTCTTTTACTGGTGAGACTAAGTCTTGGGGCAGCCAGAAAGCAAAAAGTAATTTTAGAAGGATGGTAGGAAAGAGGAATTTCACATAGCACACAGCATTTATCTTACTAGGGAAGTTAATTTGAAACTTTTAGCTGGCTCCCATTCTCTCAATATCTGCTGGATATAGTTACCTTTTGTTTTGTTGAGAAATGTGAAGTCTTTTCTTATTTCAACTGACCTACTTTATTCAAAGAGCTACTAATAAAATGCACTACCATATTCTTAAGCTGCTTTGAAAAATTGTGATCATTTGTGCCATTCAGTATTTGCTACTACTAACCTCAGTACAGGTACAGCTATCCCTCCAATCTTTTGAGTTTTTTGCCTTATTCATGCTCTTTAAGTATTTTCTCTAGGCCAGCTGGACATTTGTGCATTGTTTTCTGAATGGCCTGTGCTTTTAGCCAATAATGCTCAATTAGCTTCCTACAGAAATACCTGGGGAAAAAAATAGGAAACACAACTCAAAATACAAGACAAACCCATCAGTGATCAAACCACAGAATTTGGGATCTTCTTTTACTCAAAATTTTAAAAATAAAGATGAAAATCTCAGCATTAGATATAGCTTAACCTTTATTTATGGACTCTAAAATTCCTATAACCAGGAATACCTGTTGGAATTCTATAGTCTGAATCATCAGCCCAGATAATCCGATTTTTCTGGCATTAGCAAACATGACATTATGGGGCGGAGGGGGAACTACAGGAAAAAGAAAACCATGAAAAATGAAAGTACTAAGAAATGGAGAGCAAAATTTTTACACCCTACACTCCTAAACAGCAAAACAAAGCAAAAATATCAAGCATGTCCCCTATTATATCTCAACAGGACATCCATCTGGAAAGTCTTACCTTCCAGATGCTTTCCCCTATCATTTCATTGTCCCGCTAATCTCTGAAACTACCCCTAGGGGGAAAACAAAACATTACACAATTTATTGTCATGCTGTTGTTTTAAAAGATGGACAATAGAAAGGGAAATAGATCCTGGACAATAGTCAGTTTCAATATTACAACCATAGAAGCAGAAAACCCTGTATCAAAATTAATTCATAAAAGCAAAATTTGTTGCATTACAGCAATACAACAGGAAAGTACATATGCAAAGAATAAAAATCCTAAATAAATGAAGAAGCCTACCTATCTCCTCCTCAATCAAAGTCAAATCACATGTATCTGGCCAAACCTTCAGACAACTTTCTTTTTTCTAACATAGAAGTGTGAAGTCGGTTAAACCAAACTAGTACTACAGCACTAGAGAAGTCCACAAAATGTTCTCCCCAGGCTTTGGTAGGATGACAAGATTTCCTTTTACAGAAATTATCTGTACCCTAAAGAATCTCGTAAGCCTGTCAGTGAAGCAAGGCAGAGGCATTTCATTCAATTACAGGGAGTTTGGATGGATTTGTAAATCAAGTCCTTTACATCGGAAAGTGACATCTCCTAGCCAGGTACATGAATACTTGGGCTTTGAGTCTATTTGGACCACCTTTGGTACCACTGGAGTTCTGTGGCCAGAAGCTCTACTACCCATTGTGATTGGAACACATGGGGTGTTCCCACACAGAAAGTACCTCCACAAGGAGCTGACGAAGTACTCACAAAAAATAAATATCTCAGCTATCTAAAAAAGGACAAATTTTATTGTTCTAATTTTCTTTTGTTGGGTTGTTTTTAAGTGTGATTAAATTTACAAAATATCTCTTTCAACTCAAGGTAAAACTGTACAAGCAAGCAAAGAGTTGATTCGAAATACAAACAGAATAGCAACATACTTCTGCCATATCAGCACAAAGGGACACACAGTGAAGAACAAGAAAAAGTATTTGGTTTGACACTGCTGCCGTTCTCTGTAGCATTACTTGCAAAAGATTTGGGGGTGTTTTCAGAACATGCTATTTCATTCTTTCCAGGTGTGTTATCTAAAAAACCACCTCGAATCACCAGATTAAGTAACAAGTAAAATAGATGCAGCAAGTTCATATAAAAAAAATTAAAAATAGGGGTTTACACACCTTTATCCTCCCAAGTTGAAAGCACCACACACACGTTCCAAATAATAAAGCAATACATTTATCCTGCACATTTAGAAAACAACTTCTAAATTACTATGAATTTCTGTCCATCATCAGTCTTTCTTCAGGACATGGAAAATATTTCCGCCATCATTTCTATCTGCAAATATAAAAAAGTATGCCATTTTAAAAATAAAGCACAACACAGTGATAATCTTCAACTGGAAAACATCATCCTTTACATGGCACTCAGATAGTTTAAAAGACAGAACACATTCACGAAACAACATAAAAAGAAAAGCATCTTCTAACTTATATCAGGAATATCAGTCAAAATTCCCTGCATTGTTTTTTAAGTTGTAAGTAACAGTTAAAAATGGAGAGATGCTGTATTTCAGTAGAGCTAGAGAAGATAGGTTCATTTGCTGTAGTAACATTTACTACAGAAATATTTTTATTTGCCATAGCATCACCCACTATTGCACAAGTAGCTATCTAGTAAGACAGAAGTACTTGCCTTTCTCACCACTGTTAGTTTGTCTCAGAGGTTTTTCAAAGATCTCTGTTCATAAAATGTTTGTCAAAATGCACTCACACATAGCACAAGGCAAAGAGGAGATGAGAGACAGATGCTTCTGCATGGCAGTGGGAGGGATGCGAGAAGCTGGGGAAGCAGCTTTGCATCCAATCCATTACAGCTATTTTCCTTTTAACCACCTAACAGCAAGTCACAAATTCACCCTAAACACATCAAATCATCTGAACTTAGGAAATTATGCATTATTGAAGTCACAGCAGGAAAGCCAACTCAGTTTAGAGGACATAAAACACTAGCACTAGAACAAGGTTTTTCAGCACAAGGTTACGGATTTAAAAACAAAGGCAACATTTTAATGTAGTGAGAAGATGCACAGTTAGAGAAAAAGCAAGGAAAAAGTGCCATTTGTACTTCTTTCCAGAATAAATTCGTTTCTAGAAAAATTCCCCTCAGGCAGACCTTCCACCTCAAAAACAGCACTACAATCTTGTGGTTCCCTGCTCCAGCATGTAACCTTTCTTCCACATACATTTTCCTCAGCTACTGGAGTGCACATCTCTTGGAATAAGCTAGGTGTCTAAGATCCAAAACTCACTTCCATCCTTTATAGATTGTACTACTGCAAAATTGCAGCTGCAGTAAAATTGGAAAGTAGAGAAATTTCTAAGTGTCATTCTTCTGTTTTAGATTCCTTATCTCAATATAGGCCCTTACTAGTTGCAATATTTGTCAAAAGTACACAAAGTTGCAAGTTTTACCAACCTATATTCACATATGCCAACTACATATAACACATACTGCAGGTACAGTACATATGTATCTTACTAAAGTTCCAATATATCAAAGCACAAAATGAAAGACCTTTCTATATAGTACCACCATGGAAGAGAGTGAGCAGGAACTCCCTATCTAGCTTGATCTAAGCTATTGAAAGTGAAATCAGAGGTGAAATGCATACAGCAAGGATGACTAAACCCATAAGTGGTCCAAAATTACTTGGTTTATTACATGAATTCAAGAGACTACAATCATTCTGAACAGGCTATTATCAAATCTCTTCAGTGACAAAGCTTTCTGTCCAAGATAACAAATAAAGCAAGTGCATAAATCACAGGGATATGTGGCTTAAGCCCATTATTCCAGAGGATTACAGACTGGTTTCTGCTTTGTCCTGCTTTGCTTTTAGTACCCCCACTTTATTTTAATATTGTAGCTGTTACTACTACTGTTATCTGAAGGCTAAAGTCCCTATAGTTATGAATGGCAAACAGAAAAACCCTTTCATAGGTTGAGTCCAGGGTAAGATTTAAAGGTACATTCAGTAAACTCAATTTAGTATTGTGTTTTTAATGAGCTCTGCCAGTCTTGTCCAACTGCGTATGCTTTAATTACAGAGCACTATGCTCAGCACCACAGACTGTGGTTGCCAGGCACCACTGAAGACCCACAGTTCTTGTGCTCACCATGGTGCAAATATCTAATGAAGAAACTATACTTGTTCAAAAGGGGCTCACAAAATCCAAAGGTAAGGAAAACAAGTGGCTAAAACAGGGAAATACATATCTGTAGACTAAACAGGCAAGTACAGCAATCAGCAGCCACCACACATTTGGAAATGCAACAAGGGAGTAATCAACTCTCAAATAAGACCACTATTGTCATTGACAATATTTAGAATATTCATTACAGACTGCAGTGTGCAAACTTCCCACAGTCCAAGTCAAAATGAAGACTTAAGAAAACATGTTTGAATTATACAGCATACAAATTTAGATTTTAACCTGGACTCCAGACACAGTAAGAAATCAATGTTCCGTGCAACCCTAAGCAGACAATTAAAAGATTTCACCAAGTAGCCCACAAACCTTTTATAGGTCATCATGCCACCTCATCCCATTAAAATTACAGATATTGCTAGAGACACATACATTCTCAATTTTTAAGAATACTTTTCAGAATACATAAAAACATCCCAAACACCTATCTTACCATCAATCTTTTTTTCTCTCTCAGTAAGAAAGTGCAAAGTTTTGGTCTCAAGGCAAGCCCTCTTTCCTAGAGATAGGTACACACATGTAATCCAAAATGTGGATGAAAACTTGATCAGTAAAAACATGAAGCAGTATAGTGAAAGATCGGGTCCAAAAACTAGAAGCAAAATCAGAAGTGAGAGTGTCAGTGAGGAGGTGAAGAAGAAATACAAGTATGGTGTTCTAATCTACTAGTACAAGAAAACTTGAATACAATTTACAAAACCAGAATGCTCCTCTTCCTTACTACAAAGCCACTATTCTCATAATGATGAGGAGGAAAGAAATTGGTTGGAAATCTTCAGTCCTAAATTTCTGCTTCAAAATTATGGTACTTTTCAGCAAGGCAGCTGCTGACTAAAGTAAAAAGCTTAGCAAAGCTGAGCAGTAATTAAGATATTTCATTTACAACACAATTTCACATTTGTACAGGAGGAAATATGATTCTTACAACATGAAATTTCCCATAAAACACATGGAGATGTAACTCCATCTAAGCCTTGCATTTGTCCTGTGAAATACTCCATCACCTCCTTTGGTAAATAAATATGCACTGTCCTGGTTTCAGCCAGGACAGGGTTAATTTTTGCAATATCCAGGAGGGGCACAGCTGAGACCTGTAGGTTACTCTGTACCACCTCAGGTCATTTTTTGGGGATGGAGGAAGGGGTCCTTCCCAGGGCACCACATCCTGGTAGAGGGAACAGTTTGGTACATTGACCTCTTCCTTGGACGCTCTATCATTAGGCTTGTTACTGTTAATTTTCTTAGTTCATTGCTGTTTCCAATAAATTCGTTCATATCTCAACCTGTGACCTTTATCTTTTGTGCCTCCAATTCTCCTCCCCAGCCCGACAGATGGGGAAAGGAAAAGGCAAACTGAACAAGTGGTGTGTGGTTTGGAGTGTTTCAGTGAGACACTTAACCTTAACTGAGGAATACCATTTCCAAACCAAGACACACTTGAATAAAGACAACGACTGAGGGCAAAACTTAAGAGATAATGAAAACCACTCAGAGCCAAAGAAAGCAGTTCTTGCAACTTTTTAGGATCATCTTTTCAAATCCTGCTCCAAAAGTTAAATTGACAGACATCATGCATACATTCCTACACAGTGGGTGCAAGCCTCAATGGCTTTGCAATATGCCTAATACAATTTCCTAAGTTGTATTTACAGAAATCAGACCTGTATCAGTTAATACTTTGTTTAAAATCAGTCATTTCATTTTGTCAACCCCTGAATGTTTTAGATGCACATGCAGATAAAAATAACAGAGATGAGTCTGCATTTCCTAGCCAATTAAGAACAACTTGAAAGTTGCCTACAGTTCACCATTTATTCTAAATAATTTCATAGGAGTTAATGACCTTACAGATAAGAATTTTGACTGTGTAACATTCCATACTTATCCTCACCTCAAAGGAAGATATTCCAAATAAATCCAGCACATTCACTAATTTTCAGCCTAATATATAAATATGGGACAGTTAGACATGTCAGCGTTGTAATTTGATTTCTGTAGAATTTCTTCCTCTCATCTGTAGTTTCACGACAGTAACAAATTTTACAGTAATTTTGTCAGGTCTGGTTAGAGAATCTCTACTTTATTTGAACATACAGTTTTTTTTAAGAAATAAATAACCACGATGAATCCAAAACTTCAGTCTACCTGTTAGCTACAGACATGCAGGGAGAGAAAAGAAAAAACCCCACCAAGTACGACAGCACCTTGGACATCCAGTGATGCTCAGGCAGATTAATTAAACGCATCAAGCACAGCCCATTCTGCATTCTGATATAACAATCTCAGATACACTCCTATGCCACTCCTTAGCAAAGCAGCTTTTACAATACAGATCTTTGCCTGTATCAAAAAGATATTCCTAAGCCACAGTGTTAAAGCAAACATAAGCCCAAAATTCTTAAAATCACCGCATCCCCTGCAGTTTTCCAAGTATACGCCATGACAAGAACATACCGAATGAAAATCGCTTCTAAAGGAATGCAAGAATACTTAACACCTTGTGCATTTCAGCTTTCAAAAACACTTTGCAAATATTGACATGCTAAAACATATAAAAGCACCATTGTTTCAGTCAAGGGAAGCAAGAAGAAAGGATGCAGAAGTTGATAGTAAAATGCATGGATGGCTGCTATTTTAGTTTTGTAAACTGTGATTTCACTTCCATCATAGTGATACATCAAAACAGGTTCTGCGGGACTAGAACAACAAAGATAGAGTATATTACTGAGTATTTAGAGATTCTGGCAGACCTGGTTTAATTTCAATTCTAATGCTTTTTCCACTGAAATTCCTGTTGCTTTTCACAAATTAAACCTGCAACACTTTTTTTTACTCTATACCACCATAAAAAAAGCTTTTACATTCTTATTAAAAACAGTGTTTTCCCTTTCCAGTTCCCATTACTGCCGTGTAAAGGTACACATGCCCAGTAGAGTCAAGATGCTAAGATACAAAGATGTAATTTGTTAAAGTTTGCTCATTGCATGCTCTGCTGAATTTCATTTTCTTTTTCTAGGGTGCAGCGTGTCTCTTTAGCCACCTCTAACAGGAAAGACTTGTGCAAAAAGATTCATCACAAAGCATTATCTGCTGCACTCATATTCATCTGGGCGTCAAGTACCACTAATGTAGATCAATGTTGGGATCTCTTTGGAGAACTCCATGCCCCCCCAAAGCATCACTGTATGCGTGCCAGTATGCCCCCACAGAAAACTCTGGTAGCTCATGGACAGTGAGCTAATCCAAAACACCAGGATCCTGACAGGTCCTCATCCCTACTGGTTAGTACCTCACTCACCCCACTATCAGCAGCACTGATTTGAGGGAGACAGAGTAAAGTGAGAATAGCCAAGTTTTTCACTTCAGTATTTAACATCCAGCTAATTAAGGGCCCAGCTTGAAGCCCTGTGAACCTGGCAGAAACATTCCCATTCAGGTTTTGAGGAGGTTTTGAAAAATTAGGAGCTTGAACTTGATATTGAGAAAGGAACAGAAGCTAGCTAAGAGCAAGAGGCACAGATTTCACACCCTCCCACTGCTCAGCCTAGTTCAGCAGACTTGATTACTAGTGGGAATTTGCATTCAGTCAACTCAGATGAAAGGTCCAGTCAGCAGAAAAAAACATGGAAGTTGGCTCCAGGTTAGCATTTGACAGGACTATCTAACTGGAAACATTCTAGGGCCTCATGTAACAATCTCCTGAGGTGGAACTAATGAGGATTTGAAAATGGGTCTGAGAAAACCAGAACAATTAGAGTCATTTCTCACTAGAAAGATGGAAATCAATATTACAAACAGATCTTGAAAATGCTTTGGTCTCAACAGTATTATCTCTGACCTGCTACAAAACCAGTGCTCAAGCCACTAAACCTCCACCAGAAATTCCACTTCGTTCCGATTAATCAAGGACACCAAGTCCTAAAAATTACCTTAGTACCTGACTCAAAACAGACCAAATAGAATGAGTTCATGGTGATCAATACAGTTGTATCACAAACTCAGAGATGCACGGTGAATACAAGTAAAGAAAAAAGACACAAAAATACAAGGAAACTTACATTTCTTGCTATCTGTGATGAATGACTCAGTTCCTGCCATGTTAGAGGCATTTCATCTTCATAAATTACCATCACATGGCAGGTGCAGTGGGATCTGTCTCGATCTGGCTAAAGGTTTTTGTTTAGATAGTACAAAAATGGTATTAAGTACTACTGCAATATTTTATTTTAGCACTTTCAAATCAAATATAAAAATATACTTAAAATATCACATCAATTTAAAAAAATGCAATCTAACAGACAAAATCAGTTGTGTCCCAGAACTACAGTGTTTTTTTCAGAATCATCCCATGTTGCTGCTTTCAGTAGATCTCAACACAGGAATACAAACTGTATTTTTTCCAAAGGCATTTTAACAAACAAAGCCACCAACAAATAAGCATGCATTACTCAAACAACACTTACTGAGATTAAAAGTACAGCTGAAAAAATTTTAAACAGGGCAAAGTACAAACTACCAGTTTTCAAACAGTTCAGCCACTCCTCCGTATTTTCTAAGCATTTTTGGGCAGGAGTGCTTTCTTCTGTTGGGAATTTCTGACACCCCAGACATGTTGGTTGATGGTGTGAAGAGTGACTGCTAACTGATGCCACTTGGCTAGCAGAAGCTGCCACACTAGTCACAGTTATACTGGCAATAACAGTGCTTTCATCTGAATTTCTTCCCTCCATTGGAGAATTTATTTTTTGCATGAATAAACATCAATATTGTAAACACGAGGAATTCAAGATTTATGTGCAGTTTCATGGTTATAATCTTGCTGGGATGAATGGAGACACAATGCAATGGCTTGCATGAGTAGAGCGCTGCAAAGGAGGGAGACAAGCTCTTTGGGAAGGCCATGTCAGAAGCACCTGGAGGTGGAGACACCATTCGTGAGAGAGGCATCAGAATGCACAGAGCTTTGTCTGGGCAGGGATGATGAGCTAAGGGAGAGTTTACAGACACAGATTAGAGAGCAGACCAGTATGGGCGACACTGTAGTGAGTGAGCATCTGCTACAGAGCACCTGGCCAGGAAATCAGGCGGATAAGGCCCTCTACAGACAGGGAGCAGCAACCTCACAATCACAGGGCCTGGTCCTCGTGGGGGAGGACTTAAACCATTCTGGTATCCGCAGGAAGGACAACATACTCAGGAATAAGCATCCAGAGCACTCCCAGAGAGCACTAATAAGATTCCTGACCCAAGTGATAGAGGAGTCAACAATGAGACATTCTGTGCTGGACCTCATACTTACTAAAAAGGAAGGGCTCCTCAGCGACATGAAGGTCACAGGCAGCCTTAAACTGCAGTGACCCTGCTGGCGTTCACAACACCAAGAGGAGGGAGAAGGGCAAAAAATCAAGATCAGAGTCCTGGCATTCAGGATAGCTGACTTTGGTCTCTCTGGGGACCTGCTTGAAAACAGCCCCATGGGACAGAGCCCTGGAGGGAAAGAGTGGTCAGAGAAGGCTTCTTGATACTCAAGGATCACCCCCTCCAAACTCAAGAAACATTCATCCCAAAGAGCAGGGAGTCACGCAAAAATGCCAGGCCTATATAGATGAAAAAGGCGATCCTGGCAAAACTCAAACACAAAAAAGAAAGCATAAAAAATGAGGAAGCAGGAACAGGCAGACTGTAAGGAGTACAGAGACACTGCTTGAGCATGCAGAAACAGTCAGGAAAGTCAGAGCCCACCTGGAGTTAAAACCAGTGAGGAATATCAAGAATAAGTATCTGAAGGGAGAGTATAAAAATGGTAGAGCCAGATCCTTATCAGTGATTCTACTCAGTGACAGGAAAAGAAGCAACATGCAGAAATTGAAACACAGAAGTCCCTCTAAACATCCGGCAACACTTTTTTACTGTGAAGGTGACTGAGCTGTGGCACAGATTGCCCAGAGAGACTGTGGAGTCTTGATCCATGAAGATACTCAAAAGCCATCGGGATTTTGTCCTAGGCAACTGGCTGTAGGTGGCCCTGCTTGAGCAAGGGTGATGGACCAGGTGGCCTCCAGCAGTCCCTTCCAACCTCAACTATTACCTGACTCTTTAAAGCACTGCTGTACCAGAAAACTTCCAGCCACAATGCAGTGTTTTGCTGCTGGTTTAGACCAGCCCTCCTGATCATAAAGTATCCTTCAGGTACACTCAGTGTACTTGTGCTTGACCCAGCATGCAGTGAGCCCTCTCTCAACCAGAGTCTCTAGGCATTTTAATAAAATGAATAAACAACTGCTTTCTGTATTACATTCACAATTCCACTACTTCAACCAGAATGTCAAGATCTTTTCTCAGATCATATTACTTTCATATACAGCAACTTAAAGTATGAAGTTAAGGACAAAAGGAAAAGAAAAAAAATCTTAAAAAAACTTGGGCCTTTCTTAACACATCAGTGTCCAACAGTGGGACAGCTCAAACTGAGCAACAAAACTCAAACGCGTGAAATAAAATATGTTTTATAATTAATTATTTCAAAGAATTCTTGGTACTAAACTCAGATTCGGAAATCTTTACTGCTGATGTGTAATAGAGCATTTTTTAAACTGAGAACAGAAAGAGAAGAAACTCACTATCAAAAATTTGAAGAGGTTTAGGATGTCTGAAAAATCTGTTCTCTATCAAACTACATCACGTTCAGACACCTGGCAAACATGGATTTACCTCAATGCTGTTTCTCTCATTCTCTCCATCCCTGTACACTTAACAAATTTGCCCAGCAATATGGCACTATCTTTCTGTTCAGACAAATGTTGTGTCTGCCCCTGCTCACCATGGGTCAAAGCTGATATAAAATGATGCAATCAATAAACTTCTATGTTTTTAATCCAGTTAACATGTGTCAATAATTCAGTGGAAACTCTGGGTTCCTTACTGCTCATTCATGGTCATTTTTCTTCTAAATGGCAGTCGCCTTTTCCTGTTACACTGTCTAGGTTGTTAGCAACACCTGACCATAGATAAACTTCGTATACTTAAAGAACAATAACCTACAACTTTGAAATACCAAGATAAATATTAATTTACTCCTTCAAGCATTTTCCTATTTCCTTCTTTTAAGTGTTGTATTATTTTCCATTTTTGAGAAGTAAAACACACTCCTTTCTTCAGTGGGGACACGGCACTGCCTCTAAATCAACAAAGAGTATTTGTAAATTTCACTTTGATGCATTTATTTTGTCTGCTTTCCACTTGTCAATTAACTTTTCCTTGTTTGTTTTAAGATGCACATAAATTCTGAATATTTACACAATATAATTATTGTATGCCGAGTATCATTAGGGACTTGGTTTCATCATCAAAGGCACAACTATATTAAGCAACAATTCTTGCCAAAGACATTGACATTTTCACATATTTAAGGCACAGGACAGTGACTCTCTCAGGAAACCGGAGTTCTGCTCTTTGCTTTCTTGATTGGGCAACTTTGCTCAAATCACTTCACCTGCGTGCATCAGTTTGTTGTCACAGAATAGGTTTATCTTTCTACACTGTCATTTTCCTCACTCCAAGCAGCTCTGTAAAGCATTCAGAAACCTACTTATTTATTTCCACAACACCTCTAAGACTAGGAAATTGGCAAAGTTATTCTGCAAATGAAAAATACTGACATCAGTTTCCATTCCTTACATACTAGTGGCACAGTATTACTATTTTTGCACATCTTAATAAAGAAAAAATGTTAGGAACATATTTCTTCTCAACCCATTCACCAACTGTGCACAGTTAATTCGCATTACAACAGTAATATAAATCAAGATCTAAGCTTACTAAACAGCACCTCAGATGCTTTTAGTACATAGTGCAGTTGGATATACCTCAGGTGCCAGGCTGACAGTAGTGGTGCGAGAGTAGTGGCAACTGGTAATGTGAACAGGTTGAGATTTTAAGTCCAACTTCCCCAGCATAGCACACAAAAGCAAGGGTGCAAGACTATGGATAGCAACAGTAGAGATGCAAATTCCAAAACTGATAACTGTAGTGCAAAGCATTACTGTGCATGGTTCTCCACTCTGCAAACTGGCTGGAGAGCACCCTGATTTTAGCCATGCAGGAATCATTCCCTAAGCAATGCCTTCATGTGGAAAGGACGTTTCCCAACAACAAAGGATCTACGCGGCTAACCTAAACAGTGTAAGTCTGAATGACCCCAGAGGTTTGCTAGAAGCTGCTGTTTTAATCTAGCAGCCTTTAAGCTGCAGTAGAATTATAGTGGAAACAAGGGAAAAGGCAGACAGACGGTAATGTTTGGAAGGAAAGGTAGAAACTTAAGCCACTGTGGCTATACTCCCTTCTTCACATCTGAGGTCTGGCATCAATTATGGAAATACATGAATTTATTCCTATACATATTGCTTCTTTCTCCAAGTACCTGCTCATACCAAATGGTTTGGCTGAGTCACTAGCATGTCCTATATTCCAATACCCTCCGTATCAGTACTGATTTTTTTCCATTCTTTCTTCATTTTTAGCATACCCATTTTGACAACACAAATCCCAGTGAGGAAGACACTGCAAGCTAAAAGCTTCTACCATTTCTTAAACTGATCATTTTTGCTTTGTGGAAGTTAATGTCAACACGCAGCTCTCCTAAGCGAATACTAAAACTTGCTCACGACATCACCACCTACTGATTGCTACAACTTGGAATAGACACTGAAAAGAAACAGATTTCTCATAAATGCAGTTGATATTAAAAAGTTCTGGAAGATCTAGATCAAGCAGTTGAAATTTAAGAGTTCTGGAAGATCAAGGACATAAATTATAACATATTCCAAAAAAATGTCCACCTTTACAGGGACCTCATTCTTCAATGCTCCAATTCTCTACTTTGATAAAACAGTATCTAATTGTATGGTATGCTCAATATGGAAGAATCCAAAAGTACAGACAATTGCACCCTTTTAAAGCAGTAGGAACCATCTTTATCTCATTTAAGAATTCCCAACCACACCAGCCAGTATTTTATCTTTGAAAATTTATCTTACATGAATGACAACCTACAGGTCTAAATCTGAGTCACACTGTAGAACCAGTCTTAGGATTGAAAAACTATGAGACCACAGAAATACAGAATTTAACTGCTGCTTGAAGAGCCTCAAGGTGAATGTCAATTCATTTTATATAAAAATAACAGGAAGCCTCATACATCCCTTCTGTTAACAAAACAATAAAAGCTAGTCTTCTTAAGAACATGATTTAAAGAACATACATTTGGTATCTAATAATGCTAAAATGATGGGTTTTCATTTCTTATTTCTATCCAGTGGCACATACCTTTCTAACACCTTCAGCATGAAAAATATTGAATTAAGCAGATTCATACACTAAAGTACAGTAATTTTTAAACATAAAATCCCATTTTCAGTACTGATTAGAAAGAGCATCAACCGAACAGAGAAGGGGAAAAAAACCACTAAGAGAATTTAGTACTACGGTTCAGGGGCACAGCAGGGGAGTCAGAAAGAGGAAGGCAGTGAAACCTCATCAGAAGAAGCCGGATTGAGAAGTCTAAATATCAACTGAAAATCACACCTCATTTGAATAGTTCTCAATTCTTCTTGCTCACCCCATCCCACCATTCAGTGACACTTAATATTCCACTACGAGAAACACTCATTTCTCCAAACTGACAACTTAAGTTCATTTCCAAGTCCATCTAGAAACTGTAAGCAGTTTCATATTTCAATAAATAAATTAAAGTCTACAATTCCTTCCCTTCATTTCTCTGCCCTTTCTCTCCTCTTCCTCTTGCGTCCTGCTAATTCTTCTTTGTATTTAAATGAAGATTCCTCAGTAACAATTTCTAGTTTTCTCCTAGTCCTAAGTCTTAGCTACCAAATGCCTATCAGCAGATAAAATCTAAAAGCTAATGGCAGGAGTGAAATGTTGATACCCTGTATGTTAATATTTCATTCAGGGATAAACTGTAGAGGAACTATTGAGAGATGCAACTCAACAACTTAACCTCCCTGGAAGTTCTAAGCAGCAGAAAATTTGTGAAGGAAGCAGAAGGTTGCTTAAATTTTTTTTTTTTTCCCTCAACACATTTTCTTGTATCTCTCAGTGCAGGTGAGTGAAAGTAGGTTTACACTGATACAGGGGTTTTCCTTATTTAAGAAAGCTTTGGTTCTGGTGTTACCACTGCTACCTGCAGTTTAGCCAAACAACAGCTGATCAGAAATTGTTATGATTTCTGTTATTTTCATAAATCCCATGGAAAACAGTAAAGCAAACCACTCTTCCTTGATGTGACCCTAGACAAGCTGCCTCTCAGCCAGCACACACAGTCTTGGTCATCATGAGCAACTGTTCCCTGAGGATAAAAAATTGGTATAGACGTGGTGTAACAGAAATGACTCATCAATACAAAAACTGCACAGGGGAAGAGTAGAGTGGCAACGGAATCTATCTTCTAGCACTCACTAGTCAAGCGACCAGAAGCATGAGGAGGGAACTCCAGCCTTAAAAACCAATCTATTTCTTTTTATTATTTTCAGGCATACCTATCTTACATGGGGGTTAGAGACAAAGACTGCATTCTGCCCGCATCAGCTGAGATTTCCAGCTTCTTCCACCACCCCAGTTACATGATCAGAAGTGACTTTTTGCCGTACTACTGGCTGGACATGGCTGGGGTTCTATTTGATAATTTTAAGTGTAGATTCTACCCAGTTAAGTCTGCTGTTGTGGAAATGGCAGTTATAGCTGAGAAAGAAAGTGACGAGGATACTACTGTAAACATTATCAGACCTAGTCAGATCTACAAATTAGAATGAGTAATGGAACTATTTTACACAGTTCGCTTCTAATTCTGACACAGATGGCACTTAAACAAGGATTCCAGCCTTGGCAGATTTCTTCAAAGTCAGTGCCAAGGCCAGGATAATCCTTTCTAGCAATTTTCTCCTCGATTTTTGAGCCACCAACTTCCAAATAAAATAGATTTTCTTATCTGCTGCTCCCTTTCTACAGCCATGCATTGAACAAGCTCTGAAAAGACAAGACAGACCTTCAAATACTGAACCAAGTGACACCAAAAGAGTCATTAATCCCTCCAAGGTATAACCCTCATTTCTTAACCATTATCTTCAGGTGTGTGTATCACAAGGATGAGAAAAATTAGTGATCCAATGAAAAGGAAATTAAAAAAAGAAAACGTACAAATATCTTCTTTGAGGTAGCTCTGACTCTCCAGCTCTTAAATTATGCCAAGTGTGGGATAATGAACAATGACTGTTTTTAAGGCTAACATTAATGAATAATGGGTGTTTTTTTAAAGCTAGCATTCACTACCAAAAGGAAGAAGAGCCAAATCCAGACAACAGAGCAAAAATAGTACAATGGACATGTCTGCATGTTTCCTTGCAATGGACATTGCGTACGTTTCCTTACAAAAAAACACTTTTGAGAAAGTTCTTCAGTCGCAGCATTAGGCAAATAACCAACAGAGCCAACTCTGAAGAGAATGGAGACATACTCATGAAGAATAACCAACTGCAAAGTTGCACTGGCCATTATGTGCTCTTCTCACACAAATCTTAATGTAATCAGCACAGACATATTACAGGAAAAGAAGATACATCAGAAATCTCATATCCTTAAAATAGACATTTTGTTAATTTATTCTTATACAGATGATGAAAGGTCTTCAAAGCTGACAAGGGCTCATTAACATAGGCTTTCATACAAGACAGGATATAAGGATAAACACACATTTAAAAAAAATAAATTGCTGCTCTGGATCTAGACAAACATTCCCATCCACAGCAATAGGAGTTTGCATGTAGAGAGAGTTTAGCATGCAGTGCAAAGACTTTGTAGACAGATTACGAATTTTATCAATTATTAGCCCTTATAAACATCAAGAAAAAAAAAAGCTTGGATTTATTGGTTTTGTGCCTGTGTTTGTTAAGATTGCACTTACGAGGCCTCACAATAAAATAAAAATAATCAGACAAAGGACAAAAGAGGAAAAGAGTATTCCAGTAAGGCTCTATTAACAACTGATTGTTTATCCCAGGTAAAAATAAAAGCCACACATTTGAGCAGAAAGTAGTCTCATGAGTTCAAAATCATTGTTTTTAAGAACACTTCAGCAAGTTAAGTGCACTTTGGAGATGCCTAATTCTACAGTTTTCTAAAATAATTAATTCAGAAGGAATACTACTTTTACTAATATTAAAGTCCTACGCACTGAAATTTCAGACCAAGTCTCTGACAGATCTTAATGTTTCCAACAGGCATGCAGTCATTCATCACTGCTCTGCACTTTGGCTTTCTGAGGACTGTACTCTGGAATTTCTGCAGATTGAACAGCTGGCACAGAGGATTCAAGATATAAGTAATGCTATTTTCAGTACTCTTTTAAAGAAAACCAGTGCATATTTCTCCAGACCTGAGAAAACTTGCAATCTTCTCACATCATCGAAACAACAAAGAAAATAAGCTGTCATGTATATTTCAGACATTAAAAAAAAACTATCTCGCTCCATACTGCCATTCAAATGCCACCAAGCTATGCCTTCCCTACCCGTAACTGAGAAGAGAGCATATACTTTGAACACAAAAGATGCCACACAAAACATAATCCAAAAGTCATGAGAATTAAACATCAACAAGATGAACAAAAGGCACCAGCTACTACTCCTGGCAATTAAAAGACAAAAAAAATAAAAAATCAAAACCAACCTACCAATCCAGTTATCCATCAGAGACTGCAGTTACTGCGGCTCTTACATGACTTGCAGCCTTTCTGATCAAGGGCCGTCACAGGACACCTAAGCAGTAAGAATTTCACATTTCAAACTTGGAATACCTACCACCAGCAACTGCCAGTTTTCAAGAAGTATAGGGATACCTGTTTCACATTTCTCCATTTAAAAAACGCAAACACAGTGAAGACATTCAAGGTAATGAAGACATTCTTTTTTTTTTGTTAGCTTGTCCTATTCCTATAAGTAAACTAACCTCTGATAATTCATCTCCTTTGCAGCAGGGAACAAACGACTTTGCTAGAAGACCCCCTACCCTTAACTCATCACCCAAGTTTCTACATATGATTTCTCCTCTAAGCTTACAGTATAATGATGGAGCTCCACAAGGCTAGAAAAAAAGAACATTTCATCACAGTAGTCTGTGCATTTTCACCACTGGATGAGGGGAAGAAGGGCCACCCAAACCAGTCCCCTCACCGTCTCTATGCAGTGGGAGTCTGAAGAGATGTGGCAGACCACTACTCTGTCTTTTTGTATGTGAGGCCAGCTTTTTATTTTTGTTTTGGGATATCTTCTCTGTAGAAGACAATCTCTTATGGAAACTAGGCAACCTTTCAACCCATTTATCAAATTTCCTGCTGCTTCTATTTATGAACAAGTTTAAAAAATATTTTGTACACAGAAAATTAAATCTGTATCCAACAGAAATCACTAAATAAAATATGCTGACCTGCTGGCAATTGCCAGGTCTGATTTTAACATAGCACTTTGTTTAGACTGGTGCTTTCTGCTCTTTCAGCATTTCCAGCACTGATACTATCTAAAAATAAATTAATACTGTTTAAAAGACATTTATTTTCATTCCCAACCTGGCACCCAACCTTCCAGAATTACATGCATGACAATCAGTGCTGTGAAAATGCATCCTCTAGTAATTTGAAGAGTGCTATGTGAAATACATACAGAAAAGGTACGATCTTCTAACAACTGTTCAAATGCCTCCGCTGGCTAATTTTCTTTTAAAAAAATTCACGTAGCGAAAAAGTAAGCTTTATACGGAGTGTACCAGTACGCCTGCTCTAAGTTGAACAAAGCGGAAGACACTGTACCCAGGTGAAAACATAAAAATCGCTTGTCTGGTGCTCTACAAAGAAGAAAAACCACTTGCTTACTTAAACTGGGCACAGCAGAAAAACTAGGAATCTCTCCAAAAAGTGTTACATAAAGCACTGTCAAACTTCATGTCACCTCCACAGGGCCAAGTTGCTATTTCCCAACCCCCCCCCCACCCCCCATCCCCCGGTGCGCAGGGGATTAATATCTAAATGACACAGTTCTCGGATACGAGGTAATAGCAGAACCCTTCCCAAAGGAGCGCTTCCCGGGTTGAAGGCTTGCAAGGGAGGCTGGCGGGTGATGAGAAAGTCTCCCTGGCTCAGCTTAGCGTCCCAGCCGAACTCCGGCTGTGCCCCCGGGTCCCGCTCCGGCGGCCAGAGCGCTGACGCCCCGCAGCTCAGCTCCCTCCGTCCCACCCGCGGCCGCCGCCCCGGGCTCTCCCGGCCGCGGAGCAGCGGCAGGCGGCGGGACCCCGCCGAAGCGGGGCTGGAGCCGGCGCGCAGCGGGAGCGCAGCCCGGCCGGAGCAGAGGGCGTGCGGCGCCGAGCCAGCGAGCGGAGCGGAGCAACCTCCCTCGGCCAGGAGACGTGCCCTTTTGTGCCGGGAAGCGACACGCGCGCCTCCGCCTGAGCATCTCTTCAATTCCGGATCTGATGGGGATTAAAACCCAGCAGATAAAGCTGCCAGCCCGGCCCTCTGGATCGGGTGCCCCCTCCTCGGGCTGCTGGAAGGGAGACACTCACCGATTGTTTCTTGCCCTCCCCCGCCCCTCGCTTCTAAAAGCAGCAGAGACTCGACGAGAAGGGACTTACCTTCCCCGGGTGGCTCCCGGACCGCCGGGACGGGGGCTCAGCGCCCGCCGCTCCCCGCAGGCAAGCGGTCCTTCCCCCTCCTCCGCTCCAGGCGGGCAGCTCCAGCTCCGTCCCCGCAGCCCGACGTTCCGGAGGTGTCAGCCAGCGGGTCCCAGCTGGGGCGGCAGCGGCAGCTCCACTCTCCCAGGGACGAGGAGCCGCTAACGGTGGGAGGAGGCGGAGGCCGGTGGGAAGGTCCCGACTCTTGCCGGGATGCGCTGCCGAGGTGGCTGCCTCCTCCGCCGCCGCCCAGCTCAGCTCCCTCCGGGGCCTGCCCGCCCCGCGGTGTCCCGAGGTGTAGCCCGGCCACGTCCGTCCGTCCCGCTCGCCTTCCCCCGCCCCTCTTCCCGGCGGCGAACCGCACGGCGCACAGGCCCCGCCGGCGGCCAGGAGGACCCGGGGGCGACGGGGGACTCCGGCCCAGCCTCTTGCCGTCTCCCCGGGGCCTGGTGCACACTCTCCGCGGGTAAAGGAGGCCCTGCCCCGGCCTGGCGATCAGCTCCGGGAAGGTCACGGGCACCGCGGAGCCGAGCACAGAGAGGCTCCCTCCGGCACGGCCGCGGTCGCTGATACTGCTGCCGGCCCGGCGTCAGCGACCGCTGGGTGCCGCGCTCCGACCGGGTTCGCTCCGTGCCCGTGCCTGGAGACCGCCTCCGACTCTGAGTGCCAGGCTGCCCCCTTCCCCTTCCTTCCTTCCTTCCTCGCCTCCCGCCCCTTCCCCGCTGTCAGCCTTCCCCCGCCAGCTCCCTCCGGCGCCCGGTGCCAGGCTGCCCCCTGCGGGTGTCGGGGCCGCGGGCCGAGGCGGAGCCGGGAACGGCCGCCGCTGCCGCTCGGCGGGTGCCGGGAGCCGTGCGCCCGCCGCCGCGCTGCCCCGGGCTGGCTCAGCGGCGGCTGCAGCGCCTGTGTGTCTGTGTCATGTCTGTGCCTGGGCGGGCTAAGGCGGGGCCAGCCCGCTCTTACGCCGCCCAGCGACAGGCGCCGAACGCCCAACCAGCGGCGGCCGCCGCCGCGCAGCGCCCGCCCGCACAGCGGGGCGCCCCGGGCCGCTACACCTGGGCAGCGCGGAGGGGCCCGGCCGCGACAGCGAGCCCGGCCCGCGGCCGCCCCCTGCCCCGCGGTCCCGAGCCCGCCCGGCGCGGTAAGTGCGGGAAGGGCGCGGAGCGGCCCGGCCCCCGCCTCGGGCGCCGGCAGCGGTGGAAGACCCAACTCCGAGCGCCGGTACCGCGTCTGGAATGAATAGATATGACGGCTTCTGGCTTACATGTGGCGGAGCGTGTCCCTGCGAAGCGTCCCTGCGTGCTGGCAGCTGCCGAGAGTCAAGTGATAAGCGCACCTTTTGTTATTTCTTTTTACCCCGTGCGCATTGAGCGGCCATCAGCGCCTTTTTTTTTCTTTAGTTTTAATTCATAATTTTACTTCATTAGCGGTGTAAAATGGATTGCTGCAACACATCAGCATTCTGAGAGGACTTTACGAGAACCTCTGTGTGGCTGTAGAGAGTGCCTGAAATTCCAAGAGGAATATGCAAAGAGAACAGAAATGAACAAATGTGCGTACAATCTGATTTTAGAAAGGCGTTGATCCATTCTTAGAATGGAGGATGAAGCAAAGTGTACATGTGCTTTGAGTAACAATGTAAATAGTCAAAAGTATGAGTAATTGGTTAGTAATCAGGATTTAACTGCTTTCTTCTAAAAGGATTAGGGAATAGTTTAAGAGAAAAGTTGTTCTCTAAAAGATATCAAGGATGCTAATTTCTCTCATTGCATCAGCTACTTGAATGCTGTAACTCATTTAGAAGTTTCTTCATTGGGTGGAAATTATGTTTTGCCGTATAGTGTACCAAAGAATTGTGAACTCTGGAACAGGTTATTCGTAGCAAGATTGTATTTGGCAGACTTGATTAAGGTATTGGTTCATCAAGCTTATTATTCTACCACCAGCAGCATTCCTGATGCTTTAGTCAAGAGTGGTATCAGATTAACTGAAGTAAATCATGATGGACATGCCACTGATATGACATAAGTGTTACTGATTGAAAATTTTGACATATTGTGATAACTAGGACAGCATTTTGCAGAGAAAAAAAAAACCAACCCAACAACTCTGCTTATCTGTAAAAATAATTTAGTTCTGATAGGAAGGATTTTCTGGAATAGCTGTGGTAACAGAGATTGCTGTCTATGTGCTTATTTTCATGAGCAAATCAAAGCCAGAAATGAGCTATACTGAACTGGCTAATTCTCTCCTTTCTCCTGTGTGAGGCTAAAGGATCAGCCTTGAAATAAGAATGTTCTCTTGCACTATGGGAGGATGGTAACTGCTTTGGTGAGAGTCACAATGAATGAATTTCTGGAGATACAGGGAGGATGAAGCAGGACTGTGTGTACAGCTTCATTATTAAGAAAACCACTCTCTGTTACTAGAATTTTCAGCAGTTCCATAGTTTTCATCTTCGTGCTATGTCTTCAAAACTACTAACTTGCCAGAGTCTGATCCTACAAAATATTGAACAATTTCTGGAGGTTTTTAATGTTCTTATCTTCTGTTTAGAGCAGGGAACTCTCAGCATCCACAAAAATTCTTAGGGTTGAAGAGCAGCATGTATTATTAGGATTATTTAATATGCCACCATACCTGACAAATGATGGAACTTCATATTGGGACAAAATATCTTACTTTAAATTGCTCTGTATCTGTCAGGTTACTCACAAAAGGACAACAGTTGTCCAAACCCAGAGAAATGTTTGTCAGAGGCTCTAGCTGAGAATGCTTACCACAAGATTACAAAACCTGATAGGGACAGGAGGAATGACTACCTATGAAGATAGAGTTTTTCAGAAATTGTGTTTATAAGCAAGTGATCTTTTTCATAGTCACAATAAAATTGCTTTATCAGTCTTTGTCCTTGAAAATCCTGAAGTGGCAATTGCTTTGGACGTAAACAACCAGTGCAGAAGGATACTTATGCCAAGGACAGGTAGAAGAAATTAGATGCAAATATTTGCACTTCGGATTTCATTCAGTTAGGAGGCAGGTTTCTCTAGAAATACAGAGGTTCTGGAATGAGATATCTGTTTACATTTTAAAGAAAATGAACAAACAAAAAAAACCCAAAAAACCAAAATCTACAGTAATGTCGAGCGTATAGATTCTTTTTAAAATGATCATTTCATTAGGTCAAAAAACTCAAAGCTTTAATAGTTGTATTATTTTAAAATTTTGTAAACCAGATGTTTAATTTTTTTAATAGAAATGTCAATTTTGAGATGGCGTTAAAGGATTGATTTATAGTGATGTAAAAGTATAATGTGAGTATTTGGTCTCCTTTTTTTCCTTACTGGAATAAGAGAGAAAAGGCATAACAGTTCAGAACTCCGAACAGATTATGATCTTTTCATTACACCAGAACATCAGTAAATAAAATTGTAGTAAGTCTGTTCATAAGAATCTACAAACAGATTATCTGGTTTTTGATTAAAAGAATAAAATTACTTTCAATTTTACCATTTTGTATGAAGGGGAGGTATAAGGCCTACAAGTATTTAGACTTATAAAAGTGCATGAAGTTCATCTCCCATTTAACACCAATGAAGTCCTTTTTACATTCTTACAGTTGCTTCATTGTTCTAGCTGAATTCAACCACTATGAGGTCTTTTGAGAAAAAAAGACAGTGCTTTGTTCAGGAGGCGACTGAAAAGTGCATTACTACTCTAAATAGTGCGTTATGTGCCAGTTGAAATAGAAGCTAAAATATTCCTGAAAACCAGAAGGTTTATTTGTTCTCATTCCTACACACACCCTCCTGTGGCTAATCAGCATTTTGAATACCTAGAGAGGTAGATGTTGCTGTGTCACACAGACAAAGCAAAGTTCTCCATTGCATTCTCTTATGTGGAGTTGATGAAGTAGCTACTTTTCATAAAATCAACCAGTCAGGGTGATCTCACAGGAAACAGAAAGTCAAGTCTGATTTAGCAGGCTGGCTGGATTGTGCTAATTGATCCACAGAAAGTTGTGACTCTGTTTGTGAATTACTTCTCTTCTAAATGCTAAATTGCACAACTTGTTGATAATATCAGAGCATAGAGAGCAAGACCAAAAGTCTGAAGCAAGTCCTAACCCTTGAGATCTGTTACCATCTGCTGCTGCAATGAGTACAGCACTACTGCAGAACAAGCTGCCTGGCATGTTTTGTAGTCGGAAAAGGCATTTAGACAAGAAAAAAGTGAAATTTAATCTACTCTGGAAAAATAAATTCCCAGTTCTTAAGCATGCAGTAAAAGCTCGGTTACATATGCTGTCCACAATGGGCAGTAAATTAAATTTTCCTGTGCATATTACAGGAAAAAAAAAAAAAGTAAAATCAACAAAACCCAGGAAAGAGCAAGATTCAGATTGCTTGGGATGATAGGAACTAGGAAAAAAAAACAGACTGGTAAACTGAATGCCTTTAAATAACCAGAAAACACCATGAAAACCTAAAGCTTTACGAATACAATGGAAATTTAGTTATTAATTCAGAGATTACTTCTCTTATACCAAAACAGAGTTCAGACAATAGTTTAGATTAGAAATAGTTAACACAGATTGTTCTGTGTTAATATCATTTTCACATTGATTTCTCCCAGATTTCAATTGTACTTCTAGTTGTAAAAATGTAAACACCCATAACTAGAAGCTTACATAGCATTATGCCTTATAAGAAAAATATTGTGAAGGAAATAAATTTGTTTATATTTCTGACAGAACTCTGTACTTTTCTTTCATTGTTGCCATTTACTACTTTCCATTTGTTGTGATTCAGTCATTTAGGGAAGAGTTGGGGGGTTTTGTTCTTTTTGTTGGTCTTTTTTAAGGATTAGTGATTTAAACCAATAAAAGCTAGTGAAGATATGCAGAACAAATATGATGCAACTTTATTTCTATGAAGATAATCTGATTTCAGATGGATAGTACTTCAAGTTTTGACCAACCTAGTCAAGACAATCCTGTGTTTCTACTTACAGAAATAATTGAATACTATTTTGATAATATGACGTGGATAACTTAGAAAATGCTTAATTTCATACACTTTTTATTTTTAATGCAAAGGAATCTTAACCCCTATGCTATTTGCAGCAAAATTCTGGATAATTTACACTACCTGCTCAGTAACTGCTCTGTGTTAACATGTATCATTGCCTTTACAGAATCCTCTGGGAAAGAAAAATAGCACTGAAAAAACTTTAAAATAATTTTAAATTTCACTGGCTAGGAAGAGGAAACTGACTCAGGCATTCTTAAACCTAAATCAAGGTATGTCAAAGTCAGTGGAGTAGCTGCATTGATTTCAGTGCTATTCGAGCTGAACTATCCTTGATGTCCTAGTCTGTGTTCCTAGTCTGGGAAAACATATATACACACACACACTTTTATGAGGTTCTTTTTTAATAATTCTTTCTATTTGACTGCTTCACCTCATTGCCAAGCAAACAGTGGATCTAATGTCTCTTTCTTATTACTGTGTTTCCTTTATTACACTTGGCCATTTATTGCCCTGCACTTTGAATGCTGAGACTGTGAAAAGGCTTAACTGAATTGTGGACATGTATAATTAATATCTGCCAGTCTTTCTAAAAATATTAAAGCACAGGATGTATTATTCCTCCAGTCTTAGCCTTACACATTTAGATTTTAATTCATCTAAGGACACCTTTCACTATTTGGTGAAAAAGATGGTACTCTACTTGATCACAACAAGACCTTTTTTTTCCATTAGCAGTACCTGTTTTACACATGGAAGGTTTCATTGTTTCCAGAACATCTTCATTAACTTCTGAAAGTGTTACCAATACAGGCCTCCCCAGAGCCAGGATGCTAATTAGAAAGAAAACTGGCCTTACAGTGGTTTGAAGAGTGGTATCTGTTTTTTTAAAGAGAGCGGGAAAGCTCATTCCATCATTGACAGAGTGTTTCTTCCACAATGTAGGTATAACTGCCAGTGGTATGAACTCAGGGAACACTTGTGAGAAATGAATTATTCCCACAATGAAACAACCTCTTCAGACAACCAACAATACTGAGCCTTAGAATGATTACGTAAATAATGTTAAGATGTCCATTCAAGGTCCGTGCAGTTCAAGCAATGTCCTTTATGACCAACACTGTGTGTCAGTTCCAAGGTCCGTGACTTGGTGGGTTGGGCATGTTTGGAGATTGCCTTATGAATGCTTGAATTGCTTTCTCAGGTACCAGATTGTCAGTAGTAACACATCTGGCCCTTGTCACATTTATGCTGATTTTATATTCAAGTGTTTTGAGTCTGACCAAAA
Source organism: Cyanoderma ruficeps (assembly GCA_008694505.1). Taxonomy (NCBI): domain Eukaryota; kingdom Metazoa; phylum Chordata; class Aves; order Passeriformes; family Timaliidae; genus Cyanoderma; species Cyanoderma ruficeps. Next base: position 11,155,801 of record VZDJ01000426.1, read on the forward strand.
AAAAATCTATACAGTACTGAAGAGTAAGTGTAAATACGAAATGTAAACTAAATTAAAATAGATGGTTGAATAATAAAAACATGGATCCTATTAGTTGAAGCATGACTTTAAGGCTTGTTGAAATAATTTGAAGTTTTGTATTGATGGTCAGCCTTTTAGAATCTGTATGAAAAAGTACCTGGACTGAAAATACATACCAAGGGAAAAGAAATTACCCCCGACCTTTTTGTAAGGATCACTACCTAATATATCAGATAGGAAAGTTTTTGGCCAAGAAAAAAGACATTAATTATCAATCAAACCCTAGAACTTCCATATTTTTCCCCATGAAGATTGTGTTTTAAATATTTTCTAGGAGGATTTCCCTAGAAAGCAGAAGTGCATTATAGCTGCTACTTTCCAGTGAAGAGAGTAAAATAAACCCCAGATCCTGACTAAGGACTCAGGCTTATTTGCTTTTGGGCCATTGCAATACTAAGAATGCCCAGTATGAAAGTTTTCTGGCAATTTTACAAAATTCGTAGAAGAAAGTCCACTTTCATGTCCTTGTCAGACAGAAGCACAATGAAAATGTATGTGCATGCTTCCAAATATAAACAGGGAGCATAGTCTGAACAGCTAACATTTATTTAACTTATTTAAGTGGCCACAAGTGGTTGTGTATCTTAGAAATGTACTGTGAATGAACTAAAATGTTCTTTTGCTGGGGATGAGGTGTGACTGTGAGCTTCATCCTGCTCTCTGTGCAGGACTGTCATTGCTAAAGAAAGTTTCTGTATTCTTGCTGACGTTTCAGAAGTTGTGAGTATGATCTGGACTTGCTACACTGGCAAAAGAATAGGATAGAGGACCCCATCTCAGCAGTGAAACTGTCAGTAACAAGGATAATCCTCCTCAGTCTCAACAGCAGTTACAGGAAGTTGATGCTAAGGTCAGGCAACAAGGCAAGACCAATACTAGTGTCAACGAACCTGTCAACATTAAACACCTCTTTTTCAGAGTAGTACTTCAATGCTTCAATAGTCTGTTCTTCAGACTGTATCTCAACATGGTAGGGGGTTTTCCTTTCATTTGGGTGAAGCTAAAGCTGTCAGATGCAGTAGAGGCCAAGCAGACAAGGCCAGAAAAAGGACAGACCTTCAGAGTCTGAAGGTGACATGGAAGAAATCCAGCATCAAACACAAAAAATGCCCAAGAAATTTAAGATATTTTTCACTCCATCCATGTACTTGTCTTTCTGAGCTTGGCAGTCACAGAGGTGCTAGCATTGCTACTTCCTCTGAAATTGCAGTCTCTTATCAGCTTGTGTACTGAGAAAAGGAATATGCTTTTACTTACACCATGGATGGGATCAGAATTCACTCTTCCTGCATCACCTAAAAGAAATGACCAGACCAAGCAAATTTTCCGGTGAAATAAGCACACATTTAAGTCTGCTAAGGGAAGAATTTTGTCTGCAGAGAAAATAATTTTAAACAACACTTTTCCAACCAACATACAAGAGCTCAGTGGTGGAATCAAAAAACCAGCCTGGCACCGTGCCCTTTGCCCATTTTGAAAATACTTCCAGGCGTGCTACTTTATTGTTTGTATGTCAGCTTGACATTACAACAGTTCCAGTGAGAAGTTATAACTTCAGAGATTTCTCCAGTACCAGATTTGATGCCAATGGCCTTTTGAAACTTTTGCCCACCTTCTTCACTCAGCATAACCAGGTCATTGATCATCAGCAGGAGGAATTGTGTTTCCTTGCCTTCTCCCAGATCTAGGTGAAAAAGGAGCCACTCTTTGGGAGTGGGCTTTATGCCAAGTACAGTGGTAACTTTGTTAGGGCAATCACTCATCTTCATTATTATCCCATTTTTATCAATTAGCTCATTGAAAGGAAGGATTAGTGCAAGTCCTCTTCCTGCACTATAATACGTGATAAGTTTGAGAGGTGTTGGGATATTTACTACTGGGTGATTGGCAGCTGGAGCCTAAGAACTAGTTTTGGTTTATAAATCCTTTCTGAATTCTGCTAGGGAACAATGATACCAGTCTGGGAGCTTTTTTATTTTATTTTATTTTATTTTTTTAAACTTAACTGGGCCTTTAAAAATCTGTATGTGCTTAGTAGAGAGTTGATGAAAGGGAACAGCTGCATCCTTAAGGAATCTACACCCATAAAGCAAGCTCAGACCTCTGCTTCTTTCTTGACTAACACAGCAGCTTAAAAAGCTCACTCTCCTTAGAATCATTACCAGGCTTTACATTTGCTGATCCCTGAAAGCAAATGATTTTTAAAAAATATTCTCTTCATCACTGCAAGAGAAAAACTGAGTTTTTTCTGAAATGGTTATCCCTCTCATCAAGCCCAGATAGGGATGGATACTGGAATTAACAATGGTGAATTTATTTCTTCAATTGGAGACAGAGAAGAAAAGAGATTTGATGGGGTGTTGGGATACAAGATGAAAAGCAGGATTATCTGGGTGAAGAAATCAGATGTTGCTAAGATAGAAGAGGACACCTAAACATGCTGTGAAGTCAGCACCTGATTTTTTTGAACATCAAATAAAGTAAGGATCTGGTAGAAATCACTCTGTCATCATGTAATTAATAATTGTGTTACAATCTGAAAAAGGGGTATCAAAATCTGTTTGCATGCGAGGACTTAGTTGTCATTTCAAATTTTGTATACTTGAGTTTGCAACTGCAGCAATGTTCTAATGTTCTCTATGTAGCTTTGGTATGTAAGGCTGGATATTACAAGAATGGAGAAGATGGAGCCTTTATAAAGGTTTTGTTGCTTCAAGCTTGTACTGACTGCATTGCTCACAAGTGTCTATATGAACAGGAAGCTTTTTTCATAGTTTCTTTCTAAAGAAGGCACATATGGTAAAAAACCCCCCAAATCTATTAATAGGAACAAGTAAAAGTCAGATGCTAAGATATCTTTGAAGGTCTCAGAATATTGTGATAGTCCAGACTGTTTATATTTGTTGTAGGCTACAGTAAGAATAGAATTCTGCTATCAGATTTGGGGCTTGATCCCTGAAACAATACAACAGATATTCTGCCTTCTAAGCATTTTTTTAAGAAACCAGGGCAAATAAATGACAGTTTTTGGAGAATAATTTGACAGGATTGGTGTAACAGGGCATTAGCAGGACAATCCTAGCCACCAGCATTCACATGGTAAAGGCTTAGATGCAAGTGACACCTGCATGACTAGTTAGATGCTGGAAGATACAGCTGTTACTACTTAACTTCCATCCACCTGCCCCATAACCTCAGTAGATCAGTTGTTATATGTTCTAGTAATCAGGTGCACATAATGATTAATTTGATAATCTCTCTACTGTTGAGAAGATTTAGGTTCAGAACAAAAAACGTTTTGGCCTACCCATCCTGTAACTGATAGCAGAATGTCCATAGCATGCAATCACAGAAACATTTAGGCTGGAAAAACCTCTAAATAACTTCAGGTGACAAAATGTGAAATCCAGCATAGGTGCAAGCAGAGAATACTGTCTTAAGACATTAGAAGGCTGATTTTAAAGAGGAATTATACCAGCTGAATTAATACTATGTTCCGGTAGATTTTCTAGACCTATTCCTTCTGCTAGGAAAGGAGGCAGCCTTTTGGAAAATATTAATTTTGAGTCTCCTTTGCTGCAAAGAATAGCCTCAGAAGAAGGACATGCTTGAAGCTATTTGTCACAAAATATTTAGGTTGGCCAGAGAGCTTGAGACTTCACAAATATGCCTCAAATGGAGTTTGAGTGCAATGGAGTTTCAGCATAGTGTACATCTCTGATATAACTGATGCTTAACATGCTGTTTCAAAGGCATCCTTTGAAGAAAATTTCAGTAGACCCAGTCTCCAGCCTGTCCACAGGGTAGTTGTGCAGATCCACACCAAGTTTAGTGAGAAAATGACACTTTCTGTGTTAGAATCTTAACCTATATTGGACTGATCAACCTTCCTTGAATGACAGGATAGCACAACAAAGTATCATTGCAACTCTCTACTTGCCAGTTAATTTGGATGCAAACATGTAATTTTTTTTCTTTTTTTTTGGTATCTTCTTTCTCCCTTGCATTTGTAGGCCCTGGGTCACCAGCCTTTCTCTGGAGACTGAAGAAGCTTGTCTGGAAACGTTGTGTCAGTTTGTTAGCAGGTCTGTTCATTTTCGGAGTCTGAAAGCAATATGCTGTCCATATACTTGTGTGTCATTTCAGCAGGGACAAAAAGATATGGGTGTAGTAGGAGACAAGTAGTTAGTAGAAATCACTAAACTCCAATACTAAAAATATCCCACCAGTTTAAATTCACACCTACTCCTCAGAGCAGGTATAAGAAAACAGAAAATTTCCATCTGCAGCTTTTGAGACTTCATTTGTCTCATGAGTACTGAGCACCAGATCTTCAGTTGGTAGTGCTGAAACTTTACCATGTTTCTGAAGGATCCTGAAGGATTCTTCAAAACCAGACTGCCAACTTGAATGTAAAAATTCCACATGACCCTCAGCAGTACTTGAAGGCAAACAACAATTGCCTGGGGATCTCACACGATATTGTCAGCTCAAACAAGGCTAAGCTGAGTAGTAGAACAAAGCATTTTACAGTTGGGTACAATGTACAATTCATTCCTTACCCTCTTGCTGTAGCTACTCTGACTGTTCCCAGTTCTGCCTCTGGTACTGCTGCTCAAAACTATTGCTTTCCAGAGACCTAGACACGAGTTCCTAATGAAGTACATCAGCAGTACATTGGCCTTTTAAAACCGGCGGATGACCATCTCAAAGCAAACCAGACACCAGAAATAACACTGCAGTGTGAACTTGGACTGGGCAGTGAGCAAAAAGGATGGAATCAAAGAGCTGCCTCATGCACTTAAAAAGTTTAGGTGAAATGAACACAACAGTACACCAGGCTAGAATGTAGTTGCTGGAAATGTGGGCACAAAGGTCTTTTTGACTGGCTAAGGTGGTTAATGAGAAAAATTACATCGCTTCTAATTGGTATGCATGTTAAAAGCTGTGCCCCAAACAAATGGAAATCAGATAGGATTCTGAACAGGCTGTGTAAAGTAAGTCCCAATGAGCAGAACTTAGAGGAGAGGAACATGCTGGTAAAACAAGTGAATTTTACCAGTCACTGTAAATAATCTCAAATAGATTCTTTATACTTTCATATTTTTGTGATGTCAAGCTGCAAGAGCTCAGAAATTTTCCAGAGCTTGTTGCAAATGCTATGCCACAGTGGAGGTCTGAGACTCTTTGGGACAAGACTGAAGATCCCATCTCTAGCCTCACTAAGTCAGCAAAGGCTGTGGGTGCTGAGAGGACAGCTTTAGAAAAGCTATACAGATATGCTGAGCACTTCTTATTGTCAGTTTTCATAGGGAAATCAAGAAGGCTTTTACAGGATTATGTAAACCTTAGCAACAGAGCAACACCATGTGTGGACCAGGTGAGCCATAGCCCAGCAGGCTGCTTTTTCTATACCAGGGCCATGGAAAACCAGCTGTGATTGCAGCTATCACCACTGAGAGAACAGTCAGGATTAACAGAATTAAACAGTCTGAAACAATTATCGCATAAGAAATTGTTCCAGAGGGAATCAAAAGGTGCAGTAGTAAAAAAGAACTAGTTAGGTGGAAGCTACTACTGCTCTTATGAAAACATTGATTTGGGAAATAAGTTCTGAGGTAGTAATCTCTATATGATACAGACATAATTTTCCAGCTGACACATTTTCTTCAGGGGGAAAAAAATCAGCCTGAATTCTGTACTTCTGTAGTTAAAGGAATCCCTTTTCCAAATTTCTCATCTATTCATATATTTCCAGATTCCCTTGATTTTTTAAAAGCAGTTATTCATGGGTGTAAGTGCAAACATCTGGTCAGTGGGAGGGAGTAAAAGGTAGCTAGAATAAAGAACAGTTGTCTGGAGCACAGACAAATCACTGAAGAACTTTGCTGCTTATTTCTTGATTTCTTCTTCTTTTTTTTTTTCCCCCTTTTATGGCTTGCGTTGGTGGATTTACAGTCTAAAAGCTAACTCACTGTTAATGCTGGTTCTCATCTGGGAATAGACACATTTAAATGCTCATACTGTTGTAGGCACTGAAATTCAGCAAGACTTTTTTTAACACTGCTATTCTATAAAAAGCATAGGGAATGCCCATAAGAGGATCTTTTCCTTTAGCAAAAAGACACAACCTGATTAGAACATTACATAATCTTAATATATCTTTGGTATCTAACGCAGAACTCAACCCCTAAGGTGCTGGTGAGAACAGAATGCTGGAAAATGGAAAATTGCCAGTCTGGTGACTTTTTCATGGTTTGCCCAGAACTGATGGCAATATCTAGATGAGAAGAAACATATGAGTGGAAAAGAAGGATGGCTGCCAACAGTAAAAGTCACTGTTGCTCTTTCCTCTTCAGCTAAGATAAGAAGCCAATGCTCCAGCCATAGCAGGAACAGGTTGGTGGAGGATTAAGGAGCAGTGACAGATACCTTGACTCTGGAAGTTGAAACTGTCTGAGTGAGAAGATGGTCCATAAATGCAGATCTCCAAAACTAAACAAAAATAAGAGCACATGAAGGGTGGTGGGAAAAAAAAGGAGGGGGTGGAGAGAGGAATAGGTCAGGAATAAGAAATTGCAGCATGGTAAAAGGAAAGGTGGACATGAACAATGGAGCCAGAGACCTGTGCAAAAATAAATCAAAATAATGAAGGAAAAATATTATTTGATGTTTCAGAGAACTGAAGGAAGTAATTAAGATGAAATCTGGGAGAAAATCACAGAGAATAAACACGGAAGGCTACAAACCTCATTGCAGCTCATAGCTTTCCCAGTGTGCTGAATGACTAACTCAACAGTCTCATCCAACTTGTGAAATATTCAAAATACCATTAGTTAATTTTGTAACCTCCTCCCTGGAAATGCAGTACACTTTTTATACCACTAAAGATGTGTCTCACAAGTGGAAGTAGTGAGTAATTTGACAAGTGATTAACTATTGAGCCCAACTGTCCCATCAGTAACCAGCTTGAATAGAAAGACCAGTAAATGTGATGACAGTGGAACCTTAGTGAGCAAAACCGTGATCATTCTGTAGAGGTTAAATGGAAATGGCAAAACAGGTAGGCTGACTCTTGCCCACTCTGAGCTTGCGCAGTACATAAGTGCCTAAGTCAGTCAATCTCCAAATGTTACATACAAGAATGAAGTCAAGATAAAAGATCTGAACCAGTCCCTGATCTGATCTCTTATGAAAAGGAGAAGATACTTTATGAATATAGTCTCTAAGTGTAAATGAATTCAGAATGTAAGCAGGGACTGATATATTTGATTTATAAACACAGTATAGAAAACAGTCCCTAATTTCTTGGAGTTCTTGGCATCTTGCAAGGACTCCTGTCCCTTTTAGTATCCAGTATGGATTATGTTCAAAGTAAATTCCTCTGTTAAATGTCAGCAAATCCAATAAATGCATTAGCATCTTATCTAAGCAGATTGTTCCCTGTGATTTTACTAAATGGTTAGTACATTTTATATGCAGACAAAGTCTTTAGCAGTATCTGTTTTCCTTAGTTTCCTGTTAATTTGACAAGGACTGATACACCTTGTCAGGCTTCATCACAGACCAAGACTGCATCGGGCAGGATGAATTCCTGATGAATATTGGCTACTGAGACTAATAATACCTAGTTATGGCAAAAGTTTCTCCTGTGTGGGCTCTCAAAATTCTCCTCAAAGCACACTATGAAAATATTTGCAGAAGTTTTTGTCTCTCCTTGTAAACTGATGAAGGCCCCACCAAAATGCAAATGAAAATGCTGGTTTAGTCATACCACCAAGGTCTCATGCTTACTGCTTCCAGCTTTAACAGAAAGATTGTTTGAAAAAAAGAAAAAAAACCCAAACCACATCAATGTCCAAACCACCAAACAAACTCAGGGTAAGAACTTAGGCTCAACTGTTGCTGGACGGAATTTCTCTTCTAGAACTTTATCCCAAATAGTCAAAGTCTGACAGTCCACATCTGCCTCCAGCAGGCAGCAAGGGATTCCAGAAGATTCAGTTATGCTATGAGTCTGGGGCAGCAAGAGGTTTCTGCTCATTTATCAAGTAGAGGTACAGCTAAGATTTTTGTGTTATGAGGGTTTCACAGCCCCTTTTAGCAGAATGCAGTGCAGATGACACATTTGAGTTAGCAAAAGGATAATGCAGAGTTTGCAATGCAAAATTAGACCAGATGAAATTGTAGAGTGAGCATTTTTAAGAGAAAGATAAGCAAATGTCACACTGGGGTTAGAGTCTTCAGGAAGTTAGAAGTGAAATTCTGTGGCTTCAAGGGTCTTTGGAAAATGGCAGCTTATTCCTTGGAGAATGCAGTAACAAACCAGCTGCTAGGGAGGGGTAATGCCAGATACTGCAATGTGTGCATTGAGGTAGGAAGAGAGCAGATGAATAAAGGGAATTTCCCCCACTCTAATAGGCAGCTAAAGGAAAATTACTTTAGGAATTAAAAGCGTAAGAAGAAAAAAATACAGTGGCCCAGCATTCTGGAAACTGCAGATGAATGTAGAGCTCTAATTGTCTCCCAAAGACAGACACAATTTTCTCTTATTGAGAATTCTATTGTCCTTGCTCATCTCAGAGACACAAGAGGATCATGGCTCTGGAATCTCACGAAGTTACAGCCAGAAAACCCAGAAAGTGACCCCAGAAAGTGACCAAGGAGAAAGATTTGAAGCATTGGTGAGAGAGTTTCTGAAAGAAAAAAAAAAAACCCCTGCTTTGAAGATGTTGCACACAATCATGTACAGTTTCAAGCTGGAACTGATGTAAATCTCACACGGAGTAAGAAGGATAACAGAACTGCTATGGGATTTGCAGGCAGCAGTGGACCACCCCATGAAGACTGTTTTTCACTTACACATTAACTTCACAATATGCAGTTTTCAGTCCTGTTGATGTTGATGCATCCTTCTGTTTCTAGCAGCTGCCTATGCATTGTGGTAGAGGAATAATGAATCAGAGAATGCTTTCTCATGAGACTAAGCTAAGCAAGATGCCTGTCTCATGGTAGCCAGCTTCTTTACTAATAAAAAATTCAAACCACTACATCTCCTTCACTCTAGGGCTGGTTCCAACACTCAGTCAGCCTCTTCCTTACAGAAAGCTGACAGTTAGGCCAATTTTAAAGCATACACATCTCTTCATCTTGTCTGCATCTTTCCCAAAAGAAGCAGAACTGAGCTTAAAAATCCAAACCCATGTAACCTAAACCCACAGTTTTAAGAGGAACTTGTCCCTAGACAGGTACCTGATAAAGCCGCATTTTAAACCACTTTTCCCTGGCATTCTTTTCACCTATTACTCTTGACCTGTAAATCAGCTCTCAGGGGCACCGCAATGACTGAAGCAACAATATCAAGTCCTGACCCCTTTATCTGACAAACACAACTGAAGGGACAGCTGAGAACATGCTTTGTTGAGGTAGAAGCAGCAATACTGAAAGCATTCATTGCCTTAGCAACTAGGACAACCTCTTCTTTAATTAGCACATCATGGTCTGAACTTTGCTAATAGAACCTGCCTACACTGCATGCTAACCATGGGTTAGGTAATTTCACGCTTGCCAACACAGGCAGCCTACCACACTTCTGCTTCCTGACATTCTCCACATGAGCACTCTGTTCTCAGGTCCCACATCTGCAGGCAGGCTGTGGGTGGTGTTAATGAATGATACATCCTTGTGGTTTCTCACCCTGGACTCATGATCTCCTATCCCATCACATATTTGTCTGGGCTGGCAGGCACAGGGTGCTGTGGAACAGCTTCTCTGTGCTCTCTTAGGATTTGGGAGGTTGCTGTCTATGACAAAGGATTTCTTTCCTGGCATTTGCCTAGCAGATATGGCAGAGAAACAAGGGAGCTACCTCACTGCCCGAGCAACCCCTCTTGGCCTATCCTCCCCAATCCCTCTCCCTGACACCCTCTCCTGGACCTTCTTCACCAGTGGCATTACTGATGACTACGTGAAATCTTCAAGATCCAATGGCACCAGCAATTATGGAACATACTCTTCCAGAAGATATGCCATATAGGTTTGTAGTGCAGTTATTCTCTGTTCCTTCCCCAAAATTGCAGGGCAAAAAACTTATTAGACGCCTGATCAAGAAAAAATAGATATCTGGATGGAAACAAGCCTTGAGGGGGAAAAATAGGGTTTATAAAGTCATTTTCATAGTTCTAACTACAGCTCATTGAAATTTGTATCAGCATAGCAATAGTAGCACTAAGTTTAGAGCAAAAAGTAAACCTGGTCTGAGTTAACACTGCTCAAATATTCTGGGCTGAATTCTGTACTGTCACTGGCATTAGAGAGGTAGGGCCCAAAACTAGCATGGGTATGTCTATAGGGAATCCTACCAAAGCAGTGGAACAAATCGTGCTCTGAGACAACAGGTCTCACTAAGTGGGAAAAATACAGCATTCAACAGAGGAGAAAACTAATTTTTTTTTAAATGAAAACTAAATGAAAACTAAATGTTTTAAATGTTTAATTGAATAACACTATGAACTAAGGAAGCAAACTCTTCTCTTTTTTCTCCTGTTATATTGAATTAACCTTGGAAATTAGGGAAAAAACACAAGATCGCATGCTGGGTTTGGAATTGCTGCTCAGCAGAACAGGGAATGACACTGTAACTATTTGTGGGATCACCCTCAGCTTACTTTCACCCGTGGTTTCTGTAAAACTGCATGACAAGATGTTTCTCAATTACAATATTTGCATGTTAAAAATTTTGAAGGAGAGCTTTTCACAATAAAGTAGAGATAGTTTCTGTAGATACTTGTTTAGGGTTTTGGTGTGGGTTTTTTTGTTTTGTTTTTAATGTTGAACAAGATGAGAAGAAAGAGAAAGCTACTGCCATCCTATAAAAGTAGACATACCTATTCAAGATACCAGACAATCCTTATAAATGTACACTCTTAGAAGCAAGAAATTGCACCTCAAAAATCAGTAAATTCTCTGAGTGCACATGCATACCATATAGTATCAATTACATATAAAATATCAAGCTTGCATTCTCAAATGTGTCTAATACTTGGAATGCTGACAACAAGATGCTTTTCTTCTGTTCTTTAAAATGTCAAACTTTTAACAGATCATTGCCCCAACAGAATCAGAGATTCGGAGAAGTGCCATGATCAAAGACACACACCATGCTTCTGAAGAGGAATTCAGGAAATGCAAGTTCAGCTAGTATAAAGAACTATCACCTCTTTGCTCTGGTTATGTGAATCTTTAAATTAGCCATTAGATAATTCTGCCACTTCACTGAACTTTCTGCAGTGAAGATATTTATTCTTCCTTGTCCAGGAGAAATGGCTTTAGTGGTAGTTATGGAAATAAAAGACATAATAAAGCTCCCATGCAAATCTTACGTTTTGTGTATTTTCTTATTTGACTATAAAAGTGATATTCCCAAAGGTGTGGGGTTGGGGATGTTTTAAAACTGCTGATGGGCATCACCCATTGCTATCTTAATTAAATACTAGTGATTTACCCATTACAGAAGACTGTTTCATTACAAAATCCTTTCCTAGTGTGTGGAGGCATAAAAAGAGAGTGTAATATCAACTGCATAAACTATTTCTGTAGAATAAAAGTAGTGAAATTGACTTCCTCTTGCGAAGTATTTTGAGATCTACTCATGGAATGTGCAGTAGGGGGAGGTTATTTCATTATTATTCTGTCCTGGTTTGGGAAGACAGGGGTTTGCTAAGGAAGGCAGGAGCTTCCCTTGGGATAGAGAATGTAAACCCTCTTCCTCCAAATTATTGTAATTTTGAAATTAAGGGGCTCTCAGGCAAAGATATGGGAATAGGAATAACAGTTCTTTACTAAGAGAATTAAAATAAAAATATAGTAGAACAGAAAAACAAACAAAAAACACTGACAGAGTCAGAACACAACCTGACACCCTCTTGGTCAGGGTGTTGGTAGCAGTCCAGTTAAGTCCTCCTGCAGTGACAGATGCGGTTCTGTTGAAGCAGAGATGATCCGGTAGAAGGGTGTAGTTTTCTCTGAAGGTCCAGTGGTGGTGAGATGGATCCAGTCTTCCTCTGGGAATCCAGTGGAAACAGGCTGTCCTTGTGTTCTGAATGTCAGGTTTTATCCAGGTAGGAATGCTTGGCTCCTCCCCTTGGGGGGAGCATCTCACAGTGGGATGATGTAATTTTATCAGTCATGCAGTGAGACTCAATGGCCCATTAACAGAAGATATCCCCCTCAAGGGAGGATGGGTTGTGGAAAAGATAAAGAACACTGCCCCACCTGGTTTTAAAAGCTGTCCCATTATAAGAAGATCCCTCTGGAGTTATGAGGGATGGGTCATGAAAGAGATAAAGAACACTGCCCCAGCTGGTTTTAACAGCTGTTAATAGAATACATACTTTTGGTTACATCTTGCATTGCAACCTAAGACATACTCTAAAAGCCTCTTGCCCTTCTCTGCACTGACAGATACTTGCTCAAGAAATTAAGATGTGGGATGCTATCAATTCAGAGTGTTCCTTTCTTTAGCTGGAGTAGTAACAGGACCTTGGAAACCTCATAATAAAATTACTTTTCAAATTAAATCTGACATACTTGAGCACTACCACTGGTTTCTATGCACTTATCCCTCCACCTATGGAGAGATATTGCTGACAATTCCTGCTGCTCTCCTGCCCTAGGATAGTGATGATGATACTGCATTAAACATCTCCTTGGAAGCCAGCAAGCCTCTACTGCTTCTGTAAACATGTCTGTAAAGCAGAGCTTTCTCTTCTCTTCCTGTGCAATGGAGCCATGGGGAATCAAGAATGAAAACAAGAATCCTTTGGTGCATTAAAACCTGGAATTTATGCAATATTTTACCTACCAGGGTTATTCACTTCTGGAATAGGGAACCCTTCCCACATGGTGATGATTGGTGTAAGAGTAGAAGAAAGGCAGCAGGTATTTCCTGTGGTGTTTTTCTTTTCACTTTTTCTGTCGTGTAAATATAGCCAGGAGAGGGTTTTTAGAGCTGCCCTTATTCTCTGTGTCTCTCTTATCCTTTCAGAGAAGTCTGCAAGGTGTCAGCATCCCAGGCCTGAGTAATTTTGGTTCACTAATGCCCAGATTAGGGTACTCACGAAGATTCAGAAGAGACTTTTGTTGCCCAGGCTGCAGTCCGCACACGTTCGGGGTCACCACTTGTTGTTTGCCAAGGCTGGGCGTGTCCCACTTTAGGGACAGGAAGAAAACAGGCACAGAAGCATCCTGAGGGAACAAACTCTTCTCTACTTTATTTACAAATCTAACTCCATTTATACATTTGTACAGAGGTCAAGAGATTGGCTACAGAGGTCGCCACCTCTCAACCTGGATGGTGGACATCACCATCAATCATTTCTTCTCTCAGAGGAGAAGTATGCAAACATTCTAAGACTAGATATTCTTTTCATGAAGCTGCGTGAGAAAGTTCTTCACTAAGACAGAAGGCAGAAAACTCAGGGCAACAGACTTTTATGATGTTTGTTTGCCAGACCACACAGCTTTGAGAGGGAAAAAAAAAAAAAGGTTAAAACCAAAAAAATGTGTTTGGATTAAAAGTACTTTTAAAACTGTAACCTTAAGCATGAGAAACTTCTGTCAGCAATTTCCTTTTGCACATCAAGAGTGGGCTAAACCACGGAACTTCCAGTAAGTTTCCTGGATAGTGGGCAGATCACATGTATGTTAAAGGTTTTCCTTTACCTCAAAGAGCGGAAGCCTGACTCCCTGGAGAAAGAGCACTATGCATTCAATTCTGATTTGCCATTATCATAACACTCCATAATTACAGCATATAGTATGGGGAAAAACTGGTGAGAAATGCTAAAAAACTCATGTCGGTGCTATGGTTTGTTGATATGTTTAAAACTCATCCCTGAAATGGATTCCTTTGAGTGAAGAACTAACTGTATAATGACCACAACCCTTGTCAGAAGCCTCTTGTTTGCCAAAAGGGAAGCTGAAGTCCCCAAAATCTTGTTTTACATTCACCGGCAATGTGGTGTGAGCAGGAGTCCCTCTGTTTCACACAGTCACAGCACACACTTTTGGCCAGTCAGGGGGTCTCCTGGGTTCAGCATTGTTAATCACTTTATTATTGGATTCTTTTTGGGCCACTCTGTGTGCATTAATCAACAAAGTCCAGATCAAGAGAGGTCAAAGCAAAGCCTCCCCAAATTTGCCACTGCCCTTTCCACAATTGAGATCAGTCCTTTAAACTTTAGACCAACATCTTTCTTCATGGCATCAGTGGACTAGAGTAACATTTACTTCAAATGAAATGTATTTTCATAAGACTGACAGAGGGCCCCTCTAGCCTTGCTTGCCTGCGGGAGCAGGGCAAGAGGAAATGCCAAGGGCAAGTCTTGCTCAGACCTACAGACTTGTTCCCTTTAGATCCAGAATGTGTTTCTTTTTTTTATTCTTCCCTTCAGCAATGAATTTGGTCCCTGTAGCAGAAGGAAGGATTGTTGACCTATACATTCACAGTGGAAAGGTTACTTCAATCAGAGGGGGAAAAACTGAAAAACAAGAGAAAATGCTCCCCATATTGTGTGTGTGCATCTGGGAAAGAAAGCTCTTCTACTCATAAACAGAGGTGTCAGAAGAAAGCTCCTTTAAGGTACTTCCAGCAGTCATTCTAGGTGACATTTCTTATTGGTTTTAGTATTAACATTAGCACACTTGAGAACTCCACTCCTAAATCAGAATCCCATTTTTTTAGCAATTGTATAAATAATTCCACACTTTCCCTTAGTGGGACATCTTATGGCTCTTCAGGAGTGTATACAGAGCAATTATCAGGCAAAAAAAAAATTGTTTCTAGTTTACAAAGAGAGTCAATAAACAAGCATGTTCCTTTACTGGACACAGAATAAGAAATTATTAACCCCTTATTTGTTTGGGTGTTTTTTTGTTTGTTGTTTGTTTTGTTTTTAAATTTATGCAGAAGGTTCCTCCCTGCTATTTCCAAAAATGCTGGTGAAAATGCCATGTGAGGATGAAGAATTGATCTTAACTCCTCACTATGAATATGTATTGTCCTTTTGGCTCAGGGCAGAGCTCAACTACGAAGAGTCACAGGGAAAGCACAGGTCCCTGGTAATTACTTCCGTCGATGGGGACAAATATCACAAAATGCAGGCCATTAATGGACTTCAGTAGTGTCTGTGGTCAAAGTACATGAACCTCGTATCAGCCAGAGGTTGGGAGGGCTAAAGCAATTTTGTCAGCTGTGTGATCTTTCTGTGACTGGAGCAAGAGGCTTGTGAGAGCACAGCAGAACCTTCATGTACACAAGTGTACACGAAAGCTTGATGTTCTTCCAGAGGAAGGACAGGGAAAGCTGTTAGTGTGAACCCTCTGACTCAAGCACAGGTACCTTAGGATATGACAAAGTAACAAGCACATCCTGCATCAAATGAGGTCTTTTCAATGTTTTTAAAGGGTGCAGAGCACCTGTGTGTATCTGGGGTGGGGGGGATGGAGAGGGGTAAACAAAAGAAGAAACAATAAAATGAAATTTTTTAGTTAGTTCTTAAAATAACTAAGGCTAAAATATTTCCTACCAACCCTGACAGCTTCTATCTGTCTTGTTGTCCTTTGAGACAGCCAGCCACAGTACTAGTTTTTAAATTCCAGAAAAAAATTCAAAGCTGTTCAAGGAGTCCTCAAGCAATAAAGTACTTATGTACAATAAAGTACTCATGTTTTCTGTATATAACTTTGTGCACAAGACTGTGTGTATAATTAGTCATGCACAATCACCTGTATTTATTGGAATCTGAGTTTTCCAAGACAAATGCATCCTCCTGCTTACAACATTTCTTTTCCTCAGAGACTGCACAGCAATTGCTTTCCACATAATAAAGGTGATTTATTTCCTTGTTGCATCACTTTGAAAATGTGACTGCTTCTGGAACGATACTGAGCCAAATGATGGTTTAGATATCTGGCCAAGAGTAAGTCTGTGAAGCTGGAGTAAGAATTCAGCTCAGTGCCAGTTCCCTAAATTGCTACATTGTACCAGTTTCCCTAAGGACTTCTCTTTGCAGGACATCTCTTCCTTTGGAACTTTTAGTTGTATATCCTTTAGATGATGCTTTGTAACATGCTAAAGGTATGTTGGGACATTTCACCTGTGGTTTTGCACCAGGACATGATGCACCATTTTACTCAAAAGCAGTCTGTGGCTGCATAGAGGTAAGCAAAATTTGCAGTCTCTATATCAAATAGAGCTCTATATCCAATAGAGCTGTACCTTGAAATATCCATCCACAGATAGTGAAAACTTGACTAAACAAGGCTTTAATGAACTCTGTAAATTTGAAGTCAGTTTAAAGCATGAGTGTTGGACTCAATGTCCAGCTGAGACCCCTTCCCATCTAAAGTGTTCTGTGTTTTTTCATGGAAACTAGGCAGGACAAGGAGTATGATGTGAGGTGGAATTAAAATCAGACTGCCTTGATTTGTTAGACCTGGTGTAGAGGTTACCAGGTCACCAACAGAAGTCATCCCAGCTTGCTCTCACAGATGTTTGGTGAAAGGTGGAGTGCTATGGAGTGAGGCCACTCTGTGAGTGCTGATTGCAGCTCCGGAGCAAACAGCACTCACCTACATTCAAATAAACAAAAGCGTCTCCATCCTGTAGGTTTCAAAGCTTCCTCAGTCCTACCTCAGTTGCTGAAAGGAGTAGTAGTTTCCTGCTCATGACAAACTCTAAGTGTGCACAAGAAAGGTTTGTCTTTGTGAAAGAAATCTTTTGACTCTAGGTCTTGTCTTACTTTCCAAAATCTGTTGCTGTCCCACCAAACTGCCTTGAAACTGATTTTAGCGCTTCTGTCAGAAAAGCCAGCAGCAGCAAGAATCTCTTATTTCTAAGTAGCATAGCTATGCTAGAAACTCCAAAGGGGCCTCTGATTCTTGTTGCTTGCTAGAGAACCTTCCTGGGGGTGCTCTGTCTTGAGGAAATCAGAGCAGCTCCCAGAAACTGCTTCAGTTTCAACAGGAGTCCAGAGCAGTATAGAAACCATGGGTATGACTCACTTCTCCAGATTCATCTTGTCTTACTGTAGGTGTCTAAAATAGGTCAAATGAATCACAGCCTAAAATTCCTACTTAAAAGACAGCCTACTTGCCTTGCTCAAATACACGTTTTCATTCCAAATGATTCTCACCAGACAGTTCTAACACTCGACCCATAATAGGAAAGGTACATATAGGTATAGTTATATTGACAGAGCAGGTAATCAGTATAATGAAATTAGATATTTTGATGCATTTGAAATACTTGTAATTCTTTTGTGAACATTACCCACATGGTAATTTCCTAATTTCTGGGTTCCAGATTGAAGACAGGAGCATTAGGCTTACTGACCAAATGGTGAATATTTTTCTAGAGAGCTCTAGACATCAGTCACTCACAGGTCAACAAAGCCTTCTCCATCTTCCAGATCCCAAGGCCTCTCTTCTACCTTTATATTCACCATGACAGGAGATGCATTCTTTATATCTAGGAAAAGACAGCTAAAAAATATGAGAGGAGGGACTATCTGCTAATCTTCTAAATCTAGTGAATTCTGTCACTAGCAGGGTAACTGCCTCTCTTCTTATAAGAGAAAGAATAAGTTCAGTTTCCTCAAGAGAAAAAGCGGTTAGCTTTCCACAGTGGTCAAAGGCCCCATGGTTCATATTAATTTCATTCATAGGTCTGGCCCAACAAATTGAATCACACTGCACTGATCTCTCATTCTACTTCATTATTTTAGCTTATTTCATAAAGAACACAGTCTTCACTATCATTCTTTTAAAGCCAGAGAATAACAGCCAACATACACATGCAGAGTCCATCTCCTTTGAAAGAAAATAACATTATCACTTAAAGCAAGGTTATACTCCTTGCATGGACTATCAGTAATCTACAAAAATCACAGATAGAACATTGATCCCAACAAACCCCTGTTCTTGCCCACAAGTTTTTATGCCATTGCCTCAGAACTCTAAAATACATCTATATAGGAACTAGAAAAAATTATGAATTCTGCCGAGCAGAGTCTATCAGAACAGAATTCTCTACTTGAAATTCCATTTTGGATGCTTCAGTTATCCAACTTGGAAACAATCCAGAGTAAGGTGGGTGAAACATGCATGTGCACACACACATATACACACACACACACACACATATATAATGGCTATCTGGAAAGAATCAGATGAGAGAAAATAATGCCATAAAACAGGGATGCAAATGATCATATCTCCATAATTTAATAATTTCTGGAGGAGAAGATAAAGACCAAGATTCTCAATGATCATCAGTGTTTCACCATTTCTAAGTACCACCACAAACGTTCTCTTAAGTTTTGAATAATTCACTCCCTGACATGATCCCTTTAAGATATTTCAAACTAAAGCAACCAAAAAAAATAACAGTATATCCTATATGACTATTCATTAATTCATTTATTTTTGCCACAAGCTTGTAATTTTCACTATTAAATACGTAGCTAAGTACCAAGAAATCACTATTCACTGGCCAAATGTGTCCCCATTAAACAGAGTTTATGCTAATACTGTCTCAGTTAAGTAACAGTTATTCATTATCCTCAGGCTAAATTGTTTCACTGGCAGATGTCTCATCAAAACAGCTGTTCTGAGCAACCACAACCATACAAACCAGGGGATTTTCTATTGTCATTATTGTTGTTGTTATTATTAACAACAAAGCCTTTACATAAGCACTTCAGATGTATGCAACTCGCAATTACTCTCTAGGAGTTCCTTACCCTGAAAGTTTGGTGATTCAAAGACCATTTATCACAGTGGAAGCAATTGCCAATTGGTCATAACACAATACAGCATATGCTTTTTGATATTACTGTTATCCTGGGGCAAGTATTTGACCTTATCTCCTGCTACTTTGGAACTTTTCCTCCAAAACCTAAAGAAAAGCAAATTGGAAAAGACAGCAGCATTCTCAGCAGCTAGAACTGGGCCGGAGGGCTTTCACATCTTTCCCCTTCTCTTTCTCCACTTCCTTACCCTCTGTCTTTGGCTTTTGGACTTCTCTGTGCATTTGTTCTCACCAAGAGCCCTGTAAACTCCTCTCCCACCAGAACAATGTGCACTGTCCTTCCTTTTCCCTGTTGGAGGAATCTCCATATGGGAAAGGCAGGAAAACCAGGTTTCAGCCCTCTGCTTTCCTGTCTGTCTGCCTGGAGCACTGCTTGGCCTCTCCTGCCCTGGAGAGAGTTCACCCAGGTCCTCTTCAAGGGCAATGCTTGCACAACAGAGCTGGTCACATAAACATCTCAAACATTTAGCAGCCAAGCTCTAACAAGGGTGTAATGAGGACAAATTAAAGGTCTCAGATACTCAACCTTGCCAAATAAAAGCAGTTTTCCATAGCAATAGTAGAAGGGAAAAGGCTACCTCTATCAGGTACTGTGTCCATCCTCCAAAGAATGGGACCGCTACAGTTTTGACAATAAAGTTTTACCTACTTGATGTCATGGCAAAATAGTGGTTTCACCCTTTAGTCTCATTTCAGGGAGTTTTTCAACCATTTTTTGTCAAAACTTAAAAAAACGCATGTGCTTATTCCGAGAAAAAAAAATCCCACGTAGGAAACATCAGTGCAGTCAAAGTGAGCAGAAGTTGAAAATAAAGATTTACAAAGGGAAGTGTCAGGAAACCTGGGTAAGTGGCATTTCTGAAAGTGCTTGCAAAACATCAGTCACTGGGAAAGAAACAGGAATCTAAGCCTGTGCTTCCAGTCTTCCTAGTGGATTAAAGAGTGCTTAAGCAGCTCACATGCTCTGTGACAGGGCCCAGGAAGGTGTGGACCAAGGGGGGACCGAGTTTGAGTCAGGATAGAAACGCAGGAGCTGGATAGTACAACATGGCCGCCTTGGCTACACAGGGAGGAGCAAGATGGCAACGGGAGCCACTCCACGGGAATGTTCAGCACTCTGGAGAGTGGCAGAGCTGTCCTGCTCTGTATCAATGGCAGCTAAGCCCCAAATGCCAGCATCTCTGCTCAGCCGAAGAGGCAGATGGGTGAGGCATTTCCTGAGATCCGGGAGGCTGTGGGATGCAGCTGTGTGTGGCAGAAGCATTGCCACCTCACCATTGATGGACTGACATGGAGATGAATGCAGCTCCCCTTGCAAAGATCTTGTTTCATCTGTTGAATTAAGCTTGTTAGACAAACCCCAGAGATGTTTTGTTGTTGTTGCTGTTTTTCCCCCTTTTTTATAATCTGTGAAAGTTAAAAGGTTGTATTCTTTTGCACAGTCAGACATTTGTCTTCTCACTGTTTCATAAATGCATATTTTGACTGAAATAACCACTAGTTCCAATGTGAATGCAAGGATCTCTCAGAGGACAGTTAATCAAGACCATTAGCAAGGTCTCATGTAGACTGTTAAACACCAGTTTGGGTAAATTTAACTGTGTGACAGTAAATGGAATAAGTAGAATCACCATGTTGGTAGTCTGGTCAGGACAGGCAGAGGTATCCAAAGTTTATGTTGCCAAATTACATATGAGTCAATCAGTTCTACTTTTTTGTTTTTAATGATGTTGATTGGGCGACACGTCAAGTCCCAAAATGTTTTTTTAAATTTCAGATTTATTCCTCACCTAGGCAAAAATAAAGAAATCAATCTCTTAAAAATGTTCACTGCGAGAAACCTTCCCCAGACACAAAAATCATTTCAAGTAAGAGAGATATATTTTATTTCAATAATTTTAAAATCTTTTGATTTGATTTTCACTGCCTATCTCTTATATATCTTTGATATTGACCCTTCTCCCTCACTGAGAATTTCATAAATCTCTTTTTAAGTTGCACCTTTTGTTTCAAAAAGAAAAAAAATCTGAAAATTATCAGTTCAATATGTTTAATGGTAACACCCTCACCCCTCATTACAGCCATTAAGAATTTGCATTCTTAAAATAGGACAGGGAGCCCTGGAGTCAGATCCCATCTCCTTTGTCAGGAACTGTGAATCTTATCTACATCCATGGTGAGCTAGATGCAGCTGACAAGATCTGAACAAGCTTTTAGGCTAATAATTCCTCAGATAGCTTGGAATCTGGTTGAGGGCCAGTGGAAGTCTGGCATGCAGTCTGATAAATTTTGCTAGCAATACAGTGGCTTTTCAAGCTTTGATGAACCTTGTGTCAGAGTATCTCTAAGAGATAGCACCTTCATCTTTACACAGAGATTCCTCCAGAAAATCAGTGCCCATAGCACAGTAAGCGTGCAGCAGTTGCTTGTGCCCGGTCCCAATTATTTCTCATTTTACTGCGTTATTTAATTTTTCTTCAGAGGATACTCAGGTTATTTTGCAGACATATGATTTCACTGGCAGATAGAGACTGGGGGAAGGGAGAACATGTCATGGTGAGTATGGCACTAATTATGTCCATCTGTGCCTATTGGGAGCAGGAGGTACCCATCAAGGTGCTGTAAAGCATTTTCTTGAATCTTCTGATGACTAAATATATTTGCAAATCCATTCTCAGTTCTTTCCTTAAAGAAATGAAAGATAAGTTTAACTTTTATGTTTAGGGTACTCCAAAACTGAGGCATCATGACTCATGATGAATCATGAGTACACTGATTCTCAAAAGTTTCTTCATCCTTTTCACTGACTGAAAAGGAAAAAGCTTTTTAGGAAGAAGTGGGCTTCAGGAGCTACCCATGTGGTATGTAAAAACACACCAGGGGGCCAGAAAGGCAATATTCCAAAGTTTCGGAGGTTTTTGTCCTTGCAAATCAAGAGGGTCACATAGAGCTTAGATTCTTGGATAAACATTTATCTTATTTTCTTCATTGTGAGGAGTAAAAAATAGACAAAAGGAGAACTTCTGCCGTTGTCGGAGTGGGACAGAGAGCTCTGGCAAAATCCAGCACAGAAACACATACATACTCAGGTATTCCTTTAGACCAGCTCATCAAATAGCCTGATGTGTGCCTACTTTTTGCAATTACTTTCTGGAAAAAAATCTTCCACAGCCTTTCCGTAAATAATTCATGAGAGTATTTATCTTAAACTCATTGTCCCTTGGCTCCATAACTACTTGCTCTTTAAACAATTCCTGTGGTTTGTGTATATGTAACTGATTGTGTCTCAATCGCCTATGACAACATAATACAGGTAATTTTCTTTGGCTGCATTACTCTATCATTACTTTGGCTCTCTGCTTAATATGTCACAGTAATGAATGCATAACAATGCCTGGTAACTTTTCCTCTCTTTGTGTCCAAGTTATTTAAAGTGAAGGGAGGGGGGGGGCAGAGGCTGGCATCTAATTAATAATTTGTTCATTTCAGCTTTGTAATGAGAAAGAGAAAGGAAAAATATGAGGGTGCCTGTTTATTACTTAAGCCAATATAATGTCAATCCATGATTGTGGCTGGCAGTGTGACTCTCTGAGGCTATTTCTTTGTGGGTATGTAAAAAACTGCAAAGAAAATTTAGTGTAAAAAAACCAGACAAGCAGCAGGAGGAAAACATTTCATCTTGTACACAACTAAATGGGAAAAGAGACAAGCAGGCAACAGATGACAGATGAATGGGCCTATGATGGACTGCATTTTTTGTGTCAAAACAGAGCCAACTGTCTAACAGTCATTCAGATGGTAGGAGAGGCACCACACAGCATGATTTCCAGTTCAGCTGGCACTTAGGGGTTTAATTATGTACATGGTAAATATTCTGCAACGACAATATTCTGCCTTCAGATATGGGCACCTAAAGCCAAGGCTTCTTTCCAGCTCTGCCCCTCCTACCGTTCTTAGTTTTCACTTTGAACTGATATAAAACTGTGCTGTGAATTCCCAGTGATGAGGGAGCTGTCACAAATGCCACATCACCTGTTTCCATCCCTGCCTCAGAGAGAACATTAATTCCCCTGTTTGTTCATTGCAGGGGTCCTGTGCTCTGACACAACTCCTGCTCTCTGACATGAAGTGGTTTGAAAAGACAAATAAGGCTGGCTCAGGCTTTTTTTTTTTTTTTTTTTTTTTTTTTTTTTTTTTAGTTTNGGTGGTTATAACCTGCACAGTCCACTTGTTTCCCGCTCTTTTCTTTGACTATCCTGTAGCTTCAGCAGCGTAGCTCAACACAGGTGCTTTCCTTAAAACTGAAATGACACCAAGGGTATCAAATACAGCTTACTGATAAGAAAAAATATTTCTGACCAGTCAGCTTTCCAGAACTAACCAGAAACTTTCAACCTGGAAGCAAAAGTGAGAAGTGTTTTGCAAAGTACAGAAAAAAAATTGCTTATTTATAAATACTTAAACAATAGACCATGACTACTACTGTATGCTCATAGTAAATGGTTTGGTTAACTATAGTGGAGCATTCATTCCTGTGCACACAACTGCCATTGGTGGGCAGAAGTCCAGTGATGGTGGGTTGAGCTGTCCCTTCTCATCGCCGATTTCTTTCGCACTGCTTTCAACTCTACTTCTGCTGGTGTAAAACCAGCAGTAACTTCACTTGAGTCACTTAAGTCACAGAATCATAGAATGGGTCAGGTTGGAAGGGACCGTTGTGCATCATCTGGTTCAGTCCCCCTGTGCCATGTCTCTCTTGTACAGAGGAGCACAGAGTTGGACCCAGCACTCCAGATATGCCTCACTAGGGTTGAGTAGAGGTGCAGGGCCATCTCCCTTGACCTGCTGGAAATGCCCTTCCTAACGCACCTGAGGCCACCACTGACCTCCTTGGCCCAGGGCTCAGTGCTGGCTCATGGACAGTTTGTTGTCCAGCAGGACTCCCAGGCCCTTTTCCAAAAAGCTGCTTTCCAGCAGGTCAGACCCCAACCTGTACTCCTCCCCAGGTGCAGGACCCTACATTTATCTTCGTAGAATTTCAGACAATTCCTCTCTTCCCATTTCTCTGACCTGTCAAAGTCCTTTTGAAGGACTGCACAGCCCTCTGGGATATTGGCCATTCCTCCCAGTTGATGTCATCAGTGCACTTCATCCAAGTCATTGATGAACAAGTTAAACAATACTGGGCTCTGTTCTGAACCTCATGGGATGAGACTAGTGATAGGCTACAACTGGACCCTGTGCTGCTGATTATGGCTGCCTGCTAACTCTGTTGTGGTTGTCAGAGGAAATGGAAAATCCCTTCTGTACTTTTGCAGCTTTGTCATAGCTTTTAGAAACACTTTAAGAAGTTGTCTCTGATTTACAAAGCCCTTCCAGCTGCGGGCTGTGGTTTCCCTTCCTAAGGCTGTTTCTGTTCATTACAGCAATTGAAAAAAAAGCTGGGGCTTTTCTCTATTTAATCCCCAGACAGGAGATCTGCCTATTCTGTCTGCACATTACATTTCCTTGATGCTCTTAAACCTCAAAAATTGCTTCTCTGCTACCCTTGCAGAAAAAATACATATTGACTCTCACAGCATGTGGCAACCCCAGAGGGTCATAGGTAAATGGACTTTTAACTGGCCTTCTGTTTGTGTGTGTGGTTGGGGATTCAGGGACATGGGAAGATGCAAAGTACTTGTCAAATAAGTGGTTAATTATTCAGCAATACCATAGATGAGCTAAACGAGGAGAAATTGATCTTGCAGGACATAATTGGAGCTGATTTTTCTAAGGGGAGCAAGCACCTGTTTGTGACCCTAGGTTATGCAGAGGTCCAGAGATCTAACTAGGGTAAGGCAAATATCTCTATAAGTCTTCCAATGTTTGGTGATGGAGTAAAGCAGGGAGGCCCTGCTGTGCTGTCATTTACCTTGGGCCTCCTCTTAGGACCCTTGCCTGCTCTATATTGAGGAACACTGCTGCCAGTTTCCCCTGTAGCTAAGCATCTGGGTAGGATTCCATGACATATTCCCTTAGTTACAGACTCTTCCTTCTTTATGCTGTAAAAGAGGAGATAGAGAGAGAGCAAGAGACCTGTGTACCTTCAATGGACTCTGCTTTATAACTGAACTGCATTATCCAAGCTTCCCAGATAGAATATGCAATTTCAGTGAGCTCACAACCAGTGATTTCTCCTTATTTGTCAGTTGTTTTCCTGCCATGTGATACTAAGAAGGTATGAAAGTTGCCAAGGTGTTGGCAGTCAAGGAAACAAATATGCTGATAAAATGACTTATTAGGTTGCAGTAACAGAAACTGTCTAAATTCCTTGCTAACAAAACCTGGTCATGATAAATTGCATCTCTGCATTTGAAAGCACCCCCAGTTCCCTAATAATAACCTCTCCAGATGAATCAGTGCAGCACCGGCTGTTTCAGTTTATGGGATACTCACGCCATGTCTGTTTGAAGAATTGATGAGCCTCTGTAGCTGTTTCAAAACCAATTTATCCACACACTGTGAGATAAAGATTTTCACTTGTGTTGAGTGTTAACCCAGAGAATGCTGAACTTCTGCAGCCCTCCCAGAAAATGAGACCTGGAGAGGAAAGGGATGTAGAGCTCTGTGTGATGAGAGCAGAGTGGAGGTACAGAAACATGAACTCTTTAGAAGTGCTGAGTACACATTTTGATAATGTCTCTATAAATCCAATATTAAAAAGGAAATCATAAGTGTATATTCTATTCTATAGGAAATGCTAATGGTTTAGAAGATCAGGAAACTCTGAACCAGAACACATTGATACAACTGTATCAAAAGGAAAATGTCGAGGCCTCAAATCCAAAGGTGGTGAAAGAAAGAAAAAACCCAATCATTTATTGATACAAAAAAGAACAAAATGGCTACAGGAACAGGGGCTTAGCTAGTCTCCGTCCCTTACGGCAAGCCAGAGCAGACAATCTCATGCACGGGCCACCCCTCAGGAAAGTCTGTCCTTGAGAGCCAGGCCACTCACTGAGGGCTGTCAGTGTCTTCTTATTATCTCAGTCCCCTCAGCGATTGGTCCATTTTTTGATCCTCCATCTGATTGGTGCACTCTCCGTGGTCTCATTGGTCCCCAACAGGGTGCTCTCTACACCAATCATTCTTTCCGGCTACGGCTTGATTGGTTGATGGTATCCTCTAATGAGGGCTCTGGACTGCTGTGTCTGAGTTGTTTGGAGGAGAGCAGAAACCCTCCCCTTTTTAATATCGTTCCCTTACCATTTCAACTATATTGAAAATACAACTACAGAAAGTCTTTATAAACACTTGAAACCATACACTGCAACTTTAATTACAAGCACTAAGCAACCTTACAACTACAAACATTTGTAACTTATACAAAACTGTCAGACCTTCTTGAAAACTAAACATTGTTGCAAATGGAAATTGAACTCCCGAAACCAATAAGCTCCTTCCTACCCTAACAACATGACTAGGACTACGGGGAACATTACATGAGCAAGGGAGCTCTCAACATAGAGCTTTCTAAAGGATAAAGGAAATCTTCTAATAGATTCTTCTAATACATGGAAACTTCTTTAGAAGATTTTAAACTCTTGGCTTAAACAGAAGAGTCTAGGCTAAGATATGTATTTATGCCAGTGACTTTTGGTTATCAGAGAATTACAGAATGGGTGAGATTGGAAGTGGCGTCTGGAAGTCATCTTGTCCCTGCTCTGGTTCAAGCAGGGCCACATACATCAAGCTCCTCAGGACCATCTCCAGATGAGTTTCAAGTATCTCCAATGGGGAAGACTCCACAGTCTCCCTGGACAACCTGTGCCAGTGCTTGGTCACCCTCATAGCAAAAAAGTGTTCTCTGATGTTTAGAGGGGACATCCGGTGTTTCAGTTTGTGCCTGTAGTATATGTTATAAGATAAATTTGTGTTTCAAACTAATGTGGTGTGATATATATAACATATATTAATTCGTGCTTGGAAATTAAAAGACCCAATACTGTAAGAAGACCCTAAGCAGGAGGCAGATTTACAGTTGTGAAACACAGGCTGCACTGAGGAAGACTCAAATTTACAACAGAAAAGACGTGCCTCGGTCGGAGGTTACCAGGGTCGGGCCGGAATACACCCAGTGATTGATACCTGATATGCATCTGTGATAAGACGGCCAGAGCTGTGCAGCCCAATGCCAGATTCCCGGTAAATCAAATCAAGCCCGGAAAGTGGCTTCAAAGAACCAAACGCAAGAAAGAAGTTACGTGAATATGCAAACTGAACGAAAGTGGACAGAAGACCTTGCCTTAAGGGAAATAAACTGTATAAAAACTGTCACCCAGAACATGGAACAGGAAGAGTTTGGCTCGATTGAGGCTGACTCTATGTTCACCCAACATCTGATTCCCGGGATCGCAGTTGTTTCTTTTATTGTGGCTGTCCAAGATCGCTTTTCATAGCAACATAAAATTGCTTTATACTAAATTGGCTATGTATCTTTTTACAACAGTGCCCATTGTCCCTCGTCTTGTCACTGAACGCCCCTGAAGAGTACTTGGCTCCATCTTCTTTTCATCCTCCTTATAGATAGTTGTATATAATGGTAAGATCCCCCCTCCAAATCTTCTCTTTTCTGTGCTGAACATTCCCATCTCTCCCAGTTTTTCCTCAATATGTGTGGTTCTCCAGTCCCTTCATCATCTTAGTGGACTTCACTGGACGCTCTCCAACATGTCCCAGTCTCTCTTCTATTGGGGAGTCCAAAACTGGACCCAGAACTCCAGATGTGGTCTCCCCAGTGTTGAGTAGAAATGAAGGATCCCCTCTCAACCTCCTGGCAACATTGCTCCTAATGCAGCCCAGGATGTCACTGGCTTTTGCTGAAAGGGCATGCTGCTGGCATACGCTCAACTCAGTGTCCAACAGGATCCCAAGGGATTTTCTGTCATGCTGCTTTCCAGCAAGGCCATCTTCAGCATTTACTAGTGCCTGAGTTCCCTTGTAGAATTTTATTAGGTTTCTGTCAGGTCATTTCTCCAGCCTGCCATTTCTCCAGGTCCCTCTGGATGGAAGCACTACCCTGTGAGGGATTAGATTTGTTTCTTTCTTACTTATAGAATTTTTCCCATAAGTTCCTAGGAAACTAACTACTGGGTACTTGTAGGTACTTAAGCAGAACAAAGGGGCCAAAGGAGAGGAGTTGTAGCACCTGGCTGCACCTCTTTGGGTCTCTGCGAGGGGAAAATAATGTGAGGTTTTTGGGGGCAGGTAAAGGATAGAGCTTGAGGCAGTTGCTTTCTTGCTCTCAGCATCAGAGAGAGGGTGGTCAGGCTGCTGCTGGCTGCAGGAGGAATTCACTGTCACCATCGGGTCTGGTCCTGGGAAATCCACCATCATCTGCTCGTGTGCCCTGGAATTCTGAGCTTGCCTCCTCGTGCCCTGCTGGGCCAGCCCTGTCCCGCCCCAGCCTCTGTTTTCTTCGGCACTGCCTTGGGGCTTTTTGCTACTCTGTGGCCCTGCACTGCCCCTGCTCTGCCGGGACATCCCTGCCATTCCAGTTACCACTGCGGAGCTTCTCATCATCCACCAGCCCAGAATTTTCTACTTTCCAGCTTGGTGCTTTCAAAGTCCCACAGGGGCACCGAGATCAGACTGCACTGGGCTTTGTTTCACAAAGCCCCTCGAGGTTCTTCGTTCTGTTTATTATTAAAACAAAGCCCCTCAAGGTTCCTGGTTCTGTTTATTATTAAAACAAAGTCCCTTGAGGTTCCTGGTTCTGTTTATTATTAATGCTGTTGTTGTTGTTTGTTTGCCTGGTTATACCTACTAGTAAAGAACTGTTATTCCTATCCCCATACCTCTGCCTGAAAGTCCCCTTTAATTTTCTAAATTATAATAATTTGGAGGGAGGGGATTTGAGTTCTCCATTCTGAGGGAGGCTCTGCCCCTCCCTAGAAGACACCTGTGTTTCAAACCAAGACAGACCCTCTAGAGTATCAGCCCCCAGCCCCAGTCTTGTGTTGTTGGCAAATCTGCAGATGGTACACTCTGCCTCATCATCCAAATTGTTAATGAGGATGTTAATCAGAATGAGACCCAGTATTGCTCCCTGGGGCACACTGCTAGTTACCAGCCTCCACACAGACTGTGCTAGAGGATCACCACAGTCTAGACCCAGCTATTCAGCCAGTTTTTGGTCCAGTTCACTGTCTGCTCATCCAGCCCATACTCTGACAACTTGTCTATGAAGATCTTATGGGATTAAGCCTTCCTTGATAGTCTTAGGAAGGTCCAGGTAGACAATGCCCACTGCTTTCCTCTCGTCTACCAAGCCAGTTCTTTCATCACAGAAGTTTTCAGGTTTGTCAGGCACCAGGTTGGAAATGTTTTGAACACTGAACTAGAAATGACTAAAGCAGAACAGATTTGCAGAAAGCATCTGGTTAATACTTCCTGCAAGTCAGTCTTTTATAGGCATCTAAGATTGCACATTTAAATTAAGCAGTTTAAATTTTATCTTAAATGAAGCTGGAAGCAAAAAGCAATTCAATATGTATGCCTGACTACTGCAGGCAACATCTTTACTTTTATGTTTAACAATCAGGGGAAGAAAAGAGCTGTTTAAGAAAAATCCCTCAATTTATGGTTTTCCTTATTAGCACAGATCTGAAAATTATGCCTTTCTGTGTGCTATTAAGTGCTGATTCTTAAGTGTTAGAGGTCTGCATGAGGTCTGATTTAATTATTTAGTATTCCATAAAGGCCTAGTTTCAGCTCCTCCATAAGTCATTGGAAATGTTCCCTTGATCTCAGTGTGTAGGTCCCTCTGTGTGCTGCTCAGGCTGAACGTTCAGCCTCTGGAAGGAAGAATTACTGCCTGCTGTGCATCGCTGGAGCTCTCCCAGACACCCTCGGTGAGTTGCTACAGCCTCTCCAAAAGGAGTGATTGGTCCAGTGAGGAAATCAGAGCAGACAGACCCATAGGGGAGGAATCTCTCCCACCATTATTGCCGTATTTTAAGTTGCCTTTTCACTGAGTAAATCTATAGGCTGCAAGAACCTGGTTTTTCAGTAAGATCTTTTATTCAGCCTCTTCAGTTATCCCTATCTCCTTTATCTATCAAACCCTTTAAACACCTGTCAGCAACATTTGAGAAGGACTGTGAATAACACTCAAGCTTCTGTTTATATTTCTCTGTGAACTTCTCCAGATCAAAGCCCTTTCCACATTGGGAGTATCTGCTATGTCCTGGCTCTGTATGACACCAGATCAGTATTGTGTTTCCTCTGTATTTAGGGAGTTCCTACTCACTCTGGAAGATTATGAGGGTTGAATGATATCTCCTCTAAGAATAAAGAAGGGTAAAAAGGGATGGGCTTCAAAGTTTAAAGGGCAACTTAAATCTTCAAAGATCTTCCATGTCTGGCCAACACCTTGCCTAGAACTGTGAGACAAACCAGTGGGACACAAACATGAGGGAGGAGACTATAGCAGATAGCAAAGCTCATGTTATTCCCATGAAAGTAAACTCAAAGATGAAGACCCTAACTATTTTAGACCTGTGTGATTATGTCTGTATACATATTGGATTACCTGTACAAATTAATTGTAGAGGTATAGTCACAAATTTTTGTGTTTTTGAGATGAAAGGTTGAAGTTTTTTAGAACTGACAGCATGTTGGTGTTCGGAATTTCTGCAAAGTGAGTTGATAATATACGAGATACAGTAAGTTCTACTGGTTTTGCATCTGTAATTTGGACACCAAAACATCAGACCAGAACCAAAAACTGCTTCGATATCTCTAAAAATTTAAGTAGTTGCTTAATATATCTATTCTGGAAAGCCCTTAATTGAGCACTTACATTTATGCACATTTAAGTACTATTGATTTCAAAATGGAATTTAAGCACACACCAAATGCTTCACTGATTTTTGATATGGGGGAACAAAGAATTGCATAGTGGAGTAGATTAAAGGTCCTTCTAATAAGGTATCCAATACCCATCAATGCCCAATAATGCATTTTACTTTTTACTGCAATACCATGAAGAAATTTCTTCCTGACCTCAGCAGGTAACCATGCCATGAAGTATGAGAATTGATAGCCCTTGTAATTGTACTTAGCCGGTGTCCTTGCAGATGTTCTTTTTATTTATATAAATGCTGAACCACTTGAACATGGGGAGTGATCCTTCTCAATATCTAGGCCAGCGAATATCATGCTTTAATTATACCTTTTGTAAACATTGCCTTTCATCCACTCACAATGTGTTGTTTTGTAATTTCATTTCAATGGCCACTGATTTATTTTTTATTATCAAACAGGCTGACTGGTAGTGCTTTCTTGGCCTTCCTTTTATCATTTATAATTCTCTATACCTTTATGGTAGCTGCCTTTGGTTCTCAAGTTATTACTTTCCTTCTTCTGAAGTGTCTTAAAGTGAACTACCTTACAGTCACATCTTTGGCATAGACTCCAGCTCAGGAACAATGCATGGAGAGGGAAATAGCAGGCCTTTGTTGACAATTGTTCTTCACTGTGTTATTGTGAGCAGGTGGCACAGAGTAATAAAAAGACACTATTTCTTCCCTGTCTCATTCTTTTTTGTAAGTGTGGAGAATGACCACGGCTTCTTTGCCTGAGGTTGATTTCTGACATTCTCTCATATGTGTTATTACACAGGTAGGTTCACTGAAGTCAGTGGAGACCTCATCTTGTGGAAGTATCTAAAATTCTCTGTGAGAGGTTTTCTGAATCTGGCCCCATATGGATTCATCACATAATGAAGGTACAGAAAGACAGGAGGATAGGAAAGGAGAAAACCAGGTGATAAGATCCTGCAGTAACTTTTGAAATGGCTAAAAGGCAACATGAGGCATTTCCAATTCTTTACTCACTTCCTTCAGTTTTTAAAACGGTGGATAATCTGTAAAATGAGACTGTTCTGTTTGATTGTGATATTGTGATAACTGTGGGTCTTAGGGGAATGATTGGGGTACTGAAATACCAACAAATGGAGAACTTGATTTGAAAAGGCTCCTGTGCTGGAAGGATCTGCAAAGAAAGGAGACAGGCTGATGCTGCCTGAGGAGGAGCTGGGTCAGAGCAGCAATTGCTAATAAAGTCTGGTCAAGGTCACTGGATGCAAGAAAAGCCTCTTTGCATTCAAGAGGTGTTATCTAGTGAATAAGTCCAACAGAGGGATGGGCTGAGACACTGGGAGACAGCTCTGGGGAAAAAACATCAAGACCCAGGCACAAAACAGATGGGAAAGGAAAAGTGCAGATGCCAGTGGTGCTACCAGGTTACAGGTCAAACCAATAGGGAAGAAACGGATTCAGAAAAGAGAAAGGAAAAGCATTTAAAAGGGGAAATGAGTGTCTTCTTTCTGCTATGTCCAAATTAAATAATGTTAAGCATTTCTAATCTTCCTTTCAATGGAAACTCTCCAAGGCTTCCCTGGCCTCAGTAGGCAATCACTTTAGGCTCTGAAGCATGAGATATGATTACCATTATAATTATCTTAGCTTGTATAGATACAAATGTTACTAATGGTCATGAAATTATCCAGTGTGGAGTCTTTTTTTCCCCTTCCTTTTAGATAGTTTTTGCATTAGTGTTCTTAGCTTCCCAGGACTGTGAATTTGTAAAGAGGAGTACACACTGCACAAGTTAGTCCACTCCTTGGATTTGTCCTAAATATACAGCCTTTTACAATCCCTGGCCAACAGCTTCCCTTGGGTTTCTAAAGGATTTTGAATAATGAAAAGTGAATTGGGAAATGAACTGTTGTTATGGGCGAATTTTATCAGATAGTTTTATGGAAATTGGTGGATTATTTATATATACTGTAATTGTAACATGATTCACTGAATACATTTGAGTGCTAAATGTACTGCTTATTAATTTACATTTTAAGAGTCCCCTTGTTCTTGCACTATGTGACAATATGAAAAGCACAGACTGATTAGTTTTCACTGTTTCTCATATAATTATGAATACCTCAATCAAGCCTCTTCTAACTCCTTTCTTCTTTCAGGGAAAATAGAATAGGGTCCTTTAAATTTACAGGTTTGACTTTTGACAAGTAGATAAGTTTGCCTCATTATCTGAAATATTGCCCTGTACTTTCTTAAATTGTTACTGGAAATTTTAACACACTGTTTAACTGAACAGGTGTGCTTTGATACTCAGTGCACCCGCACACAATCAGTGGCAACTAAGGCCTGTGTGGGGTAATTACCACAATGCCACCTCACACCTCACTTCACAGGTCTTTGGTGCAAGCAGATACACAGCCTGGGGCCTGATTTGGGAAACAGCCCAGATGAAACCAAGGATTTTCTTTAAATTATTTTGATGAGTGATAAGCTTAAATGAGAGAAGGCTTAAATGCATTGAAAGAAGGCCTAAATGACTCCACAAAAATGGCCAGCAAGCTTTTAGTGAGCAGTCCTTTGGGAGAGGGACTGTCTTTTAGTCAGTGCTCCTATGGATGAGGTGTAGTTAGTGCTGCTGATACCACCACAAATACCATGCTCTGAGAGTAGCAGGACTAGTAAAGCCTGCCTTAATACCCCTGCTCCCATACAAGCCCCCAGCTCTCTCTCCGTCCAATTCCTGTACAATGTTATTGCTTACAAGTCTTTTCATAGCATGCCCACTTCCTTGGCTGCATCATGGGACTTGCATCATCCTCCTGTGCCCCTAATTCGGGAGGGAAGGTTTTTGGGCAACAGATCTGCATGGGCAGGCTGAGCAAAGCAGGTAACCGTAGAGCTCACTGTGAAACCTTTCCTTCTATGGTGACGCTGATTTGGATCTCTT
This sequence comes from Cyanoderma ruficeps, assembly GCA_008694505.1. Lineage (NCBI taxonomy): Eukaryota > Metazoa > Chordata > Aves > Passeriformes > Timaliidae > Cyanoderma > Cyanoderma ruficeps. The sequence continues at coordinate 11,189,564 of VZDJ01000426.1, forward strand.
TCTCTATCCAAACCTGATTCTTAAAAGGCATAGGTGTTTCAAATCTCTGAAACCTTCTCAGAGGTTGGCTGAAAATAGGCAATGACTTTAGGAGGTGGGAAAGCAGCAGGCAGAAGAGTGGTTTCATAAGGCTTGTTTCCTCAGGAAATGAGGGTAATAAATAAATAGTCAAGAGTCAGGCTGCAGGTATCTGTGATAATGGTAGGAAGCTTAATACAGTCTTTTTTCCCCATAGTAGAACTCATTGTAAGACCCTTGGTTTGGGCTTCTCAGATGGCTGAAAGTGTTTAATAAATCTGTCTATCATAAGAATAGGGAGTTATCCTGGCAACTCTTGGATTTCTGCTTGCTATTTCCATGCTCTTTCCCTCTTCCTGTAGCAAGGAAGTTTAGTTCTGGAGAGAGGAAATAAACAGGGTATGCGTGTCCAGCAGGGAGGAAAGATCAATGGTCTTTCACACACCTGTGATTCACAATGCAGGTCATGAATGCCACATGCTGGATCAACAATCTTTCATTCTCACCAGAGACTTATTCCCTTTGGTCCATCAGACCCTCCTGGCTGGTAATGAGAAAGTATTATTCCTTGCATAATACAGCAGATTTCTGCTGAGGAAATTCCACCATTGGTTTAGAGAAAGTGCTACAGGTGAGAATGGGCCCAGATGGAGAACTAGACGTGGATGTGAAGTCCTGCTGGGCAGATGGAGACCCTACTTTTGGTCCCTTCTGCTTTTAGCTTTGTCCTCATTTCAGCCACCCCTGCAAATGCCTGTGTGGACAGAGGAAGTCAGTGTCCACCATGATAATCATTAAAGCTGAAACTCCAACTGTAGCAAATAGGTTGTGGAAGGCTAAAGTTACATCAACATCAGCCACCTGTGCCTGTTAAATAGGTCTTGCTGCTTTCCTTCTCCCTTCTGCTAACTCTTCCACAAGACAGGCTGTGTGTGTGTGTGTGTGTGTGTGTGTGTGTGTACAAGAGAGATGGACACCTTGAACTGGACTCTGCCCTGCTGCTGACACCACACTTCTACTTCAGCAAGACGCTGCCCTGGCAGGAGCTGCCAGCCTTCCAGCAAAGCATCATCTGTCAGGTGGAGCATTAAGCTGCTCTCTATGGAAGCCAAGCCTATTAAAACACAATCCATCTCAGGGGTATAGTGGGAGATGCATTGACGAGTCTCAATATAAAGAATAGGAGCAGACTTCCCGTGCTCAGCATTTCCACCTGAAAACAACCTTGGTAAATGATTCCTTTGCATGCTCCTTACCTTGTCTCCACAGGCCTCCCAGGCTGGTGTGTTTACTGTAACTCCTTGCTGCATCCTTAGTCACTTTTTTCACTTGTTATGAAAGAAATAAAAGTTTGCCAAACAGACGAATAATTCTGATTAACTATAAATGGCTGTATGTCAGGGCTGTCCCTATGGTGCAATTATCCACTCCCTCTTTGCTGTAGCAGAAGATCATCTCTTTAAAATATCTGTCAGATGCTGTTGCTGCAGTAATTTAGTGCTCTGCAGGCAAAACCCATGGCTCTGCCTCACCCACCTCCATGCAACCTACTGTAGTCATCCACCTCACAGCTGGGATCTTAGGGCAAAGCATTATAAGCTATTTCCCCGCATTGTTTGGTGAACAAACCAGGAATGCCTACGCTGGATTAGGCTCAGAAACACCTCCCTGAAGCTGTTGAGGTTCATAAAGCCCAGGATATGTATGTAGAGCTGCAGTAGCTATGTTTCAGCACTTGAATTTTTAATGATGCTGCTCTGCTGGAGTGGTGCTGCTTGCAGATCACACTGCTCCCTGGGTCAGCAATTCTCCTGCAAGCCAAAGGGTTTATGAGCACTAGGTAACCACAACCTGGCTTCCAGCCTCCATTCCTCTATCTCCAGTACCCATTCCCTCTATTAAGAGCTTGACTGACTTTTTCATCACAAAAAGGCAGCTGTGCTGGCTCTTCCATCCTACCCTATTCACCACTAACAAATCTTCAGGAGAAATTTGTTACTGATGTCTCTGCTATAGCAAAAGCTTCATTTGAGTAATAACTTCTCTTCCTGCATGCTCAGATCCTTCTTTTTCTTATCTTTCACAGAAGGGCATTTCTAAAGGAAATTAATCTCGGGAACCTTCTCCACCCCCTCCTCAGACCAGGATGTTCAGCCCATCCTTTATCCCTGGGTTACAGGATATTCAAGAATTATACTCCCTCACAACCTCTTCCTGATTTGCTTCCTGTATTAGGATACACATTTAAATATTCACCAGAAAAAGATAACTCTCTGTTGTGGAAGCCAGGAGCAATTGGAGTTTCAGTTTCTGCTTCAGTGAGTTTTTGCACAAAGCTCAGGTGAGAAAGAGAAAACACAGTATAAGCCTGAAAAGCATAAAAATAGCCCATATATAGGAGCAATCATCACTCCTTATGCTCAACCATATAAATGTGCATGCTGTCTCTGTCACAAACCCACAGAAATAATTTCAGTAAAATTGATCACAGAACCAAAATTCCGCATTTGACTTCTTGCATTCTCCCAAAGAAAATGTTTGGAGTTACCTGGAGGCTTTAAATAAAACCTTCAATTTAAAGGTTTTACGCAAATTCAGGAGCAGAGATTCTCTTCCTTCCCCCAAAATGCTTATTCAAGTTTTTAATTTGAGGAAATCTTAATATTTAAATTTATTTTGTTCTTAATGCAAGTTTAGTACATTTTAGCAAAAATCCTTTTGTCTAATTATTCAGAAAAGTAGGCCATAATTCTTCTCAAAAATCCCACGGACCTCAAATTAACTCTGGAGTGTTGTAGGAGGTTAAATTTAATACCATCCCTCTGACTTGCATCGATTGGCAATGCAGATATTTCTGCTGTACATTTTCCTTCTTTCCAATGCCATTATTATTTGTTTCTTTGAAATACGAGAGGATCTATCCATCCTACCTAATTCTGAACCAGGTGATAAGTGGTGTACAAAGACAAAAGAAACTCATGGTTCTTTCCCTGAGCACGCAGGTTTGTGAGACAGTGATGAGGAGCTCAGTAACCATGGCCAGAGCACACGCAGCAGCTGTACAGACAGATTCAAGGTTTTTTGGGGGTTGTCAACAGCTTTCATGGCCTTAATATGACTTTGGAGGAAAATAATGCAAAGGTAATTGTGGGTTTTAATGGGAACCTATTGAAAGGTGAAGGTGCCATGCAGTGTAAAAAATGCAAAGGTGTTTATCAGAAATAGTAACATAAGCAGAAAAAGCCCAGTGTCACTGAAATAGCAGAGACTATTACCATGCTGCTCATTTCACTTTAACTCTGCTACTGCTGAAGGAAATGTTGTTCCTCTGATTAGCTCAGGCACATTGTAATTATTTCAAGAGTCACCATAAGGATGCAACATCAGCACATTATGAATCTGACACATTATCAAAACCAGTATGAATAAGATAAATCTCACTATCTAGAGGTCAAAATCACTACTAGTAGTAATAACTGAAGCTTTCTCTACATCAGAGAGTCAGCACAGGCTCAGCAAAATCCCAGTTAAACCTTTGGATTATGGAGATGATACGTAACTAGGAAGTGTAGTCGTGCTCTAGATGATTTTCATGCAAGTGTGTATAATTCTGAAGATATTAGCTCTCTGGGCTCCCAGTGTCCCAACATGTACTCTGCTTTCCTTGCTGATAAGCTGAGAAGCTACTCTGATACTGCAGACAGCAGAACGGCTGTATTTATATCCTGCTGGAGTAGTACTACAGGGGTTGTGGGAACGCCTGCAAAATTTGCAGGTCAGCATTTCACAATAATGAGTAGATGAAGACTGTAAACCACTTCCCACACTCAAGTTATGAGATCTGCCCTCCACAAGAGTTAATAGTCAGCTTTGTTAAAAAACAAAACAAAGCAAAAAACCACCAAAGAAAAACAAACCTGCAGGAGTTTTTTTACTTCACAGCTGCATGAGTGCAATTCACTGATGCTTTCCCAAATTTGAAAAGGATGCTAAGGTTCAAGGGAGCACATTGGAACAAATATCTGCTGGAAGATAGCAGCAAGCCTTCATTCAAAAGAACACGAGGAATAAACAGGAAAATAGTAACACAATGGGTAAAGTCAATACTGACCTTTTTGAAACTGAGACTACGGTATTTTATACGAGAGTGCATGGAAATATCACTAGACACCCTGTGCTGGACATTGCTCTGCAACAACAGACTTATGAGATCCTTTGCTCTTCTTCTACACTTGTGCTCCTGGCCATGGATACTTCCTAAGCTGGAGAAGCAGTTGCCAATGGAAGGTCCTTGCTGATGCTCAGAAGCCACCTTGAGTGTTAGTGATCCAAACTGATCCAAACAGGATGTTCCAGAGCTAGACTACTATTAAAAATAAAAAAAAACAAAAAAGCAACCAAACAAAACCAAAACAAAAAGAAAACGAACAACCCCCTCCCAAAAAAATTTAAAAATAATATATAGCTATACTCACTTTGTAAGGCAAAGTAGGTTGTTTCAAGTGATGCTCCCAAAAGATATGCTAAAACAAGAGGAAACGCTCAGGACCTTCATATGCTGCCTTCATCCTGGTGAATGAGGCTCAGTCTTTTTGTTTATTTATTCCCCTGATTTATAGACCATCTATTGCCATGGCAGCAGTTTATTTACACATACAAGAACATAAATTCTGATAAATTCCATAAAAGCTGGAGAACAAACAAAGCTTAAGAAAAAAACCCCAAACGTCTAGCTAACGCTAAACATCTTGAGTTGTGTTCTGAATTACTACACAGGGACTGTCGTGAGCCACAGGGTTTTTAACAGAGATGATTGATAAAAATAAAGCACTACAAACTTTTTTTCAAGGCATTGAAATAAAGGTAAATGGACAATTTCTTGAAAGCACATATGTGATTTAGAAAATAAAGTCTTATTTTGAAAGACACCTGAGTACAGAATATTATCAGCATTTAGCATCTCATTCTAGTGAAAACACTGAAGATTAAATACTTCTCATCTTGGGGGGTCTAGGTCTATTAAGGTCTTGTGGCCTTTCAAAGTACTTCAGTTTTAAGACTTGAGGTGTAAATTAGTTTTCTAATTAAGTTTTAGGCTCCTCAATCATTTGAATTGTGTAAAACTTTATTGGAAAACCTAAATGCCTTTACAAATCTGAACCTTGGGAAATTAATATCTCTTGACACTGAATGAGACTGCAGGCCTGCAGGCCACTGAGACTGAAGCAATTCTAGTGCTTCAGCTCTGCTAAGGCCTCGGGACCACTTGTCCAAGGAAGAAATTTTCAATGGCACAGAGAATTCCAAGATCTTCAGTGTTGTCTGATACCGGTTAGGAGGTGAATTTCAAATAAAGTATATTAATATGAAACTTAGTTTTCTCAAAGGAGGCAGAGGGTTCCAAACCAGACAGTGTCTTTCAACTTTGGTCTGTTGCTAAGGAAGACTTTTAACTATGAGTTTACTCAGCCCCCAGTAAAGTTACAGGGGAGTTCTCTCCAAGACTCTTGGAGAGCAGAATAGTTCTATGACAACTTGCAGTAAAGGAGGAAATCTATTGCAATGCTTTGCTACCCTTACTGCTAAAATTTCTCTAATCCTATTTTGCTTTCAGTTTTTCCCTATTATTTCCCACCTTATCCACCATGGGCATGGACAAAACTTGATTCTTTCCTTTGCAGCAGTTTTATATTTATGTCTAGAGACAGTTGTGCTTTTGTTAATTTCTCTCTTCTTTACAATACATAAATCCAATTGTTTCAATACATCCTTGAAGAAATTTAACTTTTCACCTTATCTGTGCCTCAGATGATGAATACAAATCAGATATAACAGGTGTTGAAGGTGGATGTCCTCTGCACTGAGTTGGGTTAACAACAATGTCCCTCAAAAAATGCAGTAGAAAACTGAAAAGCAGACTGAGTGAGACTCAATGGCATTGGTAGAGCATTATTGATCCTTTAGGCTGGTCTATATGCACAACCAGGCAGCAACACTTTTGGTAAACTTGCAGGTAGGGTGAACCTGTGAGGCCTAATATTTATATAAAGGGAACAAAGATAAGCAATAGATAGAGCTTTTTCCCTGACACTACAGAAGTGTGGGAGCTCGTTGTCAGTTTCTTCACAAGCTGAACCTTGCTGACTTAAAAAACAGTGTCAGATTCCATGAGTATCATTATCAGATTTCTTGTGTCAAAAGGGATGGAACTGAGTCAAATCAGTCAAACAAGAGAGATGCAGTATGAGCTGTGTGCAAACCTTCAGGGAAGGTTCTGGTGAGGGGCTCTGCACTGTGAACTTGTGCTCAGTCGAGGTAGGGGTGAACAGCTGATATTACTGGCTGTGGGCTGGATGACTTAGTCCACAACAACCCCAGTAATCTTGGAAATGTGATTTAGTTTCAGCCTTCTGGTAAGTAGGGAAATATACTTGAATGCAGTGTCTGAGAGATGTGCTAGCTTTGAACCTGTTCTAGTCAAACAACTGATGAAGAAGAGAAAAACATTCATCATCATTTCAGGAAAGAAGTGGAGTAGGAAGAGAAAAATTAATGTATTGATTGAAATATAGATTCAGAGTTTTTAAGGCATGCATATGCTTTAACAAAGAGAAAATATTATGTTCTGTGATTATGATACATTTGAACAGGGAACACAATTTGTTAGAAGCCTTGCATTAAACTCTTATTTTGGCTAATAAATACATAATGCTGATCTAAAGTATTATAGCCCAAAAATATATTTATTGTTAGTGGGGAGGCTGTTTGTATTAGGAACAAAATTACTGCTTCTAAGCTGCTATTCAATGAAGGTTATCAAATCTAAACAAAGTCTATGGCCCTGGAGATATTCTAAAAGCACTGTTGGAATTTGGCACCTAGGGTGGTACACATAGCTGCAGCTCTTGAGGTTGGCTCACAGACACCTCTGAGTGAAGTGGAAGGATTATATCGTGGACTTGGCAAATGATTCTTTTGTTTATACAGCTCAGCAGGATATTTGCTTTCTCCACAACAGCAGGACACTATGGATTCATGTTCAGTTTGTGATCTGCTGTAACTCCCACCTCCATTCCTACAGAATTGTTGGATTTCTCTGTTCCGTATTTATTCATACTCCACACATGGCTGTTCACTTCCATATGGTTTCCTTCCTCATATCCTGTTCTTGTTCATTTGTGATTTTGCCATGTGTTCACTAATCTATTGGATACTGTGCCTTCCCAGCAAAATCCACCAGGATACTGTGAAGAACTGTGGAGTTCTTGGGTGTCATCAAATTGTTTTCCTCCTCCTGCCCTAAAAAATAGACTGTCTAATTTGGCAGAAATGGGATCAAGAGAGAAGAGATGTCTTCCTTTATTGTCAGGATTGGACTATATCTGGCCCTTAGGCTGGGGATAGGAAGAATCAAAAAGATACTTTTGTTCATATGTGATGTGGGCAGAGTCAAGGCAGGAGGTGGTTTCCTGCCACAGACAGCAATGGCTATTGCCTGTGGCTTCTGTGTTTGTGTTAGCAGGTCTAGAGACCTGCAAATCCGATCTGGCCATTTCTGGAACCTTTTTAACCTGTTAGCTTTGTAATTCACCTGCCCACTAGACAGAGCATCTGCTACCACAGAAAAATAAAATATAAATAATAAACCCCTCAACAGCCCCTCAACCTGAGGAACACTGGAAAGGGTTTGAGGCCTCTCACCCCCTCTGACCATTCCATCCAAATGATTTCCTTCTTTTTCAGTTCACTTATCTACAGTTTTTCAGGCTCAGAAGGTACTTGTTAGGGAAATACAGAAAATCACACTGTCAGATGGGTTGACATGAAAAAATTACCCAGAAACACAAGTATCCAAGTGTCTTGAGACAGCACTGAGATGGAAAGAGGTTATAAATTAGAAAACTGGTGAGAGTGGCTTATGAAGAATTCTGTCCTGTGCTTCCATGTGGAAGGACCATATTCCTGGCACTGAGAGGATGGCTTGCCTGCTGCTGTACCTCTTCACTAAATTTGTGATCACTTCTGCAAAGACGTGCAGCCCTGCAAGAGCTCACTGCCATGTTGCCATCCACACTGCCTATGCATCTGAGGTGCAGCAGATTATGGGCTCACCACTGGTGCTAAAACCACCTGCAAATATTATTTTCTGTTTAAGAAAACTTTTAAGTTTTATCTCAGATCAAGCAGAATGTTACACTGTGGAGTTAAACCTGTGTCTTTATTTTGGAGTAGATACAACCCTAAACCACCATAGGTCTTACTGTTTTCTGTCTATCTGTCCCTTTTCATCGATTTTTCTTCCACTGCACCTATTGCCTACCTACCTACATTTATTCACACATTGCAAAAACACTCTTTCCTTCTCTCCTCCCCTCTATATCTGCTCCTTTTTGTTTTTCCCTGTCCCTCTTTCCTACAGTTCTGGTGTTTTGTACAAGCAAATCTCAGTACTACATCCTTTAATGGTGCAGTAGTTCTGCTCTCTCTTAAGTCCTTTCAGCAGCTCACTGCAAAAAAGTGAGGGTGATAAACAGCCTCACCACCTTTTCAAACAATGGCAGAAGTATTTCTGTCCCCTTACTGGGGATACTGCAACTGCTGTATCACAGACTCACATTTATTAGGCATGGTTACCGTGTGACTGATTTATCACATAGGTCTGTGTCGTTCGCCATTGTTCCCAAGTGATGCATTTCTACTTCACAGGAGATATTCCTCAATGATACTAAGTTGGGAAATATTGTCAATATACAGGAGAAGAAAGCAATGCTACAGGGACAAGTGGCCATCATTAAGAACTGAAATAACAGAAACAGGATAAGAGTCAGTACCTTAAACTACACCATCATGAGTCTGGGGACTAATAAGAATTTCTGCTTCAGAGAGGAGTTTGTCAATTGGAAACAATGCATTAAAGGCAACCTAAAATGAAAGCTTTTCATTAAAGGAAAAGGAACACATTTTTCTCTGGAAAAGATAGTTTATCTGAAAGAAATTAGCTTGTTGACTTGTATTTCTTGTTAAGAGGATTTGATTAACAGTGATTCTCTAGGCAAATATTCTGACTGCAGTGAAAATAGTGCTTACCATCAAAACTTTTCTATGTTAAAGTTACCCTTCTCTATATGTACCTACTACTTACAGCCCATTTTTTAACAGACTGGTAGATGTCATTACATCATTAAATCAACTATTTATCTCATTTTATAGGAGAAGGGGCAAAATATCTTTTCTATCTTTCAGTAAGTTTCTGGCCACAAAGAACATGATAATGAGCCATGGAAGGCTCCCACAAAAGCTTCTCAAAGAGTTCTGTCTGTAACTTCAAGGCCAGAGAGTAATGGCTTTAGCAAAACTGACTGTGAGCCTAGACAGCCAGACCCCAAGGAGGGTTTGGGATGAGCTCTGTGCAATAGCAGCCTTTTCCATTTCCACTAACAGATGCTCATTTCTCTCTTAGATTTTCAAAATCCTGTTTTTTCTTAACCTTTTAGTTTTTTCTTTCTTTTTTTTTTCCTTGAAGTTTTATCTGCTTGTGTGCAGCTCACCCTTTTCCTTAAAATCCTCTTAATTTTTATTCCTTTTGCCAAATAAAAACTCCAGTGCATTTCTCGCAGGGGAACAGAAGGGGGTAGTCTCTGTGGCTGTTCTGTGAAGCAGCCCATGAGAGATGGGTCAGTTCCATTGATCTTGCAAGCTGCACTGCAGAATTTTTTAAGTCCTGACACAATTACAGCTCATAGAGGGCCAGGGGAATAGAAAGGTACATCAAAGCAGCTCAGGGGTGGGTGGTTCACAGGGCATCTCTCCATTTCCTTCTGGGTAGTGAACTGGCTCTCAGGTATACTGGTGATAGTGGCTTCATTTCCCTGTGCTCCTTTCAGATAATCCACTAGCCAGATTCCATGGTTCTCCCTTCTGCCTCTCCCTGTAAGTCATGTCATATATCCCTGCCCAAGACCTGTTCAAACTACTTGTGAACAGCACATTGCCCAAGGTCAACCAATTCACCACACTTGACTGATACTGGCCAGCAGCTCTTTGAACTGTAAGATTATAGAGGGAAATTTTGGAGTGGAAATGTCTCAGATGGATGAGTCCCTGTACAGATGAAATCTGTCTTTGAGTAAAAGATACTATTTGCATCCCCTTCTGAACTCTTCCGTCCTTATTGAATTTTCTCCCTTGAGGCTCTTTCACTTTGGTGCTGAATTCCAGAAATTCAATAGCCAAGCCATTCCCATTAATATACTGTCTCTCTCCTTAACTGTGTTTCCTACACATTGCTATAAATAGATTTAGGCACTACACTTTCACTATGTTCTTTAAAGCTGTGAAATTCTGTTACCATAGAGATTTTTTAAAAAAATATTTAGCCATGAAAGTACCAATATTAGACTGTAGGTTCTTTGTGCAGGGAATTCCTTTCTGTCTGTGTATTGCCCTTTGCCAGACATATTATAAACAATAGATATTCTATAGGTAGATCGGTTTTATAAGCTTTTTCATGGATATGATTCTTTTCTGTCCTCTGAGCTTCTTTTTGTCTAAGGTAAATGAATCTTTTCTATATGTAACAGATAAACAGATGGTTAGCTTTGCATCTTTGCTTTTTCACCAGGCCCTTATCTTATTGGAAGAACTGAGCTTTTGTCTAGATGGATCTTTTCTTTGCTTCTTTGAGAATTAGGTCCAGAAGAACCCATTTTGCTTCCACTTAGCACCAGTCTAATCTGAATGATGTAGGGATTTGCATACATTTACCCTTGGTGCTGTGAAAACCACTGCTATAATCTGCCTCTAGTATGGCAGGTCTCAAGGGAACTGGAAGACGTCTACATTATTAGGACTAAATTAAACATCGACTTCAATTGCTCCATCTTAATAAACCCTCCACTAAGCACAAGGAGAGCCTTTATCAAGCTTGAGTTTGCCCTTAACTTCTGGAAGCAAAAGAAATAACCATGTTCACCCCCTTTTTACCCTTCTTCCTTTGAGGGGATGCTGGGAGGGTATCTACATAAGCTTTCAGACGACTCAGAAGTCAAATGAATCATTCTGTGGGCGTAAAGTTGGAAATCATCCCGTGTTTTAGAAGAAAATGTAATCGACGGGGTTTTAAACAAAGGAGATGCCACAGAAGCAAAGCTTGTCACACCATGTCAGTATCTGACTGGTCTCATGTATTGTGACTTAAAACGCTCTGAGGCTTGGGCAGTGGATAGGAAAAGGACAAGTGAAAGAATAACTCTGCTGCTCCGCTAACCTCAGTGACTTTAATGAAGCATTTTGTTGAAAGGGATGGAGCTGTTGAAGGGGAAATGTGTTAGATGTGCAATATCCAAACTTAGTAGGACTGGTGGCAGCTACATTTTTTCACAGCTGGAAAAGTGTTTAAATCCTGAACAAATTCAGAGAGAATGGGGGACTGACTTGCTTTCTCCTAGCTCCAATTACAGCTCTTCTGCCACAGCAGAGCTGGGTGTATGTGGCCTTCTCTGGCTCTAGAGAAGCCTTGAGTTGTTTTAACTGGAGAGTCTCTTAGGTTGCCTCATGAATTAGTGGTTTAGGTTGCTCAGAGAATCACCAGCAAAGGTATCGGCAAGAACAGGTTTAATATGAAAGTTAAAGCACAACAAAGTTGTCTTGGTTTGAGTTCCAAGGGTCTCACTTAGGACCACTGTTTATAGGTTTGCAAGAGAATTTGCTTTAGTTGTAGGACATTTCCATTCCAGTCACAAGTCAGGCCAGTAACTTTCTCTGAAAGTTCAAAATTGTTGTTCCACTTGCATTGTTACTCAGGGAAGAAAAATAAGTTTCCAAGGCTGTTTGTTAAAAAGCAAGAGCTCATGAGATACCACAAGTTCCTGGGAACAGACACTGTTTCTGATGAGCTCAAGAGCAGCTTTGGCCCAAGTGCTGTTGTTCAAAGCTGAGGTCTGAGGAACATTTCTGAGATCGTAGTGTAGTGTGGGTGATGCATCACTACAGGTTGTGACTGACATGTATCAGCAGATCCACCTACAGAAATGTTATATTTCTTCACAAAAAGGTTTAACAGAGGAAGTGACAGCATGCACAGCTCCACTGTGCCCTGGCAAAGGACTCTGCAGCAGCCTTTGCTCTGAGGATGAGAAATGGCTGTGAGTGTGCAAATTAGGACTCTATACATAAATAAGCTGAGAGGCACATGAGGTTAAGGCTTGTGGGGTAGTTAGGAAGACTGCTTGAAAACTAGGCACAGGACTCAGACTTGGCTTCTCAACACCTTGGAGTCCTTCCAGCCAAAAGTGAGAGATGGATTGTCTGAATTCCCTCCTGGAGGTACTGTCTTTCTAGTCATCGATTACAGAGTGATTTTAAGGCAATAATATTCCAGGCTTTAGGGAGCACAGTCAGGCATCTAACTATCAGCTGGATGAATCTGTGCCTGGGAGGGAAGAAAAGCGTCAGTCCAATCTTACCCTTCTGTCTGCCTATTTGCCTGTTTTACAAGGAACCAATTTTAGTTGTTCTGCACTGCAAAACAATAAAGTGATGTGCTTTTTCTGTCTCAGTTGCTTTAGGTCTTCCCTTTCCTTCCCCTTACTTTTTTTCCTTCTTTATGTCTGTTGCCATTATATTCTATACAATTTCTTTCATATTCTACTCTTCATGTATTTAATCTGATTTCCCTGTGATACAAAACTGTTTGGACACATTTCTCTCAACATCTTACATCTAGTGAGCTGTCTAGTTGGGCTGAATTTTGTTGTTTTCTGCACTTCCTATTTCCAGCTCTCTTTTGCTGCTCTATTGTCTATTGTCTTTGTTTACTTTGTTTACTCTACTTCACCAGTTCCACCTGCTCCTCAGTTCAGACCTACGCCTCAATTGAAAAAAATTCCCTTTTCTTGATTGGAATCATACCTGTTTATAAATACATGTGGGAAAGGCGAGGGGCAATTTTACAAAATCATGCAGCCAAGACCCTTCATCTGAGATGGCTGTCACTCTGCTTCCAGCTTCAGAGAAATTAATGCAACAGACATTTTCATCACAACACTTTACTCCTTTCCCCCAAGTCCAGAGAGCACCTAGGGAAACTTGGCAAATGATGTTAAGGTCTCCTGAGAGATGTGAGCCATTCAGCAGGAACAGATGGCATTTCCCACAGTTAGGAATCAATATTAAGGAGAGAAGAATGATCTCCTCTCCACAAGCCTGCCATCCCAAGGTGACAGTGTGACTGCAGTACCACTGGATATGGTTAGTTCCTGTGAATGAACCCAAGGCTTAGCTGACATATGGACAGGAGAGAGGAAAATGCAAGTCTTCACTCCCAGGTGATAGAGGTTCTGGGCACCTTCTCCTCTTTGTTCTGGTTTCTTGAGGACAAGTGTGCCGCAGGCTCCATCTGGTTCTGTAATAAAGGATAAATTATTAAAATAAATAAAATATTGATGAGATGTTCTATAAAACAGAGGGCCTTTAAAGTATTGATTAAGAATTGAGAAAGTCATAATGGGTTTTATCTGCAGAAATAATTGGGAAATAATTTTTGTGTAGTACCTCTCTTCATGCCGCAGGTAAAAGGCAATATTTAGTCCCTGGACTTGACTGTCACCTGTATAGTTTATACACCATCCAAACACAAATTTTTGCAAGGTCATTGTCTTGTCCACCCAAGAGCCTTGTGATACCAAAAAACAAAGTTATAAAATTTCACAATAGCACTAAGAAACAACTAATCACCTCTATAGTACGGACAGGACCAAGTAGGAAGATCAACTTTCCACATCCTGCAGTGTATATTTCAACTGACAGCTTTCAAAACCACATGGAATCAAGAGAGAAAGATGTTTAAAAGCAAAACCACTGAACTTTTGAATAGTTAAAGGTAACTAAATACTTCTTCCTTAAATAAAGAATAAATACCTATTATTGGTTTTAGATTAGAAAGGTATGACCTATTCTAAGTTGGTTCTTCAGAGTTAGCTGAAACACACATGCTTAGCAATAGCTATAAAATTACCAAAAGTATATGATGATTTTGGCATTCATGCAATCCTTGTAATCTGCTCCTAGTGGGAATCTCATCAGGCTGGTGTATTTAGGTACCTGCAAACTGACATCATGTGCTTCCCTCTTTTGGGATAGAACTTCTCTGGAGCTTCCTTTGTTATGACTTTGTCTCACAGGAAAGCACCATTCTCTGGCTCTGCACCTGCACAAACCCTTTCCCAGACTCCTATCATGCAGGCAACTTGTCCTCAGGCTGAGCTATTTTGGAGAGATTGCAGTGAAAATCAGTTGTGGGTAGACCCAGTCCTTTCTAAAAGACAGAAGGGTCTCTCTACCACTTTTGGAGAAAGGCACCTTCAGGAAGTGAGTCAGTTTTACCTAAGATCTAAATCAAAAGCTTGGCACGTCTAGAGGGTGAATCAGACCTTAGCTGGGCTGAATCACTCCCTGCAGCTGTCTATCAATCTGACCAGCTGGCTATGTCTCCCAGCTATGGTGCCTCTGAACTGCCTCCAGACTGGCTTCTTTTGAGCATGGCTAATCCCACAGTTAATCAAAACTCACCTATAAAATCCTGCATTTCTCCTTTCTGTCTCTCACCCAAAGCTTAGTGGCCTACCTGTTAAGCACTAGACTTTGTATATCCCACCTAAAGAACTCCTAATTCTTTACATTAACTGCTGAGGTTTTCCAGCTGCCTTATCCATCTGCAGAGTCATGAAGGAACTAGTTTCAGTCAAATAATTGTCTTAAGGTATTTCCAGTTGAATAGATTAATGACTCACTCTACCTACGTGGTAGATCCATGGCAGGCCCTGCCAATTCTTCGTATCTTTCTACAGATTGTGGTGATTCCCAAAACAGCAGTTCTTTACTGTGACCTACAAAATAAGCAGAGGCCCCACATATGATCGATTTAAAACTGACTTTCTATGAACGTGATGTCACTGCATCCATTTATAACATATCAGAATTTACTTCACCCTCTTCTATTCATAATTCATTAACCCCTGTCTGTGGGTGACTATCTAGAAATCTATTAGAACGTCTCTAAATAGTGGCATTAAGTGCCCTCTCTATAACTTGCAATAGGATATTCCATAAAGCAAGGTCTCAGATTTAGAGGAAAGGAGTCGCAGAACAGACTCCTGAATACTGGTGTCCTGAAATACTGGAGATGTCAAGATCCATATAGCAAGATAGGTATGTCTCATTAGGGTTTTCTTTTTTTAGGGTTGCAAAGCCTGGGGCACAGATCCAAGCAAATATTTCCACTGCAAACACTGAACATTGCAGTGCTTGGCTTTCAAACCCTTCATTCCTGATTTAACAACACTTTGGAGGGTTGGGTGCTAAGGAACAGAATTCACTAGAGCCAGCATGCTGAGAAGAGAGCTACTTAAATTAGCCAATAGGAAAAAACAACAGGAGGGATGAGTTTTAAATCACGTCTCTCTTGGGGATTGAATGCCTTAATTTGACTTCATGGAGATTAGTTTGCAGGCTGCATTGCCTATGCAGGGAGGAAAGTGTTTGAAGGCTCTTTAGCAAAGGCATGACGAAGCCCAATCATTAGAAAACAGGAGTAAAAAAATCAAACTGGAATCCAAATGCATGTTTTAAAGAATCAGGATAATTAACTGCTGAATTAGCTTATCAAGAGACATAAAACATTTTCCATCTACTGAGTGGTATCTTGCATTCTGAATTTCTCCGTTAATATTGAAAACAACGGAAATGCATGTGTATGGTTCAGGAATTACTGGGTGATAATGTTTGTCAGCAGCTTAGAGCATATCATCATAATCTACCATCTCCTGTCTTTTAAACAGATTAATCTGCTTTTACCAGGGTTAAATTTGGCCTCACTCCTGTTCCTGAGTGCTCAGGGATGTTTTGGTATAGAATAACATGAGATAGAGACTGTATCAGCTTGTCTTGTCATCTCGCTGCAGCCATAGCAGGATTGTCTTTATTTTTCTGTTCATTAGTACTTTGACCTGGGCTTTTTTAATATATGAACTGTTTCTATTGTTTCCCCTGGGATTATTGAGCAGTCTATTAGGGCTCATTACTAGAACATTTTCAACACATAAATTGTCCTTCAATCAAATTATCTGCTCACTTACCTGCAAATTCTTTTAAGTCACACCCCTTATGAGCTCTCCCTCTCTTTTTAGTGATTATTTTTTGGTTAGAGATACACTGGCCATAGATAGTCAACCTACACCTTTTATGCAATTCAAATTTAACTCATTCTGCATCTGGGACCCTGGTCCACATTCATTTTTGGTCTTACAGTTCCACAACAGGATCCCTAGGAAACCCCTATCACCAACTGTCTGTGGTCCACTCTCAGTGCTTCCCCACTGTGTGCTCTACCAGGTACATGTGCTGCTGACTCTGACCACCCGAAGCTTTGAGTTATGTGTTATAGAGGATCGGGAAAATTAGCCATGCTTGGTGGACACTACTTTCCCCACAGTTTAACCAAACTCTGTAAGCTGGGGCATGCATTTGAGATAAAATGAATTTTATCAAAAGCAATAGCCTGATTTTGGCCGAATTAGATCTTTTAATTTTTCTTGCATGATTGTACAACCTCAGGTGGAAGAAACTTGTAATCACATTGGCTTTTCTCTTCAGTGCATTGCATTGCAGACTCGTAACTCATTTATTCATTTCCACCATCCATCTCTCACCAGTCAGCTCTTCAAGTATTTCCCTTTTCTCAAAAAAAATTTAGTTTCAGAAGAGTTTTCCCCTGTGTGCATTTTCCCAGGCTGAATCTAATTTTGTTTTATTTTCAAACTCTATTTCTTTCTCAGCTTTGACAGCTACGGGGCAAGTACAAGAAGCTACATGGAATTAAATGCAATCTACACTACTTCTCTGTTCTCCTTGGGCTTTGCAACAATTCCTGGTTTTGTATCACATGTGAACGTAATTAACTCAATCTTATTTTGGATCAGGGTTATAACTGCTCAGTGAAGAAGTGGCCATGGTGAGATCTGAATAGATTTAATTTCTCAACTAAAGAAGGGATTATCTTTCTAATAAGAAATTATTTTAGCAGTACGTTTATTTACGTGAGACTCTTATGTCTGTTTTTATGTCACACAACATTTTCTGTGTGAACTGAGAGAAAACTTTCTTCCTTACACACACCGTAAAATGCTGTAATGATGATTTCTTGTGATTTTGTTTGTGCTTTCAGGGTTGCTGGTTTTTTGGGGTTTTTTTCCTTCCTTTTTCTTTTTTTTTCTTTTTTTTTTTCTTTTTTTTCCTCCCCTGAAGGGGAGGGTGGGTACAATGTCCATAATGCCAGCAGCTACTCCTGCGGCCATCCCCTGAGACACCAGCTGTTCTGAGCTCTGTGCCCAGAGCCACTAGCAGCTTGCCTTGGCAAAGAGGTGCTGCTGAGATGCTGTATCAGAGCCAGCAGAGGGAGCAAAAAACATGGTGTTCAGGAGCAGCATTTAGGGTTTTGTTCATTCAGTATCATCTGTTTAAGTGAAAAGTTTTCTTTTTTACTCTCAAACGGATTTTTTCCTTACTTTTATAGTAGAATTGTCTTACCTATGAACTTCCTACTACCGTCCAAACCTTTAAGGTGCTAGGCAGTAGAAAATGAGTCGGCTGCTATGTCCCATCTTAAGTCTGTGGGAGCAACATGAAATGGAGGCAGTGTTGCAGTATCAGTGGTAAAGCTTATAATTCAGCTGCTATGGAGCAAAAATATATGGAGATTGGGGAAGATGAAGACTGAGTGTATTGCAATGTGCAGCACCACATCTCACGTTCTCTTTGAAGTTTCTTAGAATTTTGTGTATGTCAGCATAATAAGTGAGCTGAGCAGTGCTGAAGATTGCTGAGACTCCTTCTCCACACTTGACTTTCAATAGCTGGGGACAGAGGCAGCCTGCCAGTGCAGCATTGGGCAATACCAGCAAACTGAGTGGAGGTCCTGTGTTTATGCCTGCTCATGCAGCTATGACAGCCTGGATTTGATCTTGTGCTCCCTATTGTGCATGTTGCAGCCACTTGTTTAACATCTTAGACAGGTCTTTGAGCAAAGGGTCACCTTGCTGCCTTAATGTGTAGTGCTGAAGGCAGGAGGATCCCTATATCTAATGGGGAAATAATTATTATAATTAAAGAATCCAATCACCCATTTGGTTACCTTATCAGTAGGTCAGCCTCTGAGCCTGAGAATCATGATAGTCTTGCTATTAAGTAAACTCATATACGCAGTAAATATCTGCCCTTTCTTCTTCTACCCATTATGTGGCATAAGGCAAACACAAATACTTTTCCTCTACACTTTTCGCAAAGTTCATTAAACAAGCATGAAGTCAAGCCTGGTAAAGTGCAGGATGTGTGGAACTGCAAATAATTACTTTAAAGTTTGTTATTTCCCATTTAGAATTCTGAATGCAAATGCTGTGTATATACCTTAAATTTATCTCCTTTCTACTGAATGCCATATGCTATTGATTGGAGCCATAAAATAATGGTCTAAACGGAACAAAACAGGCCCTTGGGATTCCCTCAGCAATGCAATTGCAGATTTTTCTTACAGAATTAAAAGAATGCCAAACATTTGATCAATAAGTTAAGAGTCCATTTTGTGCCTGGATATGTTCATGGTGGAAGGATTTCTGGTGGAATTTAGGAAAGCTGACATTGGTTAAAATAGATACCTTAGAAAGGTATCCAGGAGGAAACCTGGCCTTCTATATGAAAGGAGAAGAATAGGATGTCATAATAACACAATATTGAAAAAGGCTGTTTGCTTTCTGGTGACAATTTCCACTGTTCAAATGAATTTCTAAACCTTTAATGAAGTCAACAAGGATGCTGAAAGATGACCTGAAGAAGACTTCTGGAACCAAAGTGCTGGGTCCTGACTGCAAATTCAGGTACAAATAGGCAACATAAATGCCTATTTGATTACAGATCTCCATCAGCATCCACAAAAAATATTCTTTTCTACATCTGCAAGGCTCTGCAAAATGGCCCAGAAAAAGGAAAGATGAGGTAGAGATCTCTATATTTAGTTTTAATTTCTCTGTTTCTGTCACTGCTTTTCTGTTTTTCTCAGGATGACTCACTTCTCCTTTGCTGAAGAGGTGTATAAGCTGGAGTATAAGATGAAGAATGCAAGGTGCTGAGAGAGAAGATTGGTAATTGCCAGTCAAGCATGGCAGATAGACATTAGTGACACAGAAACTGTATGGAATAACCTAGTCCCTGAACAGAGAGACAGCAACAGAAATAGCAAATGTGGGGTAAAATCCAAAGGTAATAAAACTTCTGGCATCCTTCTTGTAAGCTTTAAAAAATGTGCATATGCTCCACTTCAAGGAAAAGCTACATTAAATATGTCACAACCTTCAGCGTTCCAGCACACATTTAAAGGACGGAATTGAATGAGCATGGTCAAAATACAGAGTGCTTGGCACAGAAGCAATTAAGGTAGGTTTTTCTTAGTTTCTGAAAATGTGAAATGTGTAAGAAAATAGAAAAATTAACACTTTAACCTCCACAGTTCACCTGGAAAGCACTGCAAAGATTTTAGTTGTATTATTAATAACATTGATCTAACCCAGATCATGAGTACACAAAATAAAATGAATAAGATGAAGATTTCTCCAGCCAGTCTGAACTCTGCATTTATAAGAATCTGGATGGAGAAGGCGGAGGATCAGTGTAATCATCTCTAAGACAGCTAGAAATCTTGACAGAGTAACTGGAAAGAGAACAAAGAAGAAACAGCTGTAGCTTTCAGTCTTTGCCAAATATACCCAAAGCTTGATTCCTAACTTGATCTAGTCCTGGTTACTGCTTAGAGTGAAGTAACACAGGAGAAAAACAATAATAAAAATCATAGAATCAAAGAGTAGTTTACATTGGAAGGGACCATCAAAGGCTACCTAGTCTAAGACCCCTGCAATGACCTGGTATATCTTCAACTAGATAAGGTTTCTCAGAGCCCCATCCAACCTGACCTTGAATGTTTCCAGGATGAGGTATCCATCCCTCTCCCTGGCAACCTGTTTTTGTTCCGTTCTAGTACAACTTGGAGCTTCTGGATTCAGAAATTATCAAATTCAAAGCCAGCAAATCACTTCCTGTGGGCCTGAGTGTGGAACTACAGGGTCTGGCCACGGCCATTTGCTCTTGAAGGTTTTCTGGGTTGCTGCCTGCCACCTTTCACAGTGTTGTACTTTGGAAGGGTGATAGCCAGATTTAAAAACCTGTGGTATGGGCCATCACGTGGAGTCTAATGGGATGAGGATTTCATTCACACTGTCTGCATGGTGTTTACAAGCCTGACAAGTACTGAGCTTGCTTGTGCAAGCTTTGGTAGTGGGTGTCAGAAATGACCTTGACAAATAAACATACATCTTTGTGGTGACCGTCTCACATAGATGCACTCCGCCAGTAAGAGTCTCACTGCCTGATTCCCCAAGGTATTTTAAGTGCCTTATTCCTACTCATGTCAAGGGGAATCAGGTACTTATGAGAGGACAGGGCTTGTCCTTTCTGCTGTTGTGAAAGATGGAAAGGAGACAGAAAGGATTTGGCAATGATGGCTTCAAAATGGTTTCCTGTGCCCTGTGTCTGTAAAACTACTGAAGGTCTTCCTGAGGCTCTGCTCTGTGACAGAGCACATCTGTGGCTGCTCTTGCCTTCCCAGATAGAGGTCATGAGACACAGGGAAGAGCTACAGCCCACCATGAGCCACCCCCATTCCCTGACACTCAGGCTGGCAAACCCCCTTTCATATGAGCTCCAAGATACTTGTCAGGAAATGTGTTTGGATTCCTGAGACCTGGAAGGTCAGAGCCATTCAGACTGCAGTGCGACATGGGCTTACCTCTGGATGGGCAACCAGGTGCAGCCCAGGCGCTCTGGGCTGGAAAGTCTGTTTTTTGAATCTAAATTCTTCAAATTGAAATACATCTTTGAAGCCAACACCTAGCATGATTCTGGCACTGATGAACCTTTCCACTTGATTTTTGATGTTCACATCCCTGCTGGGTGTCACTGTTATGATTGTTTTCCTGTGCAAGCCTTTTCTCTTTTCAGCAATAAGTCTCTCACCACGCCAAGCCCTTGGGCTGCCTGTGTGTGTTGAACAGTTAAAATCTCTGTCAGTCTTCTGCCTTCTAACCTTTGCTTTGGAATGTCACAACAGCCAAGCAACAGCCCCTGTGATTTAAGCCTTACCACTTTCTTAAAATTCACATGGGCTAAACCGAGTCACAATGAAAGGTTTTGTCTTCAAATATATTAAAAGATTTAAAGCCACCTTTGCTGCTAAACTTCTCAAATTTCTGGAATATGTAATTGCAGTTGAATGAAATTATTTAAACAGACTGTGCTTTGAGAATGTGGCCCATAAGCTTTTAAAGAATTAGAAATCACTACAAAGCCATGGGCACTCACAGGGACGCACACACACACATCAACTTGCACATGCTCATCCAAGCCTATGCTACCAAGGGAAAGGAAAATTTCAAAAAGCTTTAAAAGCTTGTTCTTGGAGCTGGTATAGAAGGTCATGAATGGGAGGCAAAACAGAAAGCCAGTGGTAGAGCTAAAAGTTCGTTGTAAAACCTGCATCTGATTCCTGCAAGAGGAACATCACCATCCAATGCTCAGCTACTCTCTCATGAGCTGAAAACCAAGTATTCTAAAGCCAGGAGCAAGCAGGAGGCTACAAGGATTGTTTGCCTTAACTAGACTTGCTAATTTCCATAATTTCTGCTGCTTAGAAAACCAACCCCTGACTCTTTTTCTTTACTAGGATTCAGAATCATTATCTCTGCAATTAAAGCAGTTACAGAGGTACATTTGGAATGCAGGTTCCTTTGAATTATTGCTAATAGAAATATTGAGGAGCTCTGTTAGCTTTGATCTCTTATCACATCATGCACAGAGCTCACTCTTGTCTCTTTCTCCCTCCCTCTCCCTCTCCAAGCATGGCTGCTCCCAGCATCTCTGTGTGTAATCAGATGTGTCACACCTCCACAGAGGTAAATTTGGTTTATGTAAAAAGGAAAATTAAATTAAAACTGGTTAGGAATTAATTGTGACCGCCTTGGATTAATCTATCATATTATACTATTGTTGGCACATCTGGGCAAAATATCAGCTAAACCAGTTTTTGGAGTGTAAGGGGAGGAAGCACATTCACCTGCACCTAAAGAGGCAGCAGTAAATTCTTGGAGAGATGTTATTTACTCTTACAAAGTTGATATTCTTTTGAAATAGTGAAATGTGTTGCATCTGCTGATCCTTTTAACAGCAAAATCTGTCATTTCACTTATGGAAGGACACGCCACATTTCATCTATGTCAATAAAAGGACTTTATAAACTACACACTTGACAAACCCATGTGGACTTAGATAAAATGATCAATATGCCTAAACCAAGGAGTTAACTATCTCCACTAAAAGTAAAAACCACCAAACAGTAAGTTATAATAAATAGGCATAAGAGAAATAATGTCCCATCAAAGTGTTATGAAGGAAAAAAAACACATTATTTCTGACAACACAGTTTCTGCAAAAGGAAAACATTTTATCCTGAGAAAGGCATCTCCTTTCTATGCCATAGACAAAGTCTTTATGACATACTTCTTAATGACAGGTGAAAAATTGTCACTTCATGGGGAAATGTAACAACTCAAGGGAAACTAAAATTCACAACTGGATATCAAAATATTTGGTGAAGTAATGAGAAAATGAAGTCAATATACAGTCCTTAGGATGGAAAGTCTTAAAAGTCTTAAGATCAGCCTTACTGCTTTAATTTGAACATCATCTGTTTAATGTATCCCAGTTTCGAAACTCAGAATCCTAATAGGAAAAAAGTCACAGTCCCTTGGTTAAACATATTTTCCAGAGTCTAATCCCTTTGACCTAGTTTGTCTGGTCCTAAATAAGTCACCTTTCCAGGTATCAACTTCCACATCTGAAAAGCAGATTTGATGTGCTTGCAGTGACACCACAAGCATGAATTCACTGCCATGTCCCTGGCTCGCTCCAGATATCATTGCCACATAAATACAGAGCTGTGCCTGAAATACTGATGCTACTCTTGAAATAGCAACACAAGCCACTTCTCAGGCTCTTGTATCCATAAGCACGTGTATCAGGAGAGGGATTTTTAGGGTGGTGGTAACAGCCCCGTACTCAGTGACCAATTGCTGAGCAATGATTTAGAAGAACATTTACAGCTGAAGCACAATCTCCATCACCTCCAGGTGATGGAATTACTAGAGCATGGTGAGTAGCAGAATATCAGCACACAACTTTTCTATTATTAGTGAGGATATTATAGAATAAAGCAGCCTTTATTCATGACAGACAATAGGCAGACACTTTTGTTCTAGGGAGAGGATAAGTCTCTTTTTTTGCATAGGAAAATTACACTTTGGCTGCAGCCTTTAGTCTGGAAACAATAGTCTACAGCAATGAGAAATAAGAAAATGATTCTATGGAATGTCTTCAAAATTCTCTGCAGACCAAGTGAAGTTGTTATATAAAGCTTGAGAAAGTGAGACAGGAAGAGGCCACTGGGAAGAGAGAACATAATTTAATGCCATTTAGACCAAACACAGGAGGTCATGTTTAGATAATCACTCATGTAGTCCCAGCTACTGATAATCTATAGCTTTCTAATAGTTGAATGTGGAGGTACCCACACAGCCCACATTTGGAAAATTAATTCTGTGTGTGTATACTGGTGGGATTAAAAGTTTTGGACTCATTGTAAAAAGATGTTTAGAAATGTGTAGGTGTACAAAGTTGTAAGGTGTAAGAGTTTGGTCTTATGGTTTATCAGCTGGTTTATTGCTGACATTATGTCCCAAATGTGTATTTTGCTGACTGGCATTTAAGTTCCTGTCATCAATAAATCAACAAAACACTTCAATCCTGATCCGTCTTAGCAATTTGAACTGTGCAAATCTCCCTGCTACAGCAGATGTCTTGTGATTGGGGCATTTATTATAGACAAAAATTACAATCTGTGTAGATAAATAAGGGTTAGTTCTTGCAACGGGAGAATTTTTGTCTTTAGGGAAAATTGGTCAATTAAATTGGAATAAACTGAACCACGAAAAGAATGGAATGAGCCTCTTAATAAAGTCTGGATGTACATTGATGTAGTTATCCAAATTTAAAAGAAAATTATAAACTTTGCTTTGAATCTGATTGAGCTAAACTTGAATGTGACTGTGGCAAATTAACTTTGGATACAGTCCCAGAAAAGAGTCAAAATTGAATTAGGGTCTCATACCTGATTAAAATGGATTTAATGTCACCCTTGAAAAGCAGATTAAAAAATCAGCCTCTGCGGTTAGCTGAAAGAGATGATGATAGTTATGCATCTATGGGCCTCAAACTAAACTTTTTGATATTTCTGAAATAATGCAGACCAATAAAGTTCCTGAGTGTTCCCCTTTAAGATACCAACTGTGTTATATTCTTGGTCCTCTGCCTCATCAGGTCACACGAGATGTTGATCTTGGCCAAGGGGAATAAGTAGAAAGAATGGATGAAATTAGAAGGGGCTAATGACACAACTCATTTTGAGATCAGTTCAGATCAGCTGAGGGGACTGGATCAGCATTTTTTGACCAGAGGCAATCAGGATATCTGCTAGAAGAAGGTAATTAGACATCCTAGAATCATGAGTTGCCCAGCTGGAAGCTAATGAGTTATGGAACCCAAATGAAGGATAAACAGAGCCTAATTAGGCTAAATAGGAATTCCTGGAGGAGCAGGCAAATGTCAAGGAGTAGACAGAAAAACTTCTTCCAGTGCTTTTTAACCAATTTTTAAAAGCAAAATAATTGGGGTTTTTTAGCATAATTATTTCTACTTTTACTGCAAAATTGAAATCACCTTCTCTTTCTGTTTCCCTCAGCTTCTCTGTCCAAGTCAGTGCTCTCTTCTTAATACAGAAGGTCTGTCAGTAGTTTTCCAGTTGGAGAACACCCACTCTTACCATGGAGGTTTGCTGCACAGGGTATAGACACAGGAAGCAGAGCACTGCTGGCGGTATCAGCAAGGTGTGGCTCTTCTTGAGCACACAAATCTGAACTTTATTACCCCTGAAGAAGTCCCATACTAAACCATGAAAGACATCCTACTTGGAACTATAATTTTGCCTCCACACTTCTTAGTGTCTTAGACTCTTACCACACCTGCTCCATCACTATTCACTGCATAAGTCTAGAAAGCTGTGAAACTTGGAGGAATTTTGATCCAAATGGCTTAAAAAGGAGATCCAGGGGCCCAAATGTATCTTCCAGATGCATGAGTTTTGGATTTGGTTCAAAATTACCTCCAGTCCATGCATATATTTAAATAAAGAAGCGTAAAGCAGAAGCTTCACTCTTCGGGAATGTACCCACCTGTTCTCAAGCAACAGTAATTTTAGCAGACAGTGTCATCAATTCATGCACAGTGGCTACCTGGGCTATGATGGCATGGGAAGAAAGAGGGGAGCAGAGAAGCCTCTTACAATGCAGCCAGAGACTTTTTCAGCTGTGTTGTTGGGATGTATCTGGCTGAAAGAAGGTTGAGAGACAATGGCAAGAGAGTAGCAGCTGTGTCAACAGACAGCACTTGTATTCAAGGATGCTGAGATGTTCAAACTGGTTGCTTGAAGTGAAATGTATAAATAAGTGGCCTTGATCCACTTCTTCAGTAACAGATGTTCTCTCCTATGTGATTTATTTATTTAGTTAGAGTGACTGGAATTAATAGCTAAAATTTGGCCACTGGCTTTTGAAAGGTGTAGATTTTCCCTGTAAGGCAGTGTGGCAGAGCAAATGAGGGTGTCTGGTATTCTGTGTGTTACAGCCTATCTCACCAAGACAGGATCAGAGAACAACCTAGGTCAGAAGTGACCCTTGGATACTGCCTGATCCAAGACCTGCTCAAGGACGAGCTGGTGTCCAGAGCAGAGCAGGGCTGGAACAAGCACAAGCCTTAAAGGGGTGGCTTCTGCTCCCCTTCCCCACAGACACACATGCATTTCATGTGGGCACAGTGCAGTGCCACTGCTGCTGCCCTGATTTGCAAAGAGCGGAAGAGGGCTCGACTTTTTCAGGGAAACTTGGTAAACAGCACAGACAAATGGCAAAATGACAAAGCTTGCATACAAGAGAAGACAAATCCTTTCTCAGAGCTGACCTTGCTAAAAACACAGACATAAGGCAGCCCAAACTGTGAGAAATTTCATGTTGCATTTACACCTCCAGATGATCCTTTAGACATTCTTGACAACAAAGAAAAAAAAACAAAACAAAGCAAAAATTAACAAGAGAAGCTGCCAAGAAAGTATTTTGAAATCCACAATGCTCTTGGGGATTGATGAGGGAGGAAAGGCTAAGAGGGACAGGAGAGAAAACTGAGATCATAATTACCTAACAGGCAGCTAGTACCTTCCTCCAAAAGGTTACAGCCTAACTAGATAAGACAGACCAATCCTGCCCTGCCCCGTCAGTGCACCACCAAGATTTATCTGGCCAGGCTACCCACATGGCTACTCTCAGACAGATGTTTTAGCATTTCTGCTTTCTGTTCCACAGGTTCAAAGCTGGAGGAAGAGTGATTGCATCTCTTGGGCCTACCCACTGTCATGGGTTGACGCTGGGCAAATGCCAGTGCACCCATGAGTGTATAGTTTTTAATAAACTACTGTGAGATGTTGGTCGGAACAGAGCAGAAGCAGGCCTATCACTTGGAATAGGAAAATAAAACATTTATTAAACTACATGACAATAGACAACAAACACAAGAAAACAACCCAATCACCCAAAGGCAGAATAAGAAACCTCTCACAACACTTTTCCACCTCCCCCCAATTTCCATCCTTTACAATGCTCAACAGTTGACACCAGCACGTACCCTCATATCTACTTGCTTAAACCTTCCACAACCCTGGGTTCCTAACAAGCC
>VZDJ01000426.1:11216748-11251312 GCA_008694505.1 Cyanoderma ruficeps
GGGGGGGGGGTAGGGGACAGGGACGGGGGACGGAAGGCACCCAAGGGTCTCCACCCCTCCATCCTGACCCAGCTCCTGTCCCGTTCCTTCTCTTCCCCCCACTTCTGGAGCCCAGGCCTACCCTAGCCAGGCCCACCTGGCTCTCCCCTCCCCCCACCGGGGAGAGGAGAGAGATGCTCCCCTGCCGAGGCAGAGCCAGGAAAAAGAGGAAGTACGTCGGGAGTCCTCGCTTTTAACCCCTTGTGTCCTCAGAGGCGTGTCCAAACTCTCAGTGGCCACCGAAGATGCCAACATCCAACCTGGCCACTGATTGGTTTGACCTGAGTTCCCTAAAAAAAAAACTCACTTCCCCTCAAACCATGACACCCACACAGTCCCATTGAATAAAGGAAGAAAGGAGTGTTCCTATTTTCCATTTTACAGTGGGTAAATGGGAACCAAAGGAAATTCCACAGCTTTTATCAGGCTTGGGTACTCAGCCTATACTCCTGGATTAGCAGCACAGTGACTTAAATTCAGGGTCAGTCATGTTATCCTCTTGGTGGGATAGTGTTCAGATGGTGGGTACTTGTACCACTGGATTTGTAGGGAAGACCTGCAGTAAATATAAGACCTATATAAGAACTATTCTGTTAGACAGGTTAGGAAGAGTGATAAGAATCTCCTGATGGAGCCAGGAAAGAGATTTTCTCTGCTCTGTGAATGTGCAAACTCAGAAGGTTGTTCTTCCTTATGGGGACACTACTGATGAAACCATGAAAGTCAAATGTAATTTCTTTCCTGAGGGGGGCAGGGTGTGGAAGGATGAAGTGCAAAGCTCTTAGCAGTCATCTTTGGTGAGGAAGATACTCTTTTGTGGTTTTTCTTTGTTGTTCTTCCTTGAATTCTCCTGCTAATCTAATGTCTCTCTTTTCCCATGGCTGTTCATCTTTCTTTGTCTCCCCTTCATGCATCTCAGTAATCCTGTGCACCAAATACAAACTCTTGAATGGCCCCATTTCCTCCTCAAGGCTCATGGGCTGAAGCCTATTTTGGTTGCTCCTCAGCCTACCAAATCCATTCTCTCTTCTGCCTTCTCATGTGAGATATCATCAGTATTTCTTGGATGCCCCTGCCCACTGTGTGCACAAACCTGTCAATCCCCCTGACATGGCTCAGTCACAACGCCTCGCTGGAGTTTTCAAACAGCAAGGAAGCCATCCATGAGCAGCAGTGAGAAGAAATGTCAGCCTGGCAGTGGGCTGTTAGAAATCACACGTGGGAAGAAAAAGTCAAAGCAGAGCTCAGGGCTGGATGACACTGTAGTCTGAACTCAGAACTGTTCCTGCGCTTATCCAGCAGGCACCAGCTGTCTCCTGTGGGAGCAATAACACTTCCATGTCTGCCTGGGCTTACAAACTTATACCTGCCCGATCACTAGTCTGCTAAGTGACTATTTGAACACTATTTGCTCCTTAGGAATCCCTGCCTCATATTACGGAGAGGTCCCTGGGTGTCATTTGCCAGATGGGAACATTGCACAAATTGGTCTTCACGCCTATGGATGAACCAGCACTGAGACTGACTTAACATCCGAGATGCAGATAAATGCCACTCATATCCCAACCTGCAACCTGCTTAATCACTTGGTCTGTTCAGGCTGGGGCAAAGGAGACTGAGGGGGGACCTCACTGCAGTTACAACTTCCTTGTGATGGGATGAGGAGGGGCAGACCCTGATCTCTTCTCTCTAGTGCCCAGTGACAGAACCTGAGGGAATGGCCTGAAATTGTGTCAGGGGAGATTTAGGTTTGGTATTAGGAAAAGGTTCCTCACCTAGAGGTTGGCTGGGCACTGGAACAGGTACTCCAAGGAAGTGGTCACAGCACCAAGTTTGACAGAGTCCAAAACACATTTGGACAATACTCTGAGCACATGGTGTGACTCTTGGGGTGTCCTGTGCAGGGTCAGGATTTGGACTCGATGATCTTTATGGGTCCTTTCCAACTCAGCATATTCTGTGATTCTGTGATTTTGTAAATGGAAAGATGCACTTCCTTTGCCAAAAGCAAATGCTGATAGGCCAAATGGGGACCTGGATCATTTCAGGAAAGCTTAGCTAACTTCTGCTATCAGATTTGCTATATATAGATGATTTGCTCTGTGCCTTACCATCATCAAATGAAGACATGGTCATAACCACACAATAATTTATTTTCAGTCACTCCTTTATCCTACTTATTTTTTCCTGGATATGACATAAAGGAAAACAAAAAAGGAAAAGAAAAGGAGTGAAAATGCTGTAGAAAGACAGAGATAAAAAGGCAAGGAAGGGAAGCAATTACAGAAGATGTGAAATATTGGAGCCCATTTTCTCAACAAGCTGATTTGAACCTATTTTTGCCAGGAAAAAGGTGTTTTGCAAAGGAAACATGACCTACTAAATTTGAAATAAAATTCTGGCAATTGAATGTCAGTGGGCAATCAAAACAATAACAGTAGGCAAACATGCAGGGATATCTCTGGGTTGATATTAAGTACAAAAACCCTGGAACTACACTCATTTCATGTGGCACTCTGTCTCCCTCTCATGGTATGCCTTTTTTTCTAATCAGAGAAATCCACAGACTGGCTGACATAAGGGATCCATTGCTTCTAGTGTGGTGTCCCTGGAAGGATCAGAGGGACCTGGGAACACTATAGCACCAGCTCAGCAGCCTAGGTTAACACACGAAGATGGCACCCCAGGTTATGTTGGATGCAGCAGCATCTTAATGCATATAGAAGCTGCTGCTAGAGGTGCTCTGAGCAGCACTGGGAGCTGTTAACATTGTGTGGGCCACACCTCTTCTTTTTCCATGAACCCTGCAGAGTGCTGAAGTTAAATTCTAATTCTCCCTACCCAACTGCAACCACATCTTCAGTACTCCTATTCCTCAGGGTAAAGATAATGTGATTTTGCACAGCTTTTCTACCTTTTTCAATTAAGGATAGCAAATGCAACATCAGACGTTTTCATTCCTACTGTTTTTTCCATCCTTTCTTTCCCTATCTGTACTCTACCTTTCTCCTTTTCTTTTTATCTCAGGTAAAACCTGCTCTTTCATCTTCAGCATCACAACAAGAATCCAAAGTAAAATTGCAGTCAGTGAGCAATGGATGTACAGTACACAGGGTCTGTAGGACAGATCCTCACTTCTACATGTACTTGTTCTATTACAAGCTTTATATCAAAGTTTTAAATACAACCATATAGGTAAGCCTGTGAATGTGGTAAGCTGAACACATAAGGATTCTTTCTTATTTCTTTTTTGTTAAGCATACAGACTTCCCACGAGAGTTATTATACACTTTCCCTGGAGTGGTCCTTCTTAGAGAAATTCAGGAACAACTTCTATATATTTTGAAAAAGACCCAGTTAAACTTTGAATTTTATGTTCCACGTTATGGGATAACTGTATCAATGCAAGTCATTTACAGATTTTGAACATTGAACATTATTTTTCTATTCTCAATTGAAAAGATGAGCCTAATGTATGCAAAGAGCACCAACATTTTCCCACTCAAGTTGTATGAATATTTAACTGTAAGAGGTTTCTTTTTGCCTAATCTGGAAAAACAATAGGGGCAGGGGTGGAATCTACAAGGAGTTGAGACTTCTGAGCATGGTCATGCAGTGCATTCAGTCAGAGGATACTCTTCCCACCAATCCCTTGAGAATTATCCCTGGAGATGCCAATCTGGGTGCAGGTCTGGGGAGAGCCAGTGGCGTGCTGAACACAGAGACTGAGGTAAGTGTGATGTGGCAGCTCTACAGTTATTCCAGAAATGCACCGAACATGAAGTGACATTGAACAGGTTATCTGCTGAAATTGCCACTATTGTATGAAATTTTAGTACTACTCAGGATTTACTGACCACGTTCACAGAAACAGTCTGTTCGTTCTTATGCTGGCCAGTGGCTGGGAAGTGTGGAAATACAAGCCTCAGCCACCTCTGCTGTTTTACAGACTTTCTCTTCCTCTTTTCTAATTCCTGTAGCTACTGCTGTTATTTCCATTCTTCTCTTCAAGCCCTGCAAAAGGGCCCAAAGGCTTTGGAAGTATGTCCTGTTAGCTGGTGAAGAACAAGACTCAAAATATAAAATGCATTAGAGAGAGTGCGGCACTGGAAAGCTTTCTTCCTGTCAGGCCACAAGCAGCTGTTGTGAAACAACTCTCAGTCCCAGATTTTTCTGCTGTTTGATGATACTGACAGCTAATGCTGATGACACAGGGGCTGGTTATTACTAGACAACAAGGAGCAAGGCTACTGCTGTGGGCCAAAAAATTAGCACCTCAGAGGGTTCCAGGGAGCGAGCAAGCTTACTAAAGTACCAGGGAACCAGGAGTTGATGGCAGTGGCACACACAGACATCACATGAAGTTTGTGCAGTCCTTGATAAAGTCTGAAAGATATTAAGTTTGGCATGTTCATTTTTTTTAACAACACAAGCTACCTTTGATTTTCCCTGGGTTTTATACTAGCTGATCTGGTTCAGCTGTGACAGTTCATCTTAATTCAAATTACTAGAACTTCTTTTGTTATGCTGGCCTCTAATTTAATATCCTGTTCCTCATCTGATATTAAGTTGCTTATGCCATGACAGTCTTGTGTCTCTTCTGTGTGTAGCATTATTTCTGAAGCTCCTCAATTACAAGTGCCACACATAACTGTACTCCAGAGATCTCTGTTAATAAATATCTGTCTCTTTGCTATTCTAGTCTTCTGCCTCTGTCAAAGTTGCTGATGGCACAAAACAATTTTGTGATTTTTTTCTAGTTTTGAAACTTTTGATTCTGTAACTGAAAAGAGGAAACTACAAAGGATAATAGCTCGAAACTAATAAAGAAAATATGCTTGTCAAAACATACTTGAATTTTTCCTCTGCACCGAGACAAAACATTCAATAACGATGATTTTATTTAAAACTGAAATGGAAAATGGGGAAATAATAAAAATTTGTTCCACTCGATCTCAAAGCACTCTTCAAGATTTAAACAAACAAAAATCAAACTTCTGTTAAAAAAAGTTGAACTGAAACATTTCAATTTTACCCACCCTCCCCCTTACATATTTCTTCTATTCATTTTGGCTAAAGCAGTCTGCAAATCCAACCTCAATTTGCGAAAAACCTGAGTAATTTTTAAACTGCAATTTTAGTTATCAAATAATTACCCATTTGAGAAATGCCTATGATTCTGGCTTTGTAAAGAAAGGTTAAACAGGAGACATCAATTCCATGTTTATTTATGACAAAAATCTTTCCTTGGCATTCATGGCTGCTGTGGTCACTATGCTTCTCTGGGCCTTCTTTACTATTCTGCCTTTACTGGCTACTTCTGTATGAAAGGAAAAGGGAAGAATAAGCCTTTTAGTGAATTGGATGTTCTTGTTGCACTTCTTATAGCACATTCTCCTTTGTGTTGAAGACCAGACTGTTCTCAGGATTCCTTGCTGCTTCTCTTTCACAGTCTATTGGTTTCTTTTATTTGTCTCAGCATTAAAATCTATCAAAGTGTTTGGTGCCTTTTTTAAAAGATAAAAAAGAAATAAACCCTGGAGTATAAAGGGAAAACAGTGTTGGGAAGATAGGAATATTCAGTTTAAATATTATGAGTTCAGGCACTTGATTAAAAACTGTCAGAATCTACCAAAGGAGATAGAACTGGGAAGTGGAAAAAAGCAAAATGCAAAAGCAATGGCTTCCACCCATGGTGCTAGTAGGGAAAGAGGCAGGCACAGATGGGAATTCATTCCTGGAAGGTGACAGAGAACCAGTTACCTGCCATTCATATGTGAATGAGGCTCACTGGTGCAGGAAGGCTGTGGTGTCTGCAAGCAGTGCTGGGTGCTCGGTAGCAGGGATTTGGGAGCAGGCACTGTCTTGGCAGGGTTAAAGTCCACCTGATGCAGAATGGGATCCAGGAGACTGCAATACTGTCCTTGTTAGGCACAAGAGCACATCTTCTTCTTAAGTATCCTAATGAGTCTTTTTGTTGTGTCAGCGTACACACGGATAGAGGCAATGTTTTAACAGATCTGAAAAACATCTGCAGGTCAAGCTACAACAAAGAGATTTGCCTTGGCCTTGGACCACAGAAGGGTCCCTACCATAACTGACCAAAGGCCTGATGGTGCCAGTACTTTTTCACAGTAACAACTAATGGGTGTTAAATAGATGGACCAGAGGTGATTATCACATGAGACTGGGCACAATCAAATCCTCATAATTGGTTAAGGAGACTTACATGCCGGATTAAGCACAAAAGCTTTTTAATTTGTTGATCTGCCTCTAATAATGACCTCAGAGATATGTGTGGAGGTCTCCAGAGCAGGTGGAGCTCTTCTTGGTGCCAGCCTAACATTCAAATAACTAGACAAATCTAATGCTGGAGTGTACAAAGCAGTTTGGGCAGAGTAAACTAGGAGCTGAGCTGTCCGAGAATAATGTTCTTACAGAGCCATTCCCATTTAACAATCATAAACTGGGAAGGAGGGCAGGAGGAGGAATTTACTCTCCATTTTGCATCTAAAATTATTTTTCTGCTTTGTCAGGGTCAGGAGAGCACAAGATTAAACGTATATAAAACACACTGATATAAGTTTTAGTCTCTAAAGCCCAGTATGTGAGGACTTAATAAACATGGCCTTTTCAACCCATCTTGTGACAGAATTAAAATAAAACTTTCCAAAGTGACTGTCAAAACCAGAAAAGACTGATTAACTGACAAAAAAGTAGTAGAAATCCATAACAGGACAAACCATGCAAGAACAAAATTATGCTGGGATGCAAATTGATATTTTAATATAATGGTTGGTCTTCTTTGTAACACTGATTTGTTATCTGCGGTACCACATATTTAAGACCTTGCAAATCTTTTATAGTCATGTAATCAATATAGTGCATAGAAATGTTTTTTTTTTCTTGATCACCAAAATGTTCAATTTGTACATTGAATCCTAGAAGCAGTGCTTTGGCATAGCTGCCAAACCTAAATCCAGAAGAATAAATAAAGCCTATGAGGGGTAATGGGCTCAGCTGTAGTACTGGGGCAGAAAGGCTGACACTGACAACTGTTTTGCTGCTTAATTTTCCCTATCAACAAATGGGAGCTACCTTAGCTCATCTAACCCTCAGCATAATGCAGTGGTTACACACGTTAATATTCATTACACATTCAAGAGATGTAAACTATATCAAGCTCAGGTCTGGAAGCTTCTGAGAACAGAGTTTGTCTTTCTGTTGTGTGGCAGCACAATGCACAGCAGCAGCAGAACTCCTGGAACAGGACTGGGTTGCTAGGCAGTGTGTCCATATAAATATTAAGTCCTAATGATATATCAGCAACATATGTTTCTGCATGTTTAGAATTCATTTGCTTCAGCATGTGCTTAAGTGCTTTGCTGAACTGAGGCCATAACTGCTAAATGGTGAATTTGAATGGGAAAATGCCACAGGAGAATGGTCTTCAAAGAATAAAATCAAATTATTCTTGGGAATGATAAACAAGCATATATAAAATGAGCCATAAAACCAGTTGTTTTAATGCTGTGAGTGGAGTGCAGATAAAAGATAGGAAGTTATAAGCACTAATACAGCTCTGCTAAATTCAGTGGATATGAATTTATTGTCTGTGAGGATTTGCTTAGAGCTGGACCTTCTTTCCCACTGGTAAAAATGATTCAAGACTCACAGGGCATCAGATACCCCACTGCTGAGAGCAGCAACAGACATCCATCCATTTCTAAGCTGAGTATAGAATGCAGAGCTGTTAGGACAGGAATCCAAGAGTTTAACCAGGATGGTTAGGTATTACGAAGGGAAAGTCCAGAGACATGAGCCTGGCTGTATGTCTCATAGATAATTAAATATTGTGGGGAAGGTAAATTCCATTATCACTTCTATTTCCATTAAATGTTGGTCTGCCAAGGTGTGGGGATAGAATGGGGGATGCAGAACTACTGTTCAGGATCTATAAAAGGAGGAAAGTAAAAGGCAGCCCCAGATTAAATGGACAAGCAAATGCAAAATCCTGACTCTGACATCACTGGCAAAGACCTGTAGAAATTGCTCACATCAAATCACTCTTTCAAATTTGTGAGCATAAATACTAAGTAATATTAAATTATAGATAGTATTTCATTCCTAATATGCATTTTAAACCAACTCTTCTTTCCATCTTTCCATCTCTTCCATCTTTTTTTCCTCTTTTTCATCAACAGTAGAAACTCAGAGGAGTTGCTGTTTCTGAAAATTAATCAGAATAGAAAGGAGATCTGATAGAAACAAAAATGTCTCTTAACCCTTACCATCCAGTCCTAAGCTTATTCATTGTTCCAGTCTGCAAATTAATTGCAAAATCTAAATGAACCAAAATAAAAAAAGATTATGGAGATGGCTGAAGTCTCATCAGGAACAAAAAATAATCTCTAGAAACTGGAGTTTTGACAGTGTTTGAACCTGCAAAAAATGAAAATGCTGAGAGGCTCACAGGAAGTTGTTAACTACATCCTAATTACAGTATAAATCTCTATCTCAAGCTTAGTAGGAGGTCAGGAAAAAACCTCAAATGCTTATTATTTTGATTAAATACATAGAAAAAAAGAGCCAAACATCTGATGTTTGTGCTTTTATTGGACCAGGACAAGGATGTCTAGTGAGAGCAGTGAATACCTAAGCAGATTGCAATTAACAGCCAAGGACAGCGCAGTAACTACCTTTAGTGGATTACTCTTCTTGCCCTGCAGCATGACCAGATGTCTTTAAGCACAGGCATGCTGTAGAATACCTTGCACAAAACTGTTAATTATCTTAATGGGCAAGCAAAAGGCAAGAGAGGTAATACTGATAATGATAATTGTAAAAAGTCACAAAAGCCAGTGACATTTCTCAAGAATGTGGCCAAAATTCCAAGATCTATTCCTTGAGACCTGTTTCCCTGACTGTTGAAGCAAGTGGTAGGAGAACAGATATCAGGCTTACTTGTTCTTGGATCTCAGGCCCTAATGAGTATGAAATAGCCAGAGTGGATGACACAGAGTTTTGGGAGTGCATTGTAAAATCACGTGTCGGGAGGGAATGGAAGTCAGTGAAATGTAGAACTTGATCCTATGCCTTGAGTAGCAGTCATATTCTAAAATCATAAAATAATTGATATTGATATTGAATATATATATTGAAAATAATTTATATTGAAGAGATATTCTTTATCTATTAGATAAAGAATTTTGAAAGTTATCTAAAATTAATTTATATTAATTTTACTTCCTAGATAACAGTCCTAGAACTTACTTTTACAAGGCATTAGCTTTATATTTTCGTAGAAGGACACAAAACTGGTCCATTTTTGTAGCACTTAGGCAGAGTGTATATTTTCCCTGGGGATTTGCAACGGTATTTAGAAAATATATGATTTCTTCCAAGATGGTTAGCCAAATTTGCTCTCAGATTCACTGTATTATGAATTGTCCAACATGTAAACCACTGAGATATAGTCATTATATTGTATTTTCATTATCTTTCACTTTGATGCTACACAGAAGAAACTCCACGTTGGAGGTGGCAGCTGGGGCAGGGTTCATTCACTGTCCCACACTGGAAGGCATTGGCAGTGCATATTTTTCTCTCTCAAATTTCACCTTACATGCATCCTCAGTTCAGTCTATCTGCTTTCTGCCATTTACAGGGCTCTCCACAACCTTTGCTGATATTTCTATTTCTATGGAAACAGTGTTTCTTACTTATTCTGTGGCAAATTTCAAGCTGTCTTTTCATATTTTTTTTAATTTTATGTCTCCTTTCCTTTGCCTCTTCTCTCTGCCCCTTCTGTACTTGCTTACCTTCCTTTTCCCTCAAATTTATATGCCTTTATATTTCCTACTCTTTGTGGCCTCTTAATAGTCTGTACTATAATTTTTCCTTACACTCCTTTTTCTTTCCACTCTCTTTCTATTCCATTTTGTCTTCACCCTTTCTATTGTTTCATTGTACCCTCTTGTCTCTCAGATGTTTCACCTTTTTCTCCCTACGTCATTCATTTGAAGATTTTTTTACTTTAACATGTCCCTTTCCCAACATAGGCATGCATCTCTTCCTTAATATCATCTTCCACATTTCTCTGAGGTCCCAGACATGCATTTTCCTCTGTCCTCAGCCTCACAGCCCAGTTTTTGCAAAGGGGGAAGACCTTTCTAAATTCAGTTGTGGGTTAAAATCTGTGAAGAATGTCCCACAGAGATCAGCAGAAGAATGTCCCACAGAGATTAATGAGCACAGTTCATGGAGGGCAGAGGTCCTATGGGCTTCCTGGAGATATCTGTGTAAATCCAGGAGTTAGTTTAGCAGAGGGGGCTGATGCTCAGTGCTACAAACTAAACTTTTATATTAGCACGACTATAAGAGACTGCGTGTCATGGTGTCATCCTTTCCATTTTGTGAACAGCAGTGGGTTAGTGACGGATATTGTAAACCTTAATACCTTCACTGAACTCCAGAAAATTTTAGCCCAATCTGCCTCTTCACCTATTCTAAAAACGGACTTACTCCTATTTACAGTAAGGCACTTCCAGAACATTCCTGCAGTTGTTTTGAGACCCTCCTGTAAATGATAGTCATTATCATTAATGGATAACTAGGATCTAAATACTCTCGCTGCAATTTCATCCTTCATCCCAGGGCATTACAGGGTATTTTATGAATGATCATGGTATCACAGAATCATTAAGGTTGGAAAAGATCTTTTAGATCTTTGAGTCCAAAGATTAGGCCAGCACTGCCAAGTCCACCACTATACCATGTCCCTAAGTATCACATCTACACATTGTTTGAATGTTTCCTGTGATGATGATCCTCTCACTTCATTGGGAAGCTTGTTCCAATGTCCGGTCACCTTTTCAGGAAAGAATTTTTTGCTAATATCCAATCTAATAATATTTCATTGTGTTCTTTTAGAACATTGTTTGAGTATATCTACATAACTGAAAAATTGAGACCGTATCAAACGCTTAACTTTCTACATTATACAGTATTTTGGAGTTCTCTCTCCTATCTGTGAT
The DNA here is from genome assembly GCA_008694505.1 of Cyanoderma ruficeps. NCBI lineage: Eukaryota > Metazoa > Chordata > Aves > Passeriformes > Timaliidae > Cyanoderma > Cyanoderma ruficeps. Next base: position 11,227,824 of record VZDJ01000426.1, read on the forward strand.
GTTGCTGGCTGGGATAGACAATTTTCACAGTAGCTGGTATGGGGCTCTGCTTTAGTTTTGTATGGGAAACAGTGTTGATAATTCAATTATTGTTGAGCAGTGCTTACAGAGAGTCAAGGCCTTTTCTGCTTCACCCCAGCAGTGAGGAGGCCGGGCATGCACAAGAAGTTGGGAGGGGACACAGCCAGGACACAGGGAACAGCTAACCCCAACTGACTCAAGGGATATTCCACAGCACATGGTACCATCTTCAGCCTATAAAGATGAAGGAAGAAGAAGGAAAAGGGGCATTTGGAGTGAATGATTGTGTTTGACTTCCCAAGTCACTGTTATATATGCTGGACCCACACTTTCCTGCGGGTGGCTGAACACCTGCCTGCCCATGGGAAGTGGTGAATGAATTCCTTGTTTTGCTTTCCTTGTATGTGTGCAAGCCTTTTGCTTTACCTATTTATCTGTCTTCATCTCAGCCCACAAGTTTCCTCACCTTTACTCTCTCCCATGTCCCACTGGGGAGGAATGAGCAACTGGCTGTGTGGGGCTGAGTTGCCAGCTGGAATCAAACCATGGCATTATCACTTTACTCCTAACCAAATTAATGAATCTAATTCTTTTCTGCTTCATCCCTATTTCAGATATTCTCCTATGATTCTAATAAGTTTCACTTACCTTTCTCAAAATATTTTTTGTTTTCTCTCACCATCTCCTTAATTTAATTGACCAAAAGTAAATGTATTCAAAGTAAGGACATGCTGCAGAGCCAGTTGTATACAATGGTATTTTGTATAATTTTGTCTTTGCTATTCACCATCTTCTTTCCCATGCAGCCAAACATCTCATTTCCTACTTCTTCATGCACAGAAGACATCTTCACTGAATGATTTGTAATGATGCCTGGAACTATTTTCCTAAGAAAAACCAGCTTATTCATCAGGGTATATCAGTATTTTAAACTGTTCCTTCCAGTGCTGGTTAACTTGCACTTGTCTAAAATAAATCTAATCTGTTATTGTGTTGCAAATTTCTCTAGTTTGTTACATCTTCTCAGAATTTCTCTCCTCATTTCCACTGAAAGATTTTTTTCCCCTAGGCAATACTGCAGCTTTCTTTGGTCCTACTCTGTTCCTGTGGTTTAATATTGTTTAATATTTACACAGTGGGATTGATTCATCCCCTGATCAACATCTAATATACAAAGGCCAATTTTCAGCTGGTGTGAGAAGTAAATCCATCTTTTCTGCCATCCTAGAGAGTGAAAGAATGTCTGCAGCCACACAAAAAGAGTGTAGCTGCCTCAGGAAGTGTAATTATGGGGCAATTCTCTAATTAATCTCTTCTTTTAATTGAACTGCTCCTGCACTATCTTCATGAAATCCAGAGCAGCTCTGCCCTGGAGCAGCTCTGCTCACCAGGAGCAGATGCTCCTCTGGGCTGAGAGTGTGAGGGAGCTGCAGTATCTGCAGCCTGGGTCTCTCTGTGCTCTGCCATTTCCTGAGACTCTTGACAATCCAGGGCTTCTGATTTTCTCGTTTAAATTTTGACCCACAGCAGGACTCTGACCAACAGTCTTCTCATTTCCTCATGTGAACATCAAAACAGGCCAACAAACTGTTGTAAGACCTTCCTCCCCAAGACAGTAATGGTCCCATCCTCTTACACTGGGTATCAGTAACAGGGCAAGCACATACAGCGATGGATTTTACCTGTGAGACCCTGTGGATAGCATAGCCATAAGGCAGCACAGGGTCCATCCACAGCTCCAGCCAGGGAGCAGCACACTGGGGACAGGGACCAGGGATGGGCCACGGCAAGGGTGGGCACTCAAATGGGATACAAAACCGTGTTTGGGGGTAGATTCTGGTACAGTTATAGCCTAAAAGCACTTGAAAAGTACCCACACAGGCAATAGGACTGTACAATGTTGAATGATGGAAAATAAAATAATGCATTATTTTATACCTAGCAAGTTTCTGACACTGGGATTTTTTACAGAACAGTTATGGCAGTAGGAAAGTCTTGATGTCCTATTACCTGGGATATTTAAAATTAAGGTGATCAAAACCTCAGCACATGCACTGTGGGAAACACTCCAAAGATAGGTAATGCAGTGGATAAAAGGGGTTTTCAATCTCTTATTATGATGAAATATTAGCTTGAATTACCCAGCAAGAAAAAGTTGCACAGATTCATTACATACAATTTAAATCTTTCAGTTTTGTTATGCATGCAAGGAACAAACTAAATCCCAACAGGATATCACCATACTGTCCCCATGCCATACAGCTAAGGATGTATGAACAGCAGGTAGTCATGTTCATAATGAATAAGAAATAGAACCAAAGCCTGCCACTTTTGGTACACTGGCCTTTTTGCCAGCCAGAATGACATATGCCACTATTACTTTAGACATTTAACCAGCCTATCCACAAGAAAAAAAAAAAACAAACCCCTCTTGACGAACTATTAATTACAAATGGGCTTAAAATACTCATTATCACTGGAAATATAGGGCAAAACCTTGCCCTGGGACATGCAGCAAAAATCGTGTTGTCTTCAGAGTGACTTGCAAGTGTATATCCAAGGGTCATAATTAGTCTATTACTATTGGCTCAAAGAAATAAGCCAGGTGATAATGAAGAAGGACATTCTTAATGTTTCATCCATAACACTGCAACCTTGAGCCACATATATTTTCAGATTTAACCTGGAATCTTTTACAGCATGCAATTACCCTGACAAAATACTGTTTCAAGTATCATTCATTAAGAGATTCCTGAGGGTCTTGGTATTTTGCTTTAAAAAAAATTATTATTTCAGAGAGTACAAAGAAGCTTTTCAACTGAGATTAGATCCTGAAAAATGAGATGGAAGAGAGGAAGGGAGGGAGGAAGGGAGGGAGGAAGACAAAACAAATATGTACATTGAGGTTTTTACAGTTGAAAAGACATCTTTGTTTTTTATTTGCATCTGTGAAATGCACTCTAAAAGTCACATGTGAATTATATGGAGAAACTGGAAGGTTCTTATTTCCAGGATGATCTCTTAGGTTCATTTAGGGGAAGAAGCAACCCAGATCTACTTGAAGACTTTGTGAACCAGGAAATATGTGGACAAGGCAACTTAGTGAGATGTTGAAATATTAATGTAACACAGGCCTTAAACTGTAGGCATTGAGACTTGAGAAATGCAAATTNAATGCTTTAAAAGTTGTTTACAATCCTTGAATAAACAAGCCTAACTCTTGGAATCTGGGACTGTATTTTCAGAAGTAAGACATCTTAAAGCATTTCTGAGGAAGACCTGAGCATTGGTCATCTGGAAAACTGGGCTCTTTGGAGCATCTTACATTGGACACACATTATGATTCTGCCTGTGGAAAATTTACTCTTGAGTTCCTGGTACTTGCTTGAAGTTTTTCCTCCTAAGAATACTAAAGACAGTGCAAATACATTAATTTTCAGTAACATTCCTTCTAGTACAAGTGCTTATAAGGCATTTGCAAAAGATCCATTGGATATTTATATTATCATTGATTATTATATTGATGCCAATATTCATATTATTATTTAAAAATTGTCTCAATTTATTTGTTTGGAATAACTTTTTGTGTTCTGTCCAGGTCTGCTGAACAAGAATGCAAGCAGGCTCTGGCATCATTCCTTTCTGGAACCATAAAACTCCTATTGTCTTAAAGGGATGAGGAGTCATTTCCAGAGTAAACAAAAGTATCTCTGGCAAGAATAGTAGCAGTCACTCCTTTGTTCATCTGCAAGATAAAATGTTCTTCTGTAAAATACCAGGTAATGGAGCTTTTAACCTTCATCAGGGAAATTCTCATTGCTGAGTCTTGATCTTGGGTCTACATGCTCTATTTCCTTTGAGAATGCCTAGATAGCTACTGGAAGCTATCACCTCAATGACTGTTTTGAACATGAGACAGCTGCACTTCTGCCAATATCTCTGCCCTGCTGCAGTTCCCTCACATATGTTTTTTTTTTCCTATGTGGAATTATTATCAGCAAGAAATCTGACCTCATTGTCTCAGGTAGATTACATTTGCCTGTTCAGTTTTCATTGCCATCTTTCAATGTGAATTTTTTTTTATCTGTTATCTCATGTTCTGTTGTGTTCAAAAGATTCTAATAGTTGTTGCAAGAAAGCCACAATGGAATATTAGATAATGACTCATTACATTTTATGAAACTTGTCTAAATTACTACAAAACATTTCTCCATTATGCAAACTACTTGAATTCTAGTACTGTGAGGATTTACTTATGTGCTAATTTATGCCTGGTGGTTTGAAGTTTCTCAACCAAACAAACCAAACCAAACCAACAAAACCCCCAACAAACAAAAAAAAAAAAAAAAANAAAAAAAAAAAAAAAAGCCTATCTTAAATATTTCTAGAAAGGCACCAAGAAACAGAGAAACTTATCATTATTATTCTTTTTTTCCCTCTTCTTTAACATTAAAAGACCTGATTCCTGAGGGATCAGTTAAGTACTTGCTTAACTCCAGTTAAGTTGCTGTCAGACCTGTCCATAGCATATGAAGTAAAGAAATTAGAGATAGCGGTGGTGGCAGTATCAAGTGATGTACAGAGTAGCACAATAAAATTTTTTTTTGAAGTATCCTATAGACTACAGAAAAAAAGAAGTGTTTTCCTAATTACCTCTGAAGTCTGAGCTTGACAAGGAAATATCCCACACAGATCTTTGTTGGATGTGGAAAAAGACAGCCTTCACATGAAAAGAACAGTGGAAACATCCTACAGCATCTTCCCATCTTCCTGTCCTCAGATATGAATATTATATTGTTACAGATCACCAGGTCTTACTTCATTTATTAGAAAGCTGATGCCAGGCACTGCACAGTAGATGCCATTTGCAGTATATGCAAGTCTTAATAGTCCTTTAAACTCTAAGGTAGGTGCTAAATCTTCTGGACTTCATTATACTCCACTTGTACAAGAATCTGTTATGTCTGAAAAGTCCCAATCCCAGCTTCACCAGCTCTGGATTTTAGTGTGAAACCTCATGACTCAGACTGAGACATATTGACAGAACACAAAAATCAGAGTAACATGCCCATTATCAGCTTTCAGCAAAATTATTCTTTCTAATTTTCTCCTCTTTTTGCACTTATGCTTTGGAAAAGTCACAGACTCTCCTTCCCCCTTCTGACATTCTTTTTTGGTCAACATAACCCCATCTCTCTTTTTGTGAGTTTTTTCAAGGCAGACCCATCACATACACAGGTTGCAATGAATGATGAAAATTGATGCATAGACACCATATGGAAAATCTTTAATAGGCACTAGAATTGAATGACACTTCAAACGCTATTCCCTGAATAATCCTATCCTGATTCCTGGCTGAAGGTGTTTCTCAGATATCAGGCAGGTAAGAACATAAGTATAGTAAGGGATTCCAAAACTAAAGAGTATTTTGGATCTTAAAACCATTTAACTGTCTGAAGTTATTTCATCTCCTCACAACCTCTTGAATTTTGCAATTTCTTGATTTCCATCAATTTTAGTGAACTAAGAGATCATGAAAAGGCAAGTTTTCCCTCAGGCTGCTGCTGGGGTTATGTTTTCATACCTCCCATTCCTGATTAAGTGCTCATGAAGCTTATCATGAGCCATTGCAGTTTATCACTTGATTTTGCTCTGCCATAAAATGTCAGGCTTTAGGCTGTGCCTATAAATGGCAGGAGAAGCTCAGCTGTCCACTCTGCCAACCCACAGCAGAAACCTTGGCAGCCCCTCCAGTATTACAGAAAAAACCACAGTTTCTCTTCATCTTGTTTTCTGGAGCAAAGCAGGAAAAGATAAGGTCAGTGTACCCCAAAGACTCCAAGAACCTAAAATAACTCAAAAGGTGTAAAAGGCAGGTCAGGATTTATGAGGTGACCATGTCATTTTAGTGTGTATTTTTTTTGATTTATGGGACTGGCATCTGGGTTTAGACACAGTTTGCATATGAGACTGATTTCACAGACACAGGAGAATCCTGTGCTTCTGGGGTTTGGTTGGTATGTACCTGGCAGGACTCTGCACAGACAGAGTCATTGTTTTCTTTGGGCAGGTGAGAACCCCTAACTAAGCCTTGCTGTTTTCCTGGGACTCGGGTCACCAGCTTGTAACAGGTTTGCAGTGCCAGCAGTCATGAAGACAGCATTGATGAGTTGTTTTTTTTTCCAGTGGCAGCAAAGTGCTTTGGCTCAGATTCCTGCTGTCCCAGTGGGGTGGTTATAAAACACTTTCATGCTTTGTTTCTGGTTCAGATAGCCCCTGGCATCGATGTGAGCACCCTCCAGGGCAGGATGAGCTGCTGTGACCCCCTTCTCACGTGCATGCCAGCGTGTGAGAGGCAGTCAGGGCAATGAGTAACATGGCATGAGTTGTATCTGTGGGAAATGTCAGCTTGCCTTTCCAAGGGGAGTTTCCCAGGGTTTTCTTCATTTTAAATGCAAGCACTAATGCATAAAAAGAAGTGGTGGGGAAAGCAAAACTGAACATCAATGCACAGTGCTGAATATAAGAGAGGCAGCTGTGGAGAACACCTTTAAAGGTGGAAGATTAAGACCCTTAGAATAAGAGTAATTTCACGGTGGAAAACCTATTTTATTTTACCTTCTCTTGAGATGAGTAAAATTGCAATGCAGTTTTCACTGCAGAGTAAGGGACTGACAGCCTTTATACACTGTACAGCTGACGGGATAGTAGAGGAAAAGGTGCTTTCTTTTTTCTGAGGTTTCAGAAAATAATTTCAAAACAAATTAACAAGAATGAAGCTTCATTACATCAATCACATATCTCCAAAAAAGACATGTGCCAGCAGAAAGCTAGCTATCTAAAAGGCTAGAGTAGGTCATGAAGACATATAACTTATATAGACTTGCTGATGAAATATGTCATGAACCTTGCCCACAGAATTATTAGAAACAGTTTTGAGATGCCTTTTTTGGCGACTCAATTTTGAAGCTTTAGAGTTAACGTGAGCATTCTTTGATGAACATAGTGACTTGTTGAAAGGTTGGCTTTTTAAGGAAATGTGACTGAAATCTGTGTCCATCAGCCCCTTTGCTTGCTCTTTGCTCACTCATCCTCGTGATCAAACTGGCTGGTCCTACCAGAATCAGCAAAAGGTCAAAGTATCTTGAAATTACTGGAGAGGTTAGAAAAGTTTCACAAAAATTGACAGCTGAGAAAGAAAGGAAGCCTCAAATTAATATTGTCACTGAGACAAAAGCTTCAGCACAAACACAAGAGTTTTCAGCATGGGCTGAACTAACCACAGTAGACGAAGATTATAAAGTTATAGACCTGAAATCTGGTCACAAGGGAGGTAGTTAGGAGTGGGCAGAGGACTAGCTGAGGTAATAGTGGTAGGGGAAGGCAGAAAGATGAATAGATGTAAATAGAAAACCAGTCATTCTGCTGTTACCATAACAGCTTTCTTTTTAACACAAATTAGAATTCCAAATAGTCACAAACATCGAGGAGCTGCAGAATAAAGTCAGACACCAGGTTTCACAACACTTGCTGCACTAGGTCTGCTAACATTGCAGCACTAGAGCTCATTCTTACCTTTCCACAAGTCCAACCCAATGCTGAGTGGTAATACTGACCTCATTAAAAGCAATTTTCATAAGCAGTCTCTATGCTTAGTGTAAAAGAACACACAGCTTACTAATATGAGGGTCCATTGGAGGTTAGATTTGTCAGCAGAAACAGGCCAACGTTTGTAATTCTGTGACACAAATACACTTTATCTTTTGGAGATGAGGGAATGGACAATCTAAAATGCCAGTGATTTGTAACAGGCATCTCAGATAAACCCAAAATTGAGTTCCTAGCATGCAAATATTTAGGACAGAATGTTTCAGAGTAATAAGTATCTATTTTTTTCTTTTCTAACATGGACATCACTTCTGGAGGATCTATGATGCCTCAGATTTTTAGGGGTTTTGTGTATTTCTAGCTTTGTAGAATTTAATATATAATTTTATAGTTTCTAGCAGCTTCTTGCCCTTTTCCCACCTTCTTAGCCTTTTTCACAGTGTAGAACAATTGCTAACCGTTTCTAACACATTATGTCACATTCTTGAAATTTTGTTTAGCATTATTTTCAAGGAAAGAATTTCTAACAAGGACATCTAGTTTTGCTCCAGCGTTTGAGAGACAAAACAAGATATAAAGCAAAGAACTCCCTGGAGACACTACATGGAGCAGGCCCAAGAGTGGGTGACCAGGGCAACTGGTCTCCTACTGGATGTAGCAGCTAGATAGACTAATTCGTTAACCTGATAAAAAATGTAGAAATCCTTTACAATGCACCCACATAGCTATTTTTGTGCACCTGAAAGCTTTTGTTAAAGAACAGTTCTTTATATTACTATCTTAATATTGTTTGGAAAGATTTTCATTTGATTCCAGGCAACAGTTGTTGCTTTGATTGAAAATTAATATTTTGATACAAAATCCCATAAAGGATGTGTTTTTCACCATCCTCCAATCTCACCTATCTACCAAATATTTTAGCAGCCTGGGAAGAGAGTCAGCTGCTTACAATTCATGGAGGATCTCAGACATAATCCCTTTTTCCAGAGTCTGTGTAGAAGGGAGTTTTCCCCAGTAATTTGTGACTTTTCCCCCCACATGGCAGCAGAGTGGTAGAAATGGCCGTGCAAGCACCTGAGAGGAACTGAGCCCAGTGGAGCAGCAATGCGACCCAGCTCAGACAACTTACCTTCCAGGGGGCTTGTTTGTCACTGGTGTCCACTGTTTTGGGCTGGGGTGGGAGACTGCCTGCAGGAGTCCCTCACCATCTTGTCTTTGTTCCCCCCAGCCATGTGGTGTGGCCTGTGGGAGCAGTTGCCATCTTACCTCCGTCTGGGAAAGCCAGTGGATGTGGCCTTTGGGATGCAGCTACCATTTTGTTTTTGCTCCTGATAGTGAATGCCTTTTGGTGGGTAAAACATCTTCCCCTTTTGAAAACTTTTGTTGTTAATATTGTGGTTGCTATTGTGCATTTCTTATTCCATTGCTTTGTGCTTTCAGTAAGTTATTATCTAAACCCATAGTCTCTGCTTTTGTCCCTCCCTACAAGAAGGGGCAGGGATAGCAGAGTGGCTTATTTCAAATTTAAATTTCTGCTGGTGTTAAACCACTACACTTGCACACACAAAAACTTCTGACTGTGTCCCTTTTTGGATCTCCTGTCCATGTATTCTTTGTCTTCAGACAAACTGACTTGATTTTTTTTTTGTGTGTGTGTGNTTTTGTTTGCCTGGTACTGAGGATCATGACTATGCCTAAAGGTAGGGATGTCCTCTGTATTGAAGAAGAAGTGTAGCTGATCAAGTTATTCCTTGCCCCATCCTTTTTTTCCAGTGTTTATTATTGAATTGACTGTCTTCCAGGCATTATTTTTTCCTCAGCTCCCTGAGCTGTGCCAATAGCCCACACTGCCTTCAGTCACAATTCAGATTAAACTAGCTGATTCTGTACTGAAGCAGGCTATAAACACTCATACAAACTCATCGTGCAGGTTGGCTACGAAGACAGGCAGAGACCCATGATGGATAGCCAGTAGGCAGAAAAATCTTAATCCACTACAAAATTATATCCAACGGGATTGTACGTCTGTATCATTATATATATATATTATAGAAAGTCATAGAGACTAAGGCCAGAACTCCAAAGTATTTTAAAGGGAAGCAAAGCTCCAATCTATCTCTTAATAAACAACCTGTGTGGTTTCCTTAAAGACACACAAGGAATCTGTGATGGAACAGGAAATTGAATTAAGATTTCTAGGTAGCAAGTCTAAATTGCAATTTTTTTCGAAGTTGGAAGTCAAGTTAGAAAAACAATTCGCAACTAAGCACTGCACAGCAGTGGAATAGGAAAGAAAAGTTTTAATTTATTTAAAATATAGCAACTTCCGTGAATTGCAGGTGTTACAGATTAACACTTTAATGGGAGCCACATGCATTGCATCCTTGATGTCTGACTCCAAACTCAGGTTAAGAGACAAAATTGTTTTGACATCTAAGGAGGACATAATGTTCTTTCTGAATATAGATCGAGCTGTCTGTGACATGCAAATGAAACTCTTCTGAGTATTTTTTTTTAAAGAAATGTGATCAAAAAGAAAAGGCAGAGAATTTTTCATGCTTATATGCTATCCTGGGAGTCCAGTTCTAATTACAGAGTCTCTTTGGACAATGGCAATGTTTTAATATTGTTTTGCTGAAGCACTTAAGCATGTACTTAGGTAAGGTTGTTTTCAGAACTGCATGTAAATAATACTTAGATCACAATGCTTTTCCCTGGTCTGATTGTAATTTCCATTCATTGATTCTGCCAGCCTTGTCTGGTCTAGTTTTTGGAAGATGTTTACATATATATTCATATACCTTGCCATTAATGTACACTGTTTTTCCCCTTGTCTGCTTACATATGTGCCACAGACCTCCTGTATGTCTAATGAGATATTTGTAAACTGGTTTCATACTGCTTCGATGACTTTCAATTTTTCTATTTTTCTTTTCAGTCTATTCTTTCATCTAAGGAAAAATCATTCTGAAGTTTTGGGTTGGAGACAGCCATCCTAAACTCTATAAGGAAGCAGAAGAGTATGTGTCATGCTAATGGATCCAGACTCTACTTCCTTTCAAAAAACAGAACATTCCCTTAATGGCACTGTCACTTCACAGTATCACAGAATCAAAGAATCGTGGAATTGTTTAGGTTGAAAAACACCTCTAAGATCACTGAGTCCAATCATTACCTGATCACTATCAAGGCTACCACTAAACCGTATCTCTTAGTGACCCATTTACATGTTTTGAACACTTAGAGGGATGGTCTTAGACTGTGCAAACCTCTGCAGAGCTATATAATGGTCTGTCTCTGTGCTCTCCTTTCCTTTCACATCAGAATGGTTTGTTTTCCATCTTTAGCTTCTGTGGTAACATGTCTCCTCAGTGCCAAGCTCTGTCTCATGCTCTTGCACAGGCTGTCCCCTCATTCATCACTGTTTGGTCTTATCCATGCTTTTTCCACCTCTATTGCAACAATCTCTAACTGCATGGAAGTCATGGACTCAGTTGCACTGCATTCTCTCTCTGTCTCATACAAATGTCTACATATTCAGCATTTATGTATTTTCCCTTGTCTGCACAAAACAAGTATTTATTTACATAGAAATTTTGTATACATTCACTAATCCAGTTTCACAGGAAATAGAGTGCAAGAAGCAACAGGGGAAGCTTTGTTTTGAAGAGGTTTTGTAGCTTTTCCACTTGTAGTTTAGTGGGGTAATTCTTGGGCATGTGGCCTTGATTCAGAATGCCAGGCATAAAGAGATGCACCTGGTTTTGCACTACTTCATGGAGGAGAGGATGGAACATGGACACATTCCAGAACCTGGTGAGACAGAGATGTTTGATTTGATAGGTACCTTCCAGGTGATCCAGAAAAAGATGTATCTGTGTCCCGTTCTTCTGAGTCTTGATGCTGTGGGTTTTCTATGAGTAGCTGAAGTATCCAGAAGGATTGTGTTTTCTCTGGCTTTCTTTTCTTTTTCCTTTCTGTCCCACTTACAAGGGAGCTACAATAGCTCTGACAGGATATTCCAGACGTTCTGGAACAGAAATGCAGAGGGATATACAGCATTCAACATTTAACAAACTCCTGTTTTGCATTCTAGTTTCTGTTTAAAGAAGCAACAAACCCTTAAAACAAGACTGCCATGCTCATTATTCTCTGCTTTCCCTCAGGCACATGCTGCGTGGGTGGAAAAAATTACATCTCATAGTCTGATGCTGGCTACTTTCCTTCTCTCCCTTACCATGCCTCCATCCTTTCTCAGGGTTTTATCATACCGAGGTGATAAATCAGGTAGAATGATCCTGCCATCAGCTTTACTCTGGAAATCTAAGTTGGGTGACAAGGAGAGAGACACAAAGAGTTTGTGGAGAAAGCACCAGTAATCATGGAGATTTCAGTAATAGATTCCTCATTCTGTGTGGGGAGTGTCTTCCAGAATTGATACAATGTGCCATTGTGTACCCCTCAGTCCCTAACAACACATGGAAGCCATGCCACCATGGCATAAAACAATTTCCATTCAAATCATCTAAAAATCCTGGCAAAAGAATAGATTATTATTTACTCTGTCTTCTTTTTGTTCCTCTGACAGCCTGCTAAGTGCATGGCATTCAGGGCAGTCTGACCAACTCATGCTAAATCAGTAGATGATACCTTCTCCAGGTAACAAGTAATAGGATGAGAAAATGGCCTCATATTGCACCAGGGGAGGTTTAATTGCACATGAGGAAAAATTCCCTCACTGAAAGGTTGGTCAAATACTGAAAAAGAGTACTCAGAGATGCGAAGGAATCACCATTTCTTGAAAATGTTCAAAAAGCACCTTGTTGTGGAAGCTGGGGACATGATTTCGTGGTGAAGATAGCACTGTTAGATAAACGGTTGGACTTGATGATCTTGGATCTTGGTCTTGATCTTTCCAGTCTTAACAGTTCTATGATTCTGTGACATAGTGGAGAACAGAAGAGGTCAAGGCCTCAGTGTATCCATGAAATGGAGAACTCTGTTGATGTTAGGGATAACTTTCTAACATGCAAGATCAGGCTAAGGTAAGGAATATTTGTCTCCAGGCATAGATAGAGATGCATCTGGGATCAGAAAATGTTTAATTACTGTTGGTAGGTTTAAACCTCTTCTCTAGACTTTCAAAACAGGAGAAGGTATGTATCCTATGCACTCCCCTTCAGATGAAGAGGGCATGGACTGTCTAAGACACCTGTGATTTATTTAATATTCTGTTGCTGTTAGGCATATCCTTTTACTTTCTGCATCTGCAAATAGGCGAGTCTGGGAGGTGAACAACTCTACATACATGACCAAGGATAACTCTGTGCATCTGTGTTGTACTTACAGAAGACAGACTCTGCAAGGAAAGAGCTAGGAAAAGTCAGAAGATATCACCAGTCCTAAATCTTCTTTGAATATCTTGCAGCTGAATTTTGGGACTAAAATAAGGTGAGATTTCCTTTTATTTGACTTTCTGGCATTTAGATTTCACAAACTTTTTTTTTTTTTTCTTCTCTTGTTTGAAAGCTACCTAAGATGACAAGAAACCAGAGTGTGAGACTTATAAAATCTTGAAACTGGGCAGTACAATATTCAGCCTTAATGTCACTCTGTTGACTGGAGACAAGGTAGCTGTTATGTAAAAAAACCCCAAAAAACACACCAAACCAGAACCAAAACCTACAAAAAAACCCAAACCAAAAAGATCATCAACAAAACACAGATTATGGAATTGTGTATAGAATTCTCTGATAGGAGAATAAGAAGCAAGAACCCTCAGGACAGCCATAATCTCTGAAGAATTTTGTTCTTGTTCCTGCTTAGTTCAAGCCAAATCAATGTAAGGGTTTTGTCCCAATTCCAATTAGTCCATCGTAGGTCAGTATGTCTGGAAAGTCCTAACAAGATCTGTGCAGTTATTTCAGGAGACTGAACAGCCCAATTTCTGTTCAGTTAAATGTCAGCTGAGCATACCTGGTACTTTGCAAGAATCGCTTCCCTGGAAAAGATGAAGGCTGACTCTGACAGAAAAGTAGAGGGTGAGAATGGAGAGATGCAAGCAGCTGAATCTCTTAGATGTTCCTGAGCATCATTAAAAATAAGGGTGACCAAGGAATGAAAATGCAAAAGACACCTAGGTTAAAACTTCAAGTGTGATTTTGGTGCAGCATCTCTAGCTACATTAGTTGGATATAGTCTGAAACAGAAAAATTTGAAAAGGATTTTCAATATCCTGAAGGTATTTTGACATCTGTTCATTTGGATGTTTTAGTTTTGCACTGAGGGGATAAGGGCAGAATAATTCCTGCATGAACTTTACTCACTGGAAAAGTAAAATCATTGCTTTTGCCAATGAGAAAGAATAACTTTGAACAAGTTCTGGCCAAGTTCGTACCAAAGGTGCTGAACTCTTCTCTTTGAAGAGATGTCGTGTAGCAGAGATCATTTTGTACTGCATGCTGATATTTCCTCCAAATTAATTTAAACTGGCATTCTGCCTCAAAAGCTGAAAAATATTAAACCTGACACTCTGCTTGTTTGTTCTCCATTAAGAATGTCTACAGCTACCCATTTTGTGACATTTCTGTTGCTCCTGGGTTTCCACTTAGATCGCTTAGATGTCCTTTCTCACTATTCTCAAAATCTCTGCTGCCCCCCGAGTGACTCCTCCACTGTGACTCATGGGCCTCTTTCATCAGGAGGCAAACTAATGGTCTCCTTCGACACATGCTGGATGTGTTCTGCACAGCCCTAGGGTTTCTGCTGCTGCTAATGAGATTTTTCTGGAGGGTTGGGAAAGATCATTAAGGAATGGTTTCTGAAAGCCCAGTATTAGTTTTTCAGTGTTTAACCAGGAGTGCCTCCTCACTGCTCAATGCTTATAATGGCAGAATGATTGCTTTGGTAGCAGGGTGGTCAAGGATCAGCTTACTGGTGTCAACACACGGGTCCATCTGCTAGACTTGCTGGTTTTGAACTTCTGGAGAGATGAAAAAAGGAGCAATGCTTGCAGGCTTATAGCAAGGTGAGTTGTGAAGTTAAGTGAAAAGACTTGTCACAAGGCTAATGGTATAACCTAGCTGCACATAGAGGGAATTCCTACCTCAGTTAGGTATCCAGTCCAGTGAAGAAAACAGAGTGAATTACCAGAAATGCTTACTTTGAGAGCAATCCCTGTCCTTGAAAACAAACAGGATGGCACTAGGTGGTGGTAGGTTGAGAAAAATGAAAACTGTCCTTGGGAGATAGCCCTGTCAGTTGCTAATTGTGCATTGGTTAGAGAATGGAATCATGGGGAAGAGAACACTGGGATAGGAACTGTGGATAGTGCTAGAAGACCTATGGGGCAGACAACACAAAAGAATTTGGGAAAGGGAAAGTTCCCTGTGATGCTATTAATTAGTACTGTCAGAAAGGATTCAAGAAGATTGTGGATAAATACTTGACCAAAGGAGAAGATATGTGTAGTGCAGGGAGACAGAAAAATGATGCTGTAGACAACATCCTTTATTCCCAGTTCAGAGCTGACAAAGGCCTTAGGTTTCCCTATTTGCTACTTTGTCAGATAGCATGACAACCCTTAATTCAGGCAACTTAGTACGCTGAGATACAGGGTTTAAACACCACTGAAAAACTTCAGAAAGGAGAGAGGCTGAAAGGCATCACTGATGGGGCATGCTTCATAGATTTTGTAAGAGCAGAGAAAAGATCACCCTGATGGGAACACCGTACCTTTAAAAGGACCTTGGCAGGAATAGAAATGCATCTGAGTTTAAGAGGAAGCTTATGTTTGGACATGATCTATTAAGCTTCAAAAACATGTACTCAGGTCACAGCTTTCCTGGAACAGTCGCAGAACTGTCCAAAGGCTTAGTGCCAAGGGATTTCTGAATACTACATCTGAAACAAAGCAAAGAAGTGTCCTTCTTTGTGTACTGCAGCAGGTAAAACCACTGCAGAGCTAGAACACTGAGATCATACATGAAAGCCACAAGAAGTTTGAATTCTGCTCCGCTTTATATGAAGTGGTAAAGTAGGCAAAAGATGATAAAATTTACATGGTTGATGTATTTTTGACATTTAGTCTATTGTCAAACATTTATTGCTTCTAAAATTTTAGTTGAAGGGATGGCAAATTATTAAACTGTAACAAAGACATATATTTTCTCATATTAAAAATAAAATTAATAACTATAGGTTTTATCTAAAAGTACAACAAACAGGTGAAAGATTTCAAGACGATCAAGGGTCAGAGAGGTATTTTTACAGTTTCTGGGAATTAATGATATTCCTGTTAAGATACTAGATCATAATTATCTAATAACAGGGATAAATGTATAAACAATCATACTGGCAATAGCAGGAGGGCAGAATAGTTACACATGGGGATGTCTTTAGGGAACAGAGAAGCTCAGCGCGTAGATTAGAGTTGAAGGATCCCAAATGCCCCATCATTATTGGTCTTGAGACTGTTTTCTCTTCTGAAAAGCCAAATATTTCTGGAAGGGTTTTAAACTCAGGTGAGCAGAACTGCTGACAGAAAGGCTATATTAGCCAAGGGAGGAGTAAGTCTCTTCTTTGGGATTTGCATCTGCACAAAAAGCAAGTTTTCATTAAAATGGAAACACCTCCCATCAGTTAGAGATCTTTTTTCTTGCTGACATCAAATATTTTCTTGTCTGCTTGCTGTGTCCGCTCTGTTTCTGGCCTGAAATTCTCAGGGCACTTACATTTGCCTACATTTAATTCTTGCCTTAGGGTATGGTTTTGGCAAACTGTCAGTTGGCATGTGTTGGGAAGTCAGGGCATTTCCCTGGGAAACACACTCTCCAGTAAAATCTGTTCCACAGTGATAACATTTAGATCTGAGAAAAAACAGCAGACAAGTATGGCCAAGGGCCTTTGGCAACTTCAGAGAGTGCCAGAGTTCCTGCCTACAGCTGCTCAAAAAAAGCCTAAATTAACTAGAAAAGAGGGAGCCTTTCTGGAAGCCATTAGCCTTGGAGGAAAGCTAAAGCAGCAAGATATGCACAGGTAGTTTGAAATCATCACTTGCAAGCCTGCGAGGACAGAAAAGGTAGAAAGTGAGACAGTTGCCACAGGGAAACTCATCTTTAGCCTGGCTACATTAATCAGCAATTTGAGAGTGCTGCTGTATGTGCACAACAGGGTAGGGATGCAAATGTAAGGGGCAGAGAGGGGGCTGGAGAAACTGAACTGTTTGGAGACCCTTTCCATACCTCCACAGGTGAGCAAAGTTGAGTTTGCCTTCAGCAAGTCTTCCTGTGAGTGGCAGATCAAAGGCGGTCTTGTTACCCATAGAACTTTTTCTGGATTGATTTCTAAAGATGTGAAGGTCAATTGACTTTTCCTCTTTAGAAATTGCACCTTCCACATTTCTCTCCCTTTTGGATACTAACAATATATTTCTCTTTGAGACTATCAACAGCAGTTTAAATGAGCTTAAAATACTTCAGGTCAGCATTCATCGGGTAATTTAGCTGAAATCAGAGTTCAAAAGTGAGGAATGTTAGATGCATGGAGACAATAAGTAAGTTGACATGCTGAGTGCAATTGCACAAGTATGGTGGTCTTCACTTCAGAAAGCAGCCTAAAGGCTGTTTGTTGGCAGATGAAGGCAGATAGTGATTGTCACCACTGCTACTCAGGATGAAATCCTAGAAACAGTAAGAGCGGCTATGAGAATAAGAAGGCTACGACAAGACATAGCCTGTTTCTTTCAGCAGTGTAGAGCACAACTTGCAGAGGTGAGATTCCTCAGGTCATATAGAAAAATAGCAAGATCACAAGAAGTTAAGCATATTGTTTGCCAGTAGAAAATTCAAGAAAGGGGCTTGTGGTGGTTTGAAAGCAAACCAAGTGAGAGTCTCCAAGTCAGAAATACAATTTAATAAGAAAGGGGAAAAAAAGTACAATAAAATAAACTAAATCCAAGAATACAAAAGACCACTGACAGAGTCAGAATACAACCTGAGCAGGGTGATGGAAGCAGTCCAGATGAGGTGATCTTCCTGAAGCAGTGATCCCACAGAAAGGTCTGGTAGCTCTGATCCTCTGGGAATCCAGTGGGTAAGGGCTGCTTGTACTGTCCCCAAATCCCAGATTATATACGAGTGAGAATGCTTGGTTCCTCCCCCCTGGGCAGAGCATCTCACGATGGGATGATGAGTCATACAGGGGGTCCTTGATGGCCCATTAGAGAGAGATTGCTCCTGGAGGCAGTTATCTATGAATCATACAGCAAGGCATCTGATGGGCTATTAACAGAAGATGGCCCAGAGGGAGGGGGCCTGGGAAAAACACTGCTCCAACAATTGGATTAAACAGTTCATGAAGATGGTGATTGAATACTTTTTACACCTCCTATACTACAACCCAGGACAGGGTTAAAGACATGTTTATTCAGGGCTCAATATCAGTGATACTGAAGAAACACAACTGATGGTTTCTGTCTTCATCTCTGATACACCCTTTCTTTACCACTGCCCTTTCATCACCAGCTAAACTGTGTTTCTCTGTCCCCTGTGTTTATATATTGCAAATATTTAAAGATTTGATGGGGCTCTATGAGTAGGGAGCTCAACTGAAGATATCATGCACAATTCATTTTTTCTCAGATAACAGTATTCAATATCAATGCCTTAAGATGAGGGAAACACTGTGTGCAGATCCAGTCCAAACTGCCTACCAGTTGAATAGTTAACCATATGTTTTAGGCCAATGGTGGTTAATGGGTAAAAAACTTACTGGAAGTGAAATTTAGCCCATGGCTAAATGGCAGTGGGAGTAAGAATTGCATGCCTAAATATCAGGATTTTTGTGCTGATGATGAACATACAAATTTTGTAGAACTCAACTAAAGCAATATCCAGACATCCTGTATCTTTATGATAGTTGATTTGGAGAAAATAACACCTTCCTTCACAATACACTTACGTTTTCCACAAAGACACAGGTGGTTCAAAAAAATTTAAAAAAATAACAAAATAAGAATAAGAAAAATTCTGTTTTTTTGAGACTTTCTGGTTTTTCTAGACTCAGCTTAACCATTCTGCACTAGATGGAAGCTTATTGAGTTATTTCTGAATACAATTTAGAACTTGTAGCAAAAAAGGTTTTTTTGTTAGAGTGTTAATGAAAAATCCATGTAATTTGAAAGGATGAAAAGTTCAACAAGCTGCTAAAGTCATTATTCTGGGAAGAAGAAAATGAAAAATGTGTAACAAATCTGAAACATCTCCTCCAGGCAGAAGCTGGTCCCTAAAGTCCTATGATCATTGCCCAGAAGTGGTACTCAGTTCCCTATGATTACTCTTCCTAAGGCTTTGGACAGTAGTGTGGGGAGTGGATGCTCATTTTGAGGGCAGCCAAATTACTTCTAAACTGCATCATGAGGCCTTTCTTTTGATTAAAGTCTTTTAGCATTCCATGGAAGTGGTCTTCCCCATGGCCTGTGGATGGGGCTTGCTGCCCAGGCAGGCCCAGCCTGCCGCATCTCTCAGTGCTTTTCCAGAGACTATTGTTTCTCTCCTGGGAGTGAGTTGAGTGCTGGTAATGTTTCTTTCCCTCAAAGAGCACAAGAGAAAACCCCTTGGGCCCAGTAGGAGCCAAATGCCCAAGTGTGTCAGAAATGTTCAGCAGCACAAGGCCTGACTGTACACATGCACAGCCATAGACAGTTGGCTTTTGAATGAAATATAACACAGCCAGTCGGAAAGCAGAACAAGCTGGCTAAAGGGGCATCATCCCATTACTCTAGACTTCAAAGGACTTACCAAAATCAAGTGTGTATTGCAAACCTGTAAGCATAGAGCATGTGAATTCATGTTATGCAGACACAGAAATACGTCAGTTGCAACAAATGATCTTATAAGTCTCTGTAACTGCTAGGAAACTGTCTGGATGACGAAGCCCCTCACATGTGTCTGACTTGTGCCCAGGGGACCACAGACTGACTAATGAACTTGTCAGTAAGGCTGGCAGGGCTTTAGAATTACAGCAGAGTGAGAGTTCCCATTCAGAATGCTGTAATGAGAGTGTTTTGTGCTGGCTGGATAATACCTGTATGGATCACTCCTTTTATTTCCATGTCCTTTGCAGCCTTTCGTGTTGATCAAAAATCTTGTATCTCCAAAATTGCCCACCAGACAGGCCATATTAACTTTTTTCTCTTGCAGTCCCTTTATGGATAAAGACAGGCTGCTTTGGGGGTTTAACATAGATCTTTCACCTTGCAAATTGCTTTAGCTGATGGCAGTTGGTGCATTTCAAATCAAGTGTTGTATTCTCAGTATTGTCTGTAAGTTTTACACCACACTTCCCTCCCATGCCTAGGGTAGTCCCATGCATCCAGGTCTCCAATATCCTCCTGCTGCCTAGCAAATTATCATTTATTTTACTGCTCGTGAGACAAATCTCTATTTGACAACTGTTTCCTGGTGAAAGCAACTGTTTTGTCAGCAATTCAATGGCAGAAGCCTCTTCTTGGGACAAAAGTTCTTGTCTTAAATATTTTAAAATACCTATTCTGAAGATAGTGGAAATTCTATTGTCTATAACTCATGCGACCTATTTTCCTATGAGGGGGAAAGCAAAACAAAAAATAATTTATTAAGTACAGTTTATAAGGAAAAGTAGACTTTGTAAGGAAGCGCTGCAGCTGGCAGGTAGCTAGTAATTGTCATTCAATAGAAGCACCCTATGTTTTCAACACTGCTGTCCTGTGCTGACAGGTTCAAAGATCCAGTGGTATCTTAGTCATAGGCAGCAGTGAGCAGCCACAAGTACAGGAAGGCAGATGGCACTGCAAAGCCTGCCTCTGTTTGAAGCTAGAATGAAACTGAATCCCTGCCCAGAAAAGCTATTTATTCTGTTTTCTTTACATGGGGCTGAATCACAAAGCTCTACCCCTGCGTCCCTGTTGCTGCCTGAAATCAGTGTGTCACCAGGGGACGTCCTGTGTCTCATGACAATTGTCATCATGACCGGCACACTGTAAATTGAACCAGGGAATCACTGCCCCATAACCCACAAGTTATCACAGCTTGTGTTGGTGCATCAGCCCCAAGCAGGTCCATGCCCTGAGAGGAGCTATGTGCTCTATAATCCCCCTCTGAGCCAGGGGCTGCAGAATCTACAAGGAAATGTTTTATTTCACACAGTTTCAGGGAAGATGAGAAAATAGCTGGGAAAAGGTCAACTCTGAAAAGATGCTTTTACAGACTCAGGCTCACAAATGTTGAAGAAACTGCACAGTCTGAGACACTGAATTGTCAGAAGTTCCATTTGTACTTTTAAAGGTACTGGCTGTGTGGGAGGTGTGAGTTCCTTCAGCTGGTCACTGCACAGCCTGCAGCGTGTTTGAACTCCTGGTCTGAAATGTCCTGCAGATACCTGGCTAGAGGGGCTGCACTGGGAAACATCAGTCCCGTCTAAAATAGGGAAAAAAAAGAGGTGCAGTGGGAGAAATTATGACTAAAACCAGAGTATTTTCCCCCTCATAACAAAATACAGGTAAAAATAAAATTCAACACTTCCAGTCTTTCTGTATCTCTGAATGACAGCCAGGTATGAATTCATGGAACTTGTCTCATGGCTAAAAAAATGCAACACAAAGGCAACTTCCACATCTATTTTTATTTAAGTTTGTTAAATTCCATGGCTCATAATAGGGTTAAATTTGGTCCTAAAAACTGGTTTGTCCGGGGAAGTCTGCTGTAACTAATAACCTATTTATGTTCACATTACTCGTTTTAAAATGTATATGGGATTAGTGGGTTTTTACTGTGAAGCTTTTTCCAATGAAAAGTGATTTTTCAACCAAACAAGGATTTTCCTTTTTGGAAAAAAAAAAAAAAAGGAAAAAGAAATTTTAATTATTTTTCAGATGGAAAAAAAGAATATAACCTTCTGGCAATAAAATATCTGTTTCTTTATATATTTAGTTGACCTTATTCAATTTTGAAAATTGAATGCATATCTTTTTTCCTTTAGAGATCTCCAGTAATGGTGTTTAGGGTGTGGGAGGTTTTTGGTGTGGGGTTTTTTTTTTCACGTTTTGTTTTGTGAGGTTTTTTTTGGTTGGTTTTGGGTGGGTTTTTTTGGGTTTTTTGTTTTGTTTTATACTTTATTTAATTTTTTAATTTTTTTTATTTCTACAACATGCCTGTGAAGAAATTTTAAAAGTCCCAGTAAGTGGGTATTGTTTCTTCTATGCCTTGAACAAAATACAATTGCTGGCTCTTTTGTTTCATTAATTCCCCATACAAATAATACATTATACCAAATTTAGGTTCCTGAAAGACATGGGAATTAGAAACCTATTTAGCCTGACTAAATCCTTCAGAAATTTAAAATGGAAAATATTATCACAGTTTGAGTGTTAAATCTACCAAAATTTTGTGTAACCAGTTAATTATTTGCTTGAGAGGATCCCTAAATCTTGTGAAAGCAGGGAGCTTTGGCAGTGATGCAATCCCCAAACCAGAAAGGCAGGCACACGTCATGCAGAGTGTGGGAAAATGAAAACCAGTTGAGGAATTTTGAAGGTTTTTGTTAGAAAGGCTTTGCTGAGAGGACAGGTACACCCGTATAATTAAAAGGAACAGCTCAAGAAGAGGGAATTAAGGAAAACTCCAGGGAACTGGCCAAGTACAAACGCTTGGTATAAAAAATGTCTCTAAAGAACAAGTGAAAAATGCCTCCAGAAAAAGCAGAAGGGAAGAGGGAGGGAATGCATCGTGAGCTGGTGCACAACATAATGGCAGATAAACTCTGACTGCTCGCTTCCTCCTGCCTCTAAAACAGCAGGGCTGTGATGCATCCCACTGTAGTTACAGGAGTGTGTCCAAAGACCCTCATCATCCAAATGTTTCATTTCCTGACAGCAAGAACCTGCAAAACTCTGATATTTTGGACTGGCTGCTGAGGCCAGGAAGTTGTGTTATTTTGTGATGGGAGCATCAAACCGCGGTGCTATTTGCAGGAGGAGGTGGGAAAGGGTAGATCCTTTTTCATAAAAATAAATCTGTGCTGTCAAGATGTAAATAGGATGGATAAATTTTATGCTCATCTGACTTTGTAAGATGTTCTCTATAACTCCTCAGTCAGCAAAAAAATGTATCTAAAACATGATAGCAAGGAATCCGAGAGAGTTCAAGCTTGAGAAGTGACCACTCAAATCCCTTTAAAGGTGTTAAAATTGCTTGGCACTATTATAGTTTCAGATGATCTCATAGATTTAACTATTTTTTTTTTTTAAGTGACTCTTTTCTTCTATCTGAAATGGGACCCTAGTGGCTAATTTTAGTTTATTATGGCTACCTTGATTTGTCTGGCAGCAAGGTGGGGGTCAAACAGACTCTAAAAGAAGGATCTTTTTTGGTCAGACAGTAAAGGGCATGGGTTTGGAAGCCAAAAGACTGAAGAAGAAAGAGCAGAAGAATAAAGAGCAGTTAGAATAAGAGGTGTGAAGACATCACAGCTATTTACCTATCTGTCACAGCACACCTTCCAGTCACCTCTGCAGGACCACATGATGTCTAAAATATGTGAAGCAAAAGTAATTACCCTGTCTCAGTGGCTCTGGCTTTTTATAGAAGTCAGTTAGTTTGTGGCATTTTCTGTTCAAAATTAAATTAGAAGCAGGCTTTTCAAAACAGCTGAACTACTTAATATCTCAGTATGATATTTCCACACACATGCATGTGTTTTCGGCATGCAGCTGGCATTTTTCCCAGCTTTCCTGAGACAAATGGCCTACTTCTGGATAGCTTTTCCCACCTCAATACATGGCAGTGTTTTGAATTTCCAATTTTTTTTATTTTTTTTTTTTTTTT
>VZDJ01000426.1:11251356-11327940 GCA_008694505.1 Cyanoderma ruficeps
TTGAGCCAGCCTGGGTTATTGTTTTTGAAATTGGGGAATAGCTTAATGTAATGCAACAAACTTTGATGGGTGAAGATCTTTATTAAGTATTTTTCATCAGAATGCAATAAAGGACTAGCAGGAGACAAATGTATAAGGAAGAGTAGAGGAAAGTAAAGATATTAATGGGTTTCTTCCCTGTATGTGCTTTTCAGCTCTGTGTATTGTGTAGTTCTGTGTCTATTTAACTACCAAAAGGCATGTTCAGAAATATGGACGGACAGAAATACATACCCTGCAACTCCTTCTCTCTCAATTCTGGGATGATGTAAAGAATTCAGGTGTGTGAAGGCCTCCTTGAAAAAACAAAACGAAGTACCAGGGTGTTGTTTTGAAAATGGAAATGCACCCAGCAGTAGGTAGAAACCCGAATTCCTTTGCTCTGCAGTTTCCATCACAGGAAAACAGAGTTCTGCATTCAGGATGTCCTTGTGTGCCAGCACATCAAGCTTATAATTTTGCTTTTCAAGTGTTTGTTTTTTCAGTTCTATATGTTTTTCCCCTCTCTGTTGGGCAGATGATCGTTCTTATGAAGGGTCATCAGTATCCCTGGGAATGGATTCACAGGAGTAGAATAAAAATGAGATGTATATTCTCTCTTTCCCTGCCAGTGCTGTCTGATTAAATAAGTGTGCTTCTGATTGTGAGACAAGAGAGGTATCACACTGCCATGCAGCCAAAACCTCCACATTGGGGCTATGTCTGGCCCAGTTTATGAACTGCTCTTATTTTAAAGAAAATCCTTTGCTAGCCCCTTATTTTTCAGATGCATCACTACAGATGCAGAAAGATAGATTATGTCTGGATTTTTGCAGTAGGATTTCCTCTCTGCTCCTTTGCTGAGGCAGAGTAAAAGTATTGTTCCCTTTTTTAAATAAAAGCACAGTGTGTGACAGTTTTCCATATTTCTGAACTATTTGTGAAATTAGCAGAAAAATGTGGAAGGCCACTATATATTCCTTTTTTTTAACCTACTGGGGCTGAACAAGAAAGGCAAGGAGAGGACAGGAAACAGGGGACAATTGCTCTTTCCTTACAATCTAGAAGTCACCACTGATGGAGGTAATTACTGGGAGAGTCTTTTCTGCCTTCTCCACAAGCAGAGGTAGTAAAATCAGCCATCAGTACTTGAGGGGATGCTAGCAAGGAATAAGAATCGACATTTGGATTGAGTTCTCTATAAATGGCAGTTTGTCATTACATTGATGTGCATTGTTAAAAATTTTGTATATGCCTCCAGAGGCTGCAAGAATTTGACATATTTGTAGTAATGAGTGAGCCTTCCAAAGTGGATTATACAAAGTACAATATTTCAGGCTAAATTTGAGCACTGTGTTTACTTTGGGAGCCCTCTAAATCCACTCTAAAATGGTTAAACTAGAACTGTCTGCTGAAGCATTTTAGGCTTTCTGAAACAGAATTACATGAGAAATTGCTTTTACAAAAAGTCAACAAAAATGTTTTGCTCTGCACAGAGTAGAAATACCTACTTATTGCAGAAACAGGAAACAGAAACAATTTCATAGTTCAGACAGCACATATGTAGATGCTTTTCCTCAGCACCTTCTTTCAGAAGAGATCATCCCAGGAATTCAGTACCACTTTCTAAAGGGAGCTCTAGAAAAATAGAGTATTTCCTGTTATAGTGTTATGCTGCCAAGAATGACTGATAACCAGTTACTAAACCAGGGGCTCAGGTGAAGGGAGTGGGGCTGTTGAACTTCCTTGGCAGCTCAGAAGAATTGTTTCTTTCAATTTCCAGGTTGTATAACTCTTTCCTTTAATTTCTTTTCTCCCTCCTCTACCCTTCCCATCAATAAAGGTTAGGCGAGTATCCCCCTGAAAATGTTAGGAAATGAAAAAACATAGGATCTGGATTGGTGCTGGCTGCATAGCGGTGGGGCAGAGACCAGGGCAGCTGGCGCTGCACACCAGGAACCAGGGATCCAGGAAAATGCTGTATACAGAAAACCCATTCATTTCCTCATGCTGTCAGGCAGGCTTTTGTCAGTGCTGATAGCCTGTCCCCTTCATGAGCATCGAATTAATTCCAGCCTAAAATAAATATCAAATTGAGCCATGATAAAGAATCCACAGCATGTCCTTGTTACCTTCTATGTGTGTCTGTCTCTTGTCTCTGCTGGAAGGATTCCTTAACCAGCTCTATGTGAGCAAACAGATGGGAAGCAAGCAAATCTAGCAGTCATCTTTCCCTCTGGTACCTCAGCCACTCTAGACTGTGACACATGGAGGCTCCCAATGGTGGGATTTACATAACAATTTAATTTTAAAGAAAGAGGACATGCATTTTTCTGGCAGTTGTGTAATTAGTGTAGTTCCTCAGCAGACCCTCCACTGTCCCTTATGCATTTTACTGAGAAAGTTAGAAATGGCAGACAGGTTTTAGCAGACAGTGGTTTTCCAAGTTGAAAGTCAAAGCGCCTGCTTGAGTGGGTAAAAATTCATTCAAAATATGACTTTAGCTTCATTCCCTGCCTTCAATCTTATGTGTGCTTTGATTTCCACACACATAATTTGAATGTGCACTAAGGACAAGCCCAGGGAGCAAAGATATAGATGGGAATGCGATTTGGGGGCTCTTATTTGTGGATTGATCATATTTATGTGCAGTTCTGGTTTAAGTTGTATTAGTTGTTTTCATCTCAAAGCTTTATGCCTTTATGGTATTAATCTCATAAATACAGAAAGAATAATTGCAGAAAACTTGAGAGAGGAGAAGAAAAAGCCTTGCATAATCTAAAATCTCTTCTAATTTTTTCTATTCTTCATGCCATGACTTTTGAGGAATGCTGGACAGGGTGGGAAAGATCTCCATCTCAACCTTTGAAGTGGGGCAAGGGGGCAATGAGAATAAAAGCAATAAGGCAGAAAAAGTATCTACTCTAATTCTGTAAAATCGCGGGAGTAACAAGAGTTACATCTTTGCTTTTAGTCTGCAGTGGATTTACCTTCTCTAAAGTCATGGTGACGAGTCCTGACAAGCACCAAACCCCTTGGAGAGGACTAAACATTTTGTACTTCAGAGGTTTGTGGCCATGGAAGACATGCTACACTGAATACTATTAGTCCCCTAGTGCTCACCCCAGACTGATGGTGAAGTGCTGTGCTGGCCTGGAATGACCACAGGTGACAAACAAGTACACATTCATTCAATCCATTTGGACCTGAGAAATCCTTTTGGGGAGGCTAAAGAGAAAACAGAGAAGTGTCTCTGTGTTTAAATGCTTTCATTGTACCTTCAACTGACAAACCCCCATTTATTTACCCAGGTCATAGTTCAGACTATCCTGAACTATCCTTGCCTATCTGATTCCACTGGAAGAATTACAGGACAGAGGGTAAAGTTTGGCTACAGGTGAGGCAGGTTTCTCTCTGCTGTTCCTGCTTTGGTGCTTTTTTCTTCACCCTTCTTTTTTTAAAACGGAATTCTATGTTGAGACTGTGTGCCTGCCTCTTTAATCTTCCACTTTGAATTCATTTGCAATATGATAGATCGAGTTTGTGTTTCGGGAGGTGTCAGTGGGACCATGATAATGCATCTCAAATGGTAAAGTCTGCATCTTAATTGATTACCTATGTTCCTCCTTGGCCATGTCCTCTCCCACATATTCAGCATAAAGGGGCACAGGGAAAAGGGGCTGGGATTGAGGAGAGGGAAGGGAAAAGAGAAAGCATTGAAGAGTTTTAAAAGGATTTGTGTTAATTCCTTCAAGTCGTCCCTATGTGATGTTTCTCAGTCAATATGAGATTAGATTGAAGAGAGGGTAGCCACTGTTAATCCTCTTCTATCCATTCCCACAATGGGTATTAATATAGGAGCAAAACACAAGCAAGCTTGCAGAGGATTTTTTTTTTTGTTCTTTTTTTTTTTTTTCACTGTGTGTCAAGAAGAGCACTGAAGATCAGAATCATTGGTCTCCCTTTTCCCAGGAAGGCAGTAGTCAAGGGGGATTGTCACAGGAATGCTGGACTGATTACTCAGGCTCCCTCTGCAGCTGCAGACCTCTCAGCGCAGAGCTGTAACTGTAGCCAGGCAGAATAAGCATTTCTCCTTCCAGCAAGGTTGGAGGGAAAGGCAGTGATTTAGGGTCAGTGTTTCCTTTAAGTGAGACCATGTGATTCAAATTTTTGTCATTACATGAATCTTCGGGGTTTCTTATCACATGTTTTAGGAAGAAATTTCCTTTACATTCACTCAGTATCAGCATGAATACTACTAAAGAGTATTTCCAGTCAGCCAGAGCCAGGTGTGCTGTCAGCCATTTCAATTTCAGCTTGTGCATCTGGCCCATTCTCTCACCTACCCCTCTATTAAGGCATATCAGGCTTATTTTCATGCTAGAAAGAAAAGGAAGCACTAGTGATTACTGTTTCCCTCCTCATGCACTGGTCATACAATTATAAGTATCTTCATGCCTTGTTTCAAATTACTTTAGAGAACCTCCTGTATTCTTGCTGTCTCATGCATGCATCTCCCCCACAGCAAGACTCTATGTCCCAAAATAGGTCAATGTGCACACTGTTTCTTGGGTAGCAGACTGGCCGTGAATACGGGAGCAAATGAAGAGGACACTGAGCTGGGGAAAAAGAAAAGTCTTTCTTCATTCATCCACCTCCTATTTTTTTTTTCCTATTGATAAAAGAAAAAAAAAAAAGAGAAATTCATGAAAAATTAACTCAAGATACAAGCCTGATCTTTAAATATCTCTGGCTAAATCTGGACATCCTGATTCTTGATGGCAAGTTCCTTATGTTCTGCCAGTATTAACCTTTGGGGAAGACTGAGGTTATGATAATAAGCATTTCTATAGTAACTTTTATCATAAGGTACTGAAGTGATTCACCAGCACTAACCTTGGAATAACCTTCTGGATCAGTTAGTTATCAGTTCTCCTCTTTTACATACAGAAAAGCAGCATTGCAGAGCATTGAAGCAGCTTTCCCGAAGTAGTTCATAGCTTGTGGCACAACTCAGGACCAAGGCACAGGTCTCTAGGCTCCAACACTGGTGCTTTGAGCACAGGGTGACACTCCTTAAGGCAGCCCACTGCCACACAAAGTGGGACTTTATTCCTCATTTCCAGTCAGCACTTTAGCAGCAGAGAACATCTGCTTCCTTTGCTTTTGGTCAAGCCTTTTCCTTACAGAGAAATAAATTTGCTCTTTCTGCCTGACATATCATCTCACATGCACAGCTCAGACATCTAAAAGACAAGTGAACAAAAGTAGAATCTGTTTTAATATATAATTGTCCAGTTTATTTCAGGATTCTGGAAAAAAGAATGTTCCCTATTACACACAAGAACTTAAAGTAGGCATCATAGGCACCACCTGTCATTTTCAAGCAGAAGACTGATAAGGCCTCACATCCATTTTATCCATGGTCTCTGCTTCCCTCCTCTCTCCTCAAATATGTTTTTATTCTTCACCCCAGTATTTGATTTTGATGAGCTTTCTGCCAGCCTCCAGACCAGACTGTCCAAGTCAGGATGTCAACTACCAGCAGAACACAGTTAAGCCATTTTTCCATGGACCATGTGAAGAGTAGAGCATCTCAGGGGTTGTTCCAGCCCACCAGTCCTGGCCCTACTCTGCTCCTGCTCTCTAGCAGGGGCTGTGGGGTGTGCAGGAAACATGGACAGCCTCAGCATACCAACCTCTGCAGGCTGGGCTCCAGTTGCTCCTTTGGTTGTTCACAACCTTAGCTGGACTCACTGGGTAGCTCAAGTATATAAAAAGAATCCCTCCCCATGCAAGAAGCATCAGCGTTTTTTTTGCATTTTTTTCCCTGGTACATCTGTGTCAGCCACAGCTGGGCAATTCTTCATCATGAAAGTACCAACCAAGCCTTGAAATCCAAGCCTTTTTAACTGTAGGCAGTGATGTGCTTTCAGAGACTGAGCAGCTAAGGCATGTTCTCCAGAAAAGAAGCAGAAAACCACTCAAAAGACCAAATTACATCCTTACTGAAAGAAAACAAGGGTGCAGACTCTCACCTACTTTGGCGTTTTACTTTGATAAACCTCATGGCACCCAAAACAGCCTTTCCAAAGACCCTGGAGCTCTTGGAAAGATCAGCAGACTGCACTTGCTGTAATTATTTGGGGTTGTTCTAGCATATGTGCTCAATTCTCAGTTCTTTCCTTTGCCCTGTTAGAGTTATCTCCTCCTTCTTTAATCAGGTATAGTTACCACTTTACTCCACAGAGCTCAGATATATTTCCTTTCAGGTGCAGCTTTAGTGAACAATAAATTTGATTCCAGTCACTCATAACACTTAACCAATTTAAGCTCTCTCTTCCCTAAATTCAGGGGCTACTCAAGGAAAAACACTCCTCCATATTCCCCCTCTCTCCCAAACCAAGGTCTCTTCCACACTGATTGATTCACCATCACCTCTTACATGCCAGCTGCAACTGAAAAGCTTCACCTGCTGCTATTACTCAGCAGTAATTGCACTGCACTTTTGTGCAGGCTACAGGCATTCATCATCAAGATGACTCAATAAGGCAGTCCTGCATTGATGAAAGGCCTTAGAGCCACCATCTCTCTTGTACATGCAATAGCCACTTTCTGGATAAAATCTGGTATATGTTGGGGGGATGGAAGAATGCATTTTATGATGAGTAATTTACTTGCCAAAATTTCTTGTCTCCTCTCCTGCCTTTTCTCAGCTGTGTGAGGACCAATACTCACAGTCATATATTACTCCCTGAATATTTCCTGTGAGTGATGTTGCATGTGCAGCTTATCCTCAGGAAGCCTCCTAGAGAGCATTCAAAATCAAAGCTGTGTGACAGATGTGTCCAGTCTGCAAGCCAGGACCTTGGTGCCTCCCAGGAGACCCAAATCCGTTGTGCCTGCTCATTCTGCTGCTGTCTGTGCATGTTGGGGCCCTTTGGCTGGGTTTGAGCTCTGGGCATGGCTACACTCCCACTCAGGCTTCCCCGCTTGATGTGTTCCACCTCCTTCCCAGCTGCAGCTCCATCACTGGCCAGGCACACAGGGAAATCCCCTCCTTCACCTCCTCATTTGGATGAAAGCAGCCAAAGGACCAGATGTCAGCAGTCACTGATTCCTCTCAAGGGCAAACAAGAGGGTAGGAGAGAGGTGTTGGTGAAATGTCCGCTTGTTTCTCTCCAAAGCCATTTCCCCTGCTTCTTTGGGACTGATTGTGCACATGTGGTGTGGAGGGATTCACAGGAACATTGACTTGTTTTTAGTGGGGGGATTTCTTTGCCTGTGCTGGGCAAATATAACTCTGGGATGAAGATTTCTAGAGAGCTCAAAATCCACTTTTCATAACGATTATGTAATATTCCCTTGCAGCTGTCTGGCAGAACATTTCTGCTAAATCGCCAGAACAGATCTGGAAAGCAAGCAGAGCGTATACCTGCAGGGTCATACAATATTTATTTACCTCTTGCAGCGTTCTTTCATTTTGCTGCGGAATACAATTTATGCAGCTTTGGAAAGGGGCAACAGCCATGTCAGGAAGCAAACCAAATTCAAGAAAACCAGCACCACTCTTGGCACTGTTACAAACTCTGTAGCATTCCAGCAGCTCCTCCAGTGCCTCTGGTCACCATGACCTGGGCAGCAGAAGCATTTCTGTTTGCAGTGGTGCGATCGGTGTGAGCACATTGGTGGATGAGGAGAGTCAGAAATTATGCTGGAGTTGCTGAACAGGAATTCCACCTTCACTTGTGTGGGTTTTACTTCCCTTGTGCAGGTTGTGGAATGCATTCCTGTGTATTTTAGACACCTATACCTACATACATATATATCTAAAATAGTCTCTCTATATAAATGCATCTCTATATAGCAGCATACTGATAATCATTACCTGTTACATTACGGTCATAGGTTGGAGACAGACATACAACAGGACTCACTGAGGATGACGCAATAAACAGCCCAGATTTATTATGGCCACCCCCTTTTATAGGAGGATCAAAATTCCTGTGCCTGAACAACTGATTTGTTGGAGTCTCAGCACTGCCCAGCTCCCTGGCCAATGATATGTCTGCATTCAGGGTTGAATGGGATTGGCTGGGATTCCATGCTTGAGTTCAAATCCATCCTATCATTGCTTACCCAGGGACCTGTTTACTTCTTTTCTATATGGAGTTAGGCTAGCTGAATTTGGTTTCTTATTTATGGCCAAATTTATCTGTCCAGCTACAGACCAGCTGTGCTGTGACAATTAGCAGTATGAGGGGGGGAGTTACAAATCTGAAATAGAGCAGACATGCATTGCTGGTGCTGCCAGTGGAATTGCATCAATGCTGGCTGAGAATATAAACAGGCTTCTTTTCCCCGCCCCCAAGTATCAACACATAAAAAATTCAGCCTATTTGACAATTGGTACAAAATGAAAAGGAAAAAAAAGACAGTTGCCAAATCTTTCAGTTTGAGAAAGCTTAAAGTTTTTTTTTTCCTCCTCATTCAAATTTAAAAATGTAGTTGAAAATGTGATAAATTTTACCTCCTTTGCTTGGGAATCATGGTTGTCTCCAAACTATTTCTGTCCCAGACTTTCTGGCATTTTTAGAAGCTAATTGGTCTAGAGTTTTAAAGGTGTTGCAAATCCAATGTGCCTAAAGATGCAGACAAGTGTCATAGTTCTAAAAAATAAAACTAAATTTCATTATGCATTGATAGGTACCAAAGTATCTTTACAAACCTGGCCTGTATTTCCTCTGTAGGTGTCACAAATGTTAGAGTAACCAATGGTTCATTGTGTATGCAATTGTGTGCATTGGGACACACAATTGCTTCATATTACCTTTTTCAGAACTCCTCAGAGACCTGGTCCTGATTTCCAGAGAGAGAAAAAAACCCTCATCCTCCAGTCCTTCTATTTTACAATTTTATGCATTTTAATTGAGAAATCGAATAATTAAGAAAAAATGTAACATAAAACAAATATTAACCCGATTTATTTAGTTTACTTTGATGTAAACAAAAAAATCTAATTATCAGGATAATTAATCCATTCTTTATAAATCAACAACCTTATAAACTTTATCTAACACACTGGAGGACAGCAGTTAGCTTCCAGACATAAGCACAATATAGCATTATCAGCACCAGCTGGAACATCTTATTCCATTCTGAATGCCAGATATAGCAAGGTGTCAGTCACTCCCAGATCAAAGGTGATAGTGGTGTTCATTTAGGTAGTCTGTTCAAATTTCAGATGGTCAGACAGTAGCCAATGTCTCTGTTATGCCAAGGGAGGCCGCATAGAAACATTGTGATGTGTATCAAAATTACGCAGCTTGTTACATTCAAAATTCAGATGAAAATGTACTGAGAAATGCTTTCAGGATTAGTCACATAACATTCCCAATCTAAAACTTTGAGTATGCATGATTCTAGAAAGTGACTATTTAATTTAGGGATGCCATAGACATGCAGAATCTTTTAGTTAGCTGCCATTAATAGGAAAATCCCTGTATTACTTGCAAACACACACGTGTGCACACACATGCAGAGAAAGCTACATTGTGTCAGAAGTCCCCTTTTACTGACACTAAAACTATCCTTCTAAGAAAAGCATCACAGAAAGACAACGCCTCAAAGGTTTTTTGTTTAGTCAATATGTTTTCTTTGACTTCCCTCTGAGAGTTTCAGGAAGCTAACAGAAAATTACTTAGTCATTTACTTGAACTACCAGTTTAACACTGATAACTTTTCTGTCTAATTGTCCTGTGTGTTGCAGCACATCTGCCCACTTTTTGCGGCTGCCTGGAAAGCAGTGGGAACATGAAGTTATTTAGGTGTGGTGGTTATGTGATGGCAGCAGCAGGCAGATGCAGTTTCAGTGGCTGGAGAAGAGAAACATAGATTTTTTGATTTTTCAGAAGGGATGATGCAGCTTATCCCACTTCTTCCTAATTTCTGCTCATCATTTTCTTGGCAAATTCAAATGAGATGCTTCTGAATTCACTAGCGTTGCTTGGTATAACTTGGTTCTCCCTTTAAACAGGGAAACAAAAATCCATCCCATCAGACAGAGAATGTATAGATTTTTTAATATTTCAGATCATGGCTGTCCTGGGTTATAATGTCTATTCAATTTCATCTGCTGAAAAAAACAGTTGGAGGCGGGTGCCTTTTGATAATGGCCCAACGGTTAATATCAGGTAGGGCATTGTTCTTATCTTTCTTCCTAATGGGCCATTAACACTCTTCCCAAGCCGTCTCCCTTTCCCAACACATACCCACATTCTATCATACCTATTGTGAGATGCTCCACCCANCCTGGCAGATACCTGTCTTTCTAAACCAAGACAATGGCTCAATGGATAGATGTCACTTATTCTATTCCACAAGAGTTCTGGCTCAAAAATTACTTGGAAGTACAGAGCTAGCAAAATGCTGGTGCTAAAGATAATAATTCTGTCAACTCCACACAGCAGTTGCTAATCTGCAAGGACCCACAGAACTGCTTCTTGACAGCTTGTTTCCAGCTACATTTTGATCCAGGCAAATTTAAGAGCAAATATCAACATTTGTCACCAAAAAACCCATGGGAATTTCCCTGGACTAACTTTGATTTTTAATGAAAGTTCCCGAAGCACAGACCTGTTTTTCCCTCTCAGTACAGCCTCCAGACCGGAGGACAAGCCTGATCCTAGTTAGGTCACCTTACTCTAATTAGATTAAAATATGTATTCAAAATTAATAATAATAATAATTAATAGCTCATGTTTCATTGTAAAAGGGCAGTATTTTGTAAGCACAAGACTCAAGCTCCTGGGAAAATTAGACGTGTGAGCTGGGGAGGAATTAAGTTTTGTATGATGGTGACTTCTGGCACTTTCTAAGACAGACCACTTGAATTTGAAGTCTTATAATTCTGAATGGTTATGGTGTTGGTTAATTTTGTTGTTGCTGCTGTTGTTATTATTATTTCTCTATGTGCTTGGAAAGCCTTGCAGGGCTAGCAGGGGGTAAAAACTGCTTGTGGGTTTCACAGGCACTTGCAGGCGCTCTGAAATAGTGAGACTGAGATTTCCAAATTCCAGTTGCAGGTGTGGGGAAGGGTATTATCTCAAGCCTTCACACTTCATTGTCATGATGTTATTTGTCTGTCCTAGTCCACCTCTGTCTTCTCAATTCAGTGGTTTCCAGTTTTCCCTTTCCTGATCAAACACTGGAACCGGCTGCCAGGCAAATGATTCCATGATTCTATTGGCAAAGTCTCCTGCAAATAACAGCATGTTTTGCTCTTATCATCAATGGCATTGAGAACCCAATGTGTCCTATCACATTACATAAAGCCCTCCCTCTCCTTCCCCCATAGAAGATAAACCTGACTCGTGACAGAACAGGGTTTAGTTGATTCATTCAAAAAGCCACAATGGTCCCTTCTACACATCTTGATGCAGCCACGTTATGTCAAGAGGCAGAAAAGGCTCAGAGGAACGTTCCTCAGCACAAGAAATGCCACTGCTGGAGCAGACTGGGGAAGCTGCAAACAGTAGGGACGGGGCATGGGGGATTGCAGAGGGCATGCATAGATCACCTAGGCTTTCCCTGGCAGTGCTGCAGGTGGTCACAGTGAATGAAAAGCAATGTCCCTCTGCAATACAAAGAATAGCTGGACTCTTGAAGTACTCTCTGTTGAGTTTTCTTCAGTTGGTTTTCTGGCTGGCTTTGGTACTGCAGGGTCTTAAGGTCTTTCTTGTTGTGTGAAGCCTTCCTAACCTGATTGTGAGGCTTGTCAGGTTCCTCCCGCTTCCTCCCACCCTGGAAATATTTGTTCATCAAGAGAAAGCACCTTCCTATATGCATTACAGCTCCTGATTGACAGGCTGGGCAGAAAGTGTAATTTGTAATGTTGAAGTGAGGTTGACAGGAATAAACTAGCAGTCTGATATTTTTGCTTTGCCACTATGTTGAGATAAATTGATCTTGCTTCTCCATTGCTTTAGCTATGCAAGAAGAAGGACTTCTCTGTTTTCCCACAGTGTGCAGTTGCAGCAGGCAGAATGAGGTTCCACTAGCCAGCAGCCAAAGTAATAGTAAGAATCTTTTTAAAAGAGCCTTTAGAAAGATTAGTGTATGTGTACTTGAACCCTTATCCCAGCCAAGGGGAAGGACTGACAGTAATGTATGATTGGTTTGAAACCTTTATCTGCAGCCTAAGATTTGCTTATGTTTTAAGACAAGAAAAGATATGCAGTGATTAAAGGCCAGGACTGGGAATCCAGGGCTCCAAGGTCCTACACTCATCTTTAATGAATTACATTAATTTAGGGTGTATTCTTTATCCTCCCAATACATATCCCTTCTTCTGCATCCTCTTTCCCATTAAAATAATTCCCTTTCTGACACCATTGTCTGAATTACTTATGCCTTTCTCTGAGGGCCACACTTAAAAATATATTAAAGCCTGGAAAGCACCCAGAAAAAGGGAAAAGGAAAACCTGATGGCAAGGGCTGGATAAACTGCATTTCTGAAAAAGCTCATGCTCTGAATATCAAACTCCTGTATTGTTCTTGAAGTCCATGTAAGATTTGACTTGGTGTCTCAAGCTTTGAAAACTAAAAGAAACTTTTCTGTATGGCACCTTTTGTATGGACTTTGCAGAGTCCAGGGGCCACCTAAAAATGTCTGAGAGATTTAAGCTCCTTCTGCAACTACAGAGTGGGTATGAAGGCAAGGGGAGAGGAATTGGGTTCATGTCTGCACAGACGTGATAGCAGGGGAATGTTTAGCTGGAAGGAGAGCATCATATGCAGGAGTTACTGAGGTGTGTCCCTAGTGGGACTGCTGTGCCCTCACATAACCTACAGGACTCACAGCCTTGGAGGGTGACCATGCTCCCAGCTTTTGCCATCAGAGAGAATGCTTCAAGGAAAAGAATCTTGGCCTGGTGGTCTTCCTGTGACCCCACAATGATGCCCTCCATATTACCTCTTCGTACAAAGAGCTTTCTAAAGGGATCTTTTCACCCTGTAGAATATTAACACATTCACCAGATTTGTCTCACAGCTCCTTCCTATTCTTACACCAACACAGTGCATTCTTTGTTCCTTCCCTGGCTTTTTATGGCTTTGGAGCATATCTGGGAGACAGAGGAACAGAGAAATGGGAGCCGACCTTCGCAGCTAGAGATGGGTAGAGGTGTGGAGAGTGGTGGTCGTACTCTAGTTCCTCAGGGGAAGGTGGACAGCTGAGAAGTGTGGGATCAATGTTCTCTCGGTCTGCCCATGCTCTGGGATGGGGCACACAGGAAACCATGTTTACCTTTACCTTTGGGCTCCACAGAAACAGATCTAAAGATCTTGACCAATTTTAGTTGGACAAAAAAGGTAGTTGCTGCAGGCCTGTGAGAAGATAAACTGAGAAAAGATCTGGGTTAGGATGTGCTGCAAGGAACTCATGGTTCTTCTTTTTCTTCCATCTCTTCCCTCAGCTGGATATGAAAAAGTGTCTTTAAATAATTATGTCTGCCTCTCAGTTTTTTTAGAATTTTTTGCTCCAGTTTATAAATAAGCCTCACTTCCCATTTACAGGAATGCTCCTGATTTTGAGTAGAGAACCGGGATACTTATCCAGGCACTACCAGTTCCCTCTCTCTCTGTATAACCCCCCAGACAGGGAAGACAAGAGTTACATGTGAGGTCAGGCAGAGAAAGTGAACAATGCAACTGAAGATAGTGCTGACTAAATAGAAGAAAGAAAGGGAAGAAGAGTGAAGCAGTAGATAATGCTCAGGTGAACAGTGATGGGGTAGGGCAGATCACTGCACTCCTCCAGAGACTTTTGCACAAGCAACATATCTAAGTGATATTCTGAATTTGTCTCCTGTTACCAACGCATTGATTTCCGCTTGACAGGGAAATTGGGCATCAGAGTTTAAATGAAATGGAGTCCTGCTGTTTCCATGGAAATCTCCCATGTCAATCAGAGTAATGGAGGGTGCATTGTGATTTGTATAAAAGTAAACAAAATAAGGCTGCTGCAAAGGCAGTGGGTTATCTTTTCCATTCAGACTGAAAATCCCAAAAGTTCTCATCATAGATTCTCTCCTTTCCCACCTCTGCTTCAGCAGAGAGACCCTTGTCCTACATACAGCCTTTATTTCAGTTGATTGGATCCCATAGAGACCCTTATTCTTGGATAAACAGCATTAAAGACAGATAAATTACAGGACTGATAGCTTAATCCTGTATAACAAACTACAGGTTTCTTTGATGTATCCAGCTTTTCTGTATCAGTTTTGGGGTTTTCCCCGACCTATAATCTCTTCTAGTTACAGGCACATTGTGTGGCTCAGTTAAAATGGTATTTTGGTATTTCATGTCCTATCCTTCCACCCTACCAAGGAAATCAGTCTACTGAAGAGGAAATCTTAAGGTGTGAAAAATGAGCAACCAAATATCAGCTTAGCATGTAGTTCCCACTGCAGCCTGTCAGTGGAAATGGAAAAGTTCATCTCTGGGAAGCATGGGAAAGGAGAGCTTTGGGTGTATTTTTCTTTTTTGCATCAGCACCAGCTATCTCACCTGACAAAACAACAGGCCGTTCATCAGGCTCTATCACTCCAAACACTGGCGATTTCTTACCACCCAAGCACTTGAAATAGTTTGTATAAATATTTGTGTAACGCAAGTTTGCCACAGCATGAGATGTTTCCTACCTCAAGCACAGAGACAACAGAGAGCAGGCATTAGCCTGCCTGGAGCTCTGTGTTACCGCAGATGGATCACTTCCATCCCTGAAACAGCTTGGATATGACTGTGTTCTCCCACATTGTGCAGGGTGAGCATTCTCCACAAAGATCTAAAACTGCAGCTGCCTCAAGTTTGTCCTTCCAGCCATACAGCAAAATCTCACTGCCCAGAAAGAGAATCCTGGGTTTGCTCTGGCAGTGACAGCAGCTCTTTCTCCCTTCCTTCTGGCCTGAAACATAAGCAGGGATGACATTTGTGCTCTCAGACAAAATTCAAAGTCACAGAACAGGAAAAAAATGCAGATTTACTCCTTTTTACTTAAACACATAAGGGAGCTACAAACCTCGTTGTTTGTTTCCCAGCCCATTTTATTATCTAAGCAGCATCAAGTTGGCGTGAAACCAAACACTGTGATTTTACCACTATGGTCATAGATTTCAGCAAATTTGTTTTCCCCAGACAAAGAGAGACAGGCTAATAAATGCAGATGAAAGATAAAATGCAGCAGAAAGTGAAGGGATAGGAAAAAAAGAATGAGTACTCTTGTCAGAGTGTGGTGATGAATGGGTAGCTATTATTTTCAGACTCAGGCATGTACTGGGAATTGACTTTGGACAACTTGAAGTTGCAGGTCAAGGTCAATACCTGAGTCAAGCTTATGATTCAAAGTCTGGATCATGTTTCTTCCTCACCCTTCACAGCTGGGGCAGCAGGACAACACTAAATATTAGTATTTCAGCTTAGAAACTAGGACTGTTTTTTAAGGGATTCACACACATTTAAACTGCAAGAAACAAAGTGAAGCTACAACTTAATGAGCTTAAAGGAGGGTGTCCAACTGCCCACCAAGGATTCACCAGGGCTGGATCCCTAACATCATTGACCTAGGAATGTGTTATTGCTGGAAAAGAGAAAGCTAAAACCAACAGTGAGAGCAAAAGACTATGCTGCTTGTGACTTATAACCATGGGTGCAATGCTGCTACATTGGTACCGAAGTGGGAGACCAACTGCTGTAAGGCAGAATACAAAAATCCTGGGCTTATGCTTTAGCTTTTAAACTCACTGGCAACACAGACTAAGCTCCCCATTGTAACTTTCAGCCATAGAGTTCAAACTTTTATCTTGGAATATAATATTTTAAAAGTCTAAGGAAATTATAGAAAATGAATAAGAACTAAGATGAACCATCCTCTGCTGTCTGCTAACTTACTCTGTTTTATGCATTTTATCATACTGGGAAAAAACCTAGTTATTTTACAGTCCTCTACACCTTGACCTAAGGTCATTAAAAAGAATTGTTCCACAAGCAATGAACAGTCCATAGGATGATTTTAAGACTTCCTCAGAGTTTCCTGATAGTAATCCACAGTCATTAATCTATCTCAATTTCTGCTGACTTGGTACATCTACATGAATGATCTTGCTATCGCAAAAATTATCTGAACTTGTATCCATGGAAGAAAAAAATAGAGTATAACTTTCAAGTTTTCACCTTCCATTTAAAAGTTTGAAGAAATCAATGGCACTGAAGATTCACCTCTATTTGCACAGGAAGTGGGTCAAGCTGATGAAAAATGTGTAAGTCTGAAGCAGATTTTCAGAAGAGTGAAGGAAATGTGTGTATATTTGTGAAATGAGAAAAAGGCTAAGTGAAACTCCCAAAGGGAACAGGAAAAAAACAGATGTTAATGCAATTACTGCTGATAACATTTTGAAAGAGAGAGTGAGTGTGTGTGTGTGCTGTCTCNAATTGGTACATCAACTTGGAATCTTTAATTACCAGCATGTTAATTACACAACAAAGCTATCCTTTTATAATGAAAGAAATGAACAAATATCAGAAGTGTTGTTCCATTTAATCCAGAAAAGGAATGCTGAGATCAAAAGTTGTGTGATGTAAATCTGGAAGAGCTCCAAAGAAGTCTAGGGTGTTAGCCAGTCTCCAGCATAAGACAGCAGAAATGTGATGCAGCAAGGAAATACACAAAGTACTGTCTGATTTCTCTCTTGGAAGGAGAGAGGCTATGAGGTTGGTTCTCTTTGGTCCCTGCATGTGACTGAATGCTGACTAATGTGTGGTTTAACTAATGGGGTTCCTTTTCTTGGATCATTGGCCTCTTCCTGCTGGGCTGTTGAGTGAGAGACCTTTACAGAGGTTATAACTCTTCTGTTAATTGGGAACCAGAGGATATTAGGAGAATGGGATCACATCAATGTTCTGTTACTAACAGTGATGAATCAAAAAAGTAATTCACTCAGATACAAGTTAGGCTATGTATTAGGCTGCTGTTGCCTACACACATCTGTTTATATTTAACCTGCTCGTAAGACTTGTGCTTCAAACCCTTCACCAGATTCATTGTCCTTCTCTGGACATGCTCCAGCACCTCGAAGTCCTTCTTGTGGTGAGGGGTGCAAAACTCAATATAGGATTTGATGTATGGCCTCACCAGGGCCCAGTACAGGGGCACAATCACTGCCCTGGTCCTGTTGGCTACACTTTTCCTGATACAGGCCAGGATGACATTGGAAAAACCACAGGAAAGGGATCAACTTATCTTTTTTACACTCTCTTCAGTTTTTACCAGAGTTGGATAATGTTGTGGCTTTGCAACATATCAGTCATGAGCAAACCTTAGCTAAGGTTTTCATCACATTCAGAGCCACAACAGAGTAAAACAGACTTTTCTGCACTTCAGAGAAATTCTTGGGTGAATATGCCCTCATTTCCCTTAGATCCAGCTTCTTAGAATTCATACAGAGCCCTAGCACAGGGTAGCTGGATTCCGTCAAAGGTTTCTTTCCCCTAAGGGTTTATTCTTCCCCTGATGAGCTTTTGTGACTCCCACTGCCACTAATGGAAGCAGTGCATGCCTAGAGGAGAGCTCTGCCTCCCCTCAGTGAGAAAAGAGAGTGGTTTTATCAGAGTGGGATGGGGAAGAACAGAAGGAAAAGGAAAGTTTTGAAAGCTGTGTAATTATAGGCTAGTGTTTTAACTGCTCCACCAGCCAGTGCATGTACTGAGCATTTGGCACAATACAGCTGTGTTTTTCTTGATTAGAGAGAAACATTTGAAAGATTGGTGAATGTGTAGGAAACAGAAAAGAGAAAAGCCCACCCCATTGGTGAAATGCAGATATGGCTGCTGAAGGGAATTCAGTGGTGCTTTAGCAGCAATGAGAATGATGCTGCAGCTCTTCCTGTGCATGGGTGTGCATCCCTTTTCCAGACAGCACTCTTGACTTCCATTAGACTGAGTGAGCATGCAAGTACAGGAATTTCCATAAAGAAACCTGAAGAATTCTATGATGATGATTTATGAGGAATTGGGTCCCTGAGGTGGCAACTCTTGCTGAACAGGGGCAGCCTTTGGCTTTCCCCACTGGCAGCCTAAAAAGGAGATTAACATTAACCCCAGAGGTGACCTAGGTCTTATTCAATAATAGACTCGCTATGATTTTGGTATGGGAGATCCAAATTCAATCCTCATGGGAAAATCATTTGGAGGACAAGGAGGATTGTATATGAGATTAGAAGAAGAAATAAATTATTAAGAATGAGATGGCTAAGTATAAAGCACTTCTGTGTAATGCACCTGAATGTTCATGTGCCCACAGTGCTATGGTGATTCATTCTTTCAGATCATACCTGAGTGGTGAAGAAGTGGCTGTGTCCACTTTCAGGAGCTGTCTTTCCCAGCATATTGTGGGCACAACCTCCATATAACAGCGTGCAGAGTCAGAAAAGTCTGCAGGTATATCTTTTCTTGCCTTTAAGTAAATAAATCGTTCTCTCCCTCTTCTGTATAACTCTGTAAGCAATTTCAGCTTGACTAAAATGCACATCAGTACAAAAAA
This sequence comes from Cyanoderma ruficeps, assembly GCA_008694505.1. Classification (NCBI taxonomy): domain Eukaryota; kingdom Metazoa; phylum Chordata; class Aves; order Passeriformes; family Timaliidae; genus Cyanoderma; species Cyanoderma ruficeps. The sequence goes on from VZDJ01000426.1 coordinate 11,269,970, forward strand.
CAGCTGTGTAAAAACAACTTCTTAAAATAGATTTTATTCTCACTTCAGAGCTGATGCTAGTCCTTCTTACTGGTTTCTGCCTCAGAGTTCCAGTCAGACCTGTCTCCGCTCCTTGTGTATCTGCTTAACCTCTTCACTGCCAGCCACAATTGCAAGTAATCTTCTGAGAGATTTATCTCAGCTACTTACTGCAAGCACAGTTCACTGCATGCAGAAAAGACCCAAAATTGGCCAGCAGGGAAGAAAAGGGTAATGAAGTAATTTATAAGATGCACCTACCTGTCAGCTCATTCGCCTGCGTGCAATGACACAGAAAGAAAAAGAAGAAATTCCTAAACTGATGACACAGCTGTTTAAACCAATTCGGCCATAATGCCCGCAAATGGTGCATTAATTTCTACCATAGAGGCAGAAGAATAAGAAATGTGCATATTACAGTACATGTTGTGTCTGAGATCTCATGGGAAATTGCAGAGCTCACATGCTTGACCTGGCATGGGTTTGTGTACCTGAATCTGCACAGCAAAATCTGGAAAAGAAACATGAATTATGAACTCAGGAAAGGTGTCTCACAGTGCACCAGGGTTCAGGTCCCTAATAAAGTTCTTGCATCTCAGAGGATTGAATGAACCTAAAAAAACAGTGACTCTACATTCAGTAAAAGATGTTTTTAAATTTTCAGAAGGCAAGGTTAGTCTGCTCCCATGTGACTGAAGAGACTGAAAGGCCTGAGGAACATGTGCAGAGTGCTGAGAGGTATCTGCAAGTGAGTCCCCCCCCCTGTCCCTGTGCCAGCATAGCAGGGCTAACTCACTTCTGTCATCTCTCTAAAGGTGACTGAAAAATGTAATAGAAGAAAAAAACTTCATGAACTCATGAATTTGTTTCCAGTGAAAGGTACTGTCTTAATAGCTCTGGAGAATTATTTACCTACAGTGGGTAGCAAAGTGTACTGTGTCTTGTCTTTTTTTATTGCCCATCAGAGGGCAAGGGGGAAATGAAATCCCTAAAGACAAGGCTGTATCTGGCCTCCTTATTAAAATAAAAGCAGTAGAAATATTTTCTCATTGCATTTAAGAAGGCCCAAACAAATAAAATCAATTCTGTAGATAGATATAATAGATTTTTCTTTGGTATTCTTATGGTCTGAAGATAACACAAAAGGGAAAGGTATGCATGAGGGAAGTCAGACCCCTGAACAGAGAGTGTTCTGAATTACCTTTGCAATTTTTTATTTCCCCTATGTGTTTGATGCTCTGTGCAGGTTCCCTTTGCTGTGTGTGATTCCCATGGAAAATCCCTATAGAGTTCAGCTTCACAGTGGTGGGGATTGCTGTGATGCACATCATCTTTGGTCTTTTAAGCACTGGATGAAGAGTTACCGTTTCTTTCCATGCAGTGATGCGGTTATGAAAATACTCTATTTCCATCTGCCAATTTTCCACTTTTATGGCTGGCTCAAAGAATTTCACTGACTGTTCTGCTTTGTGACAAAGAATTATGCACTGAATTTCCACTATCGGCATTAATGGGATGTGCAGGTACTACATGTAAATAGCAGGTGCCAGCCTGGAGACACCCCTCCTTTGAAATTTCAAAGAAGTACTTTTGTGGCTCTAAAATGGTTTTGGAAGTTTCTCAAATGCTGTTATTTGGACTTGGGGGTTTTTTCAGTAAAGAAAGCTATTTCTGCATCCTCCTATTTATTTCCCACTCTTTTTGCTTTCTGGAAGATAGCTAGCTGAAATGCTATGGTTCAAACTCAAAGTATGCTTGCTACTTAGTGATGGTGAAGCTTTCCTCTGGACCCCCTGGGGCTGTCAGGGGGTCAGAGTGCAGCTTGTCTTTTCCCAGCAAGGCTTTCCAGGAAGACAAGTTCACTATAGAAACGTGGGAAACCTGGAGGAGTTGCTAGATGTCAGAGCAATGCCTAAGGAGTTTTTCTCCATAGGGGATAAATCTTCAGGACCTGAAGTAGTCCTTTAAGAATTTAAGAATGCCTTTAGCCTCTCCTTATTTCAGTTTCTTGCTGATGTTGTATGCCAAGAAGGCTGTATTCCTAAATCATGCAAATTTATTGCTATCCAAGAGCCCCATGGGTTTTAACCATTCTCAGGGGTAAACACAGGGACCTGCTGTGTACAGTGAGCTGCTAAGCAGTCTGTCCTCACACCTGCCTCTGCTGTCACAGAAAGTGTGCCCTGCAGAGCCCTGCTTCCTCCTCATCTCTGCCTGAAAGTCTGCACATCCTTGTCTCAGTGCTGTCCATCATCCCATCTTCCACTGGGATTTAAAAGAAATCAAGTGGGCAGATGGAGAATAACCAATGGGTTGTAACTAAAGTAAATCAGCAGACATAGTTCAAACATCATTTGCTCTCATGTGGCAGCAAATATGCTTGAGAGAAATATCGTCCTGTGCAGCTGTCACACACATGAGTCTAGGAGAATCTTTGCTCCTTCTCTTTCTTAACCTATGCCAGAATGGTGTCCTGCTAATATTCTGCTCTTGATTTTACCTTGTAGGTTGCAACACTGATTGAACTGTGCATATGCAACTTGTTTCTCATCCATGCTCTTTGTGAAGCTGAGAGAAGCACATGAATCTAATATCTATACTATAAAGAGTACCTTTGGAAACTAATCCTGGGTTGGATTTTTTTTCTTTAGGAAAATAATTCCTTTTTCAAAAGTAGTCATGGGCCAATCCAGATGGTAAAATTGGCCCTGTTTCATTAAAGTCAACAGTACTACAGCAGCTTGAAAGAGGTAGAGAGGTGATTCGGAAGAATCAAAAGGTTAAAGAACAGATCTGTCCAAGAAGTTTGTAAAAAAGCATGTAGGAGACTAAATAATTTCCCAGTACCTCTTCCTAATGTAGAGTTGTTCTTGGTTCATAAACTAAGGCTTTATTCAAGTAGTTCCAAGTTATATGGTTCTACCATTTTCCTTATCATTTCCTCACAATTATAACAAAAAAAATCATAATATAGTGTCCCTGGTCTTCAGGACAGGCTCAGTTTCTTTCCTGTTTCTACTAGGGCATACTAATTATAAAGAGGGCTTGAGCTCTATCTGTAATCTTGCATCTCTTCTCAGATCTTTCCAGCTCTTAAGAACTTCAGAAAAATTGTTCTTTTCACTCTCACTCTACCATACAGTTCTTTTATGGTTGGGGTAGACTTTCCAACTCTAGTGCTAAGTGAAGGAAACAAGTCCTAAAAATGAATGTTGTACCTCTCTATTGAAAGGCAGTTTGAAACAGAGAATAAATTCTAGACCATCCTCTGAGATGCAGGACGCCCAGCTAACCTGGGCAATAGCAAAAGTATTCTGTTAACAGCACCAGACCTGGTTCCAGTACAGGGCACTTCCCCTCTTCACCATTGAGTTTCTTTTGGTCCATCGGCATTTTTAAGTGCCTTCCTTCCCAGCATGCTGATTTCACCCAGAGACCACTGTCCCTTCTAAGCTTCACTTGCCATTAGCATCACTGATTTCCAGTTTCCAATTCTTTTCCAGTATCCCAGATGATTCCCTGCCCAACCATCATCACCTGAGTTTCCCCAAGTCAGATCTAATTGCATTGTGATTGCTTGACTATTCTTCTCATTCTCCCTCAACAAATACTGAGGCTCCTAATCCCACAGCAATAAGAAAAGAAAGCAAACAAAACCATATTGAACCAAGCTTCTTTCCCAAGGCTTAGGGACTTGCTTGGAGATGTCTCAATTCCCTTTTCCAGCTTTAAAAACTGCTAGACATAGTCATTATCATCTCAGAGCTTAATCTTTTGTGAAGCTATGGAAACTGCTTTTAAAGTTTGCCTTGGCTGTGCTACCCTGCCTCCCATCCTTCCCTGACCGCTTAGCACGCACCAGGAGCTGAAGAAGGAGGTGATGATGAGTGCTGAGGATTGGGAAAATTACCACTGGCTTTTTGCCAGCTGCTTTACAGAAAGCACTGCCAGCCTCTCCCACCATTCCCCTCTGTCATTGCTTATCCTCTCTGATGTTTATAACCTGTGTGACTTTGGAAACAAAAGTGAGAGATTCCCAGGTACAGTATGGGGCTGATCTTCATTAGAGACCACAGAAAGGTGAGCTGGGGACCCAATCCACCAAAGCACCTGCAACTTGAGTTATATTTGCTGCAGTCTTACGAGTGAAAGACAAAAAGCAAGACTTTATTACAGTCCTCATTTCTTTTCTACTGTTGGTTGTAAATGTTTATCATGTAGCTCAATGCACCCTGCCGGCAAGAAGAGAAAACCAAATAAAGCAAAGGAAAGTTTTATTAATGTCTCTCTGATCAGAATGGGTTATGGTAGTAAAAGGACCCAGACATAGGGTCTTGCTTGAGCTAAAAATAAGTTTTTATGTAAGACAGGTGAGAGGAATATTTATACAAATGCAAGTGCAAGGGAAAAAAGGTAGAAGGAAGCTCTAGTTTTGATCAGGTGTGTGAAGGTATGGAGAAAAACAGTAACTGGGAAATACATGCCTTCTGGGAAAGTGAATTCTTTTTTATAATAGGATAGTTCTATTCTTCTAGGCTTTGAAGCAACTTCCTTTTTTATTTCTTTGTCAAGGTGTCATGTTTGGCCATTTGAGTATAGTGTCATTCTATCTTAAACAAGATGAGAACTTTGCCTTGTGCATTTTGATGCTGTGGTTTGATGGATCCTGATGAGACTCAGGAGATGACAGCATTGCTTTCAGCTCTGTCACTGGCCTGCAGGTTCATCTGTCCAAGTCATGTAATCTATCTTTTCTCATTTACCTGCCTTACAGTGAGACTACTGGGAATAATCTACCCAATTTTTAGCTTGTATTGGGTATTCCATGTAAAAATATTGGATTCAAGCTTATGTGGAAAGAACTGGAGATACCTGGTCACTTATATTCAAATATTTATTTTAATGTAACTAAGCCAATAGAGTGACTCCTCTTTGTCTAATCCCTTGAAGGAAAATTTAAGAATAACCCTGTAGATTATAGAACCACTTGAAAAGGACTGTTCCTATGGTGCCTTCAGGGGGTCTCAGTCTTCGCTGCCCTGGTCTGTTGAGGATTGGGTGGGTTGCCAGCATGCAACTGCATCTTTGACAAGGCACCAAAACATCGAATCCAGCATGGAGCACAGCACGGTGTAGCTCAGAAGTGCCCATATCAGCTCTGACACTCATTCCAATAGGAGTTCTACTTGACCTAATTTTCCCTGCCTTTTTAACACGAGCACAGTTAATGCCCCTGAAATTTTTCCAATACTTGCACTCAGAGATTTTGTGCTGCGCCCTTGGCATTTCCCAAGCATGCCAGATGCTGCGCAGCTCTGAATGGTTATATTTGCATTGTATTTTCATCCTAGACTTGAGCCCTGGGCTTTGGCTTCACACAGTCTGCTGTTTTGCCCAAACTGATCTCAGCTGCCAGGAAGGGGTTCAGATCATCCCGCCTGAATGTGGCAGGAGCTGTACCTTGTGCTCTCTTTTCCCTCTCCACCCCATGTTCAGACCCCATTTGCTGAAGCAGGGCTGATCTGAGAGGTTTAGGCTGCCCGTGCAAGAGACAGTACACTCTAGCCTGGACTGAAGCTGAGAATAGGAGACAAATCAGAGTTCTGATCTATCTTACACTCATGGCTCTTTTCAGCAGCTGCTACACAGAAGGAGCCAGTCAAGAACAGGGCCTTTTCTGGGCAGACTTGCTCCCATAAACACATTAGCCCTGGAAGCATAAACAGAAGGCAGAAGAATGTCATGGAATTATGTTTTCCTTTCCTTGTACCATGTGCCTCTCATGCAAGGACAGCCCACATGCTGAACATCAAATGGAGATGATATGAATCCACATCTCAGCAATTTATCTTTTGCTGGCTTGTTTGAGACTCAAAGTACCAGTCTGGCTTTTAATACTTCAGGTACTACTAAATTTGACTCTGAGGAAAAGCTACACATCCATAAAACTTTTTACATAGCCTCAGCTTCAATACAGATGGATGTTTTTACTTCTTTATTACTCTCTGTACAAACAGTAAAGTATGTCGGTGGACATCTAGTCAGACTTTTGGGATGTCTGTCTGAGTTCTGTCCCATTCCTCAAAGGCTTGGCACCTGCAGAGAAGTAAATTCGGTTTATTGTGAATTTTTACATACTCTTAAAACTATTGGGCAAACAAAAAAAACCACAAGACTACCCATTACCAAACTTGATATTCATTTCAGCTGGTGTTAGTATGAGAAGCCCAGAGTTAAACACTCAAGTTTCAATATTAGAAGCAGCATTTAATCACCTCATTTGTGCAGTGACCAAGCAAACACATATTCCCAATCTTAAAAACTGTTGGAAATGGGAGGGGGTGACAATGGTATGATTTGCTGGAGACACCAACAAAAAGTATGTAATGAAACTAAACTCCAGAGTTGGTAAAAGATGTTGTAAAACATACACCACATGTATGTTCATTCGTTATCTGAATCACCTCTCTAAACATGCATATAAAGTGCCTTGTATAGGCAGCTTCTCTCCCTCTGCTGCAACAGAGGCCCAGCCAGGGCACAAGGGGAAACTGAAATTTCACTACCCTTATTTGACAGTCTGTAGCTGATCGCTTTAAACAGTCCTAAATCCTGTCCTATAAAAAATACTCTTTAAAGTGTGCTTGAGAGTGTGAGGAAACTAAAACTTTGTGGGCTTTTTTTTTATTATTTTCTGGCTCTTTCCCAGTGGTAGTTATAGGCACTGAGTGTGTATGCAAGCACACATTCACATGCTTTCCCTTAAAATGAGGAAATAAAAGCTCCGTGAAGGTCTCCTGGTGCATGAAAACTGACAAAGTAAAACAAAACTTTAAAAAAAATGCACTTGGTAAGAGCAAGGCTGTCTTCTCTTCATTGCTTACAGCTTGGACCCCCAAAATAACTGCTAAAGAATCAGTTTTGTTTTGCTACTAGGTCATTTTTAGGGTGCAGGTGGATGGAACAGGGGGTGGCATGTCCTGATCATAGATCCCTGGATTTCCTCCACTAAAAATGATTAGTCTCCAGTCCTGGAATGTTGTCTGGACCAAGAATACTGGAGGAGATGGATGTCTCCCTTGCTGTTACCAGGCTGGTTTTGCTTGTTGTGACCTTTTCCAAACACATAACTCTTCACATTTTGGGCATGGACTGAAGCCTGACCTGAAAAAGATGGGTCTAGATATGTGCTGAGTGATTTCCCTAGATAGAGCTGGAACAGCTAGGAGATCACATTCTGTAAAGCAGCAACATCTGAAAAAAGCACCACCTCCTAGATCCTTAATTATTGGTGTTCCAGTGGGAACTTCTTTTTTTTTTTGGTTTTCTGACCTGAGAGACTCTTTTACAGGGGCGCATGTGATAGGACCAAGGGTTATGGTTCCAAACTGAAAAAGAATAGGCTTAAATCAGTTATTAGGAAGAAACTGTTTGCTCTGAGCATCATGAGGCACTGGAACAGGTTTCCCAGAAAAGCTGTGGGTGCCCCATCCCTGGAAGTATGCAAGGCCAGGCTAGACAGGACTTTGACCAACCTGGTCTAGTGGTACAGCAGTTGGAACTTGATGGTCCCTTCCAACACAAACTATTCTCTGATTCCATGGTAACTAGTCAGCAGATACCTATGAGCAATTAGGCCTTCTGGAATACTTTCCCGAGTCCTTAACACAGGTGGACCACATCCACTTCTAGTTCAGAGAAGACTTTACACATTCTCCCCATGGCCACAATTGAATGGCTTCAGCTGCACAGCTGCCATAGTAAAGCTGCCCCAACTTTAGGCATTTACCTGTGTCTTGGTTTGAAAGACAGGCGTCTGTTAGGGAGGGGCAGAGCCTCCCTCCAAATTATTATAATTTAGAAAATTAAAGGGGACTTTCAGGCAGAGGTATGGGGATAGGAATAACAGTTCTTTACTAGTAGGTATAACCAGGCAAACAAACAACAACAACAGCATTAATAATAAACAGAACCAGGAACCTCAAGGGACTTTGTTTTAATAATAAACAGAACCAGGAACCTTGAGGGGCTTTGTTTTAATAATAAACAGAACGAAGAACCTCGAGGGGCTTTGTGAAACAAAGCCCAGTGCAGTCTGATCTCGGTGCCCCTGTGGGACTTTGAAAGCACCAAGCTGGAAAGTAGAAAATTCTGGGCTGGTGGATGATGAGAAGCTCCGCAGTGGTAACTGGAATGGCAGGGATGTCCCGGCAGAGCAGGGGCAGTGCAGGGCCACAGAGTAGCAAAAAGCCCCAAGGCAGTGCCGAAGAAAACAGAGGCTGGGGCGGGACAGGGCTGGCCCAGCAGGGCACGAGGAGGCAAGCTCAGAATTCCAGGGCACACGAGCAGATGATGGTGGATTTCCCAGGACCAGACCCGGTGGTGACAGTGAATTCCTCCTGCAGCCAGCAGCAGCCTGACCACCCTCTCTCTGATGCTGAGAGCAAGAGAGCAACTGCCTCAAGCTCTATCCTTTACCTGCCCCCAAAAACCTCACATTATCTTCCCCTCGCAGAGACCCAAAGAGGTGCAGCCAGGTGCTACAGCTCCTCTCCTTCGGCCCCTTTGTTCTGCTTAAGTACCTACAAGTACCCAGTAGTTAGTTTCCTAGGAACTTATGGCAATAATTCTATAAGTAAGAAAGAAACAAATCCAACCCCCAACAACCTGGATGACCAAAGTTGTCCCAAGATTCTTTCATTGCCAAAGGACAGAGCTAGGCGTCTTCAGCCCATGGTTTGGATATAAGCAGCCTAGACCACAGTGGGCAGTGGGTGCAAGCAGCACTCCTGACTGCAGAACCCAGCAGCTTTTCTGTATCTGCTGACAGATGAATTTTGGGAGGATAAATCCAGCCCCAACTGTAGATTAGGTTTGAGTTGTGGGCATCTTATAGTTCTGTGAGGGCACTGCTGTGGAGATTCCCTTTCCTGAGGCTATTTAACAGAGGTTTCATTATGGAAGGAGGTGATACAGGGCCATGTAATTTCAAAGGAGAACCAAGCTTGCTGTAGAGGTGTGAGCAGAAGTTATCTGGAGTCAGGCTGATTAGATAACATTTTGCAGAGAGTTTTCATTAGAAAAGATGTCTTTGTATTAAGTTTACCTTTTAGTTTTTGCGAAACCATATGAATTTCTATGGAATTCCCGCAGGAGAAAATATTTTTAAAACAAAAATGGATTTAGAATCCCATTTCAAAATTTCAGTTTGAAACAGGAAAATTGTATGGGTACTACTTTTCTATGCATTTTTCATATTTCTGTTTTGTGTATGCCTTCTTTCATGGGATCATTGTTGGAAAGTTCTCATTTTAATTTTTGCACAATAAAGCAACTGCTTGGATTTTAATGAAGCCAGGATGTAACACAATTCAAAAAAAGGGCTAAGACACTCTAATTAGCTCAGTGTGATTGCCCTCAGTAATTGAAAGCAGGATATTTCAATGACCACTTGCATTCATACTTTGGTGTACCATCGGCAGTAGGAAGAAAGGTTATATGGTCTTAATATAAAATGATTTTTTAAAACCCACATAAAATTCATAATTATTTTTGAAAGCCAGGTAAGAAATAATGGAAGATTTAAAAGGAAATATTTTTGAAAGTCTGTTTTTTTCCCTTTTTTTCTGAAATTCTACTTCCATATTTGAAATTGAGCTTGCTAGTAAGTAACCTGCAACAAATTTAGCTTTAACGGTTTAAAATGATGCTAGCCCAGCTGTATTGTTTCTACTGGCTGAGATAATCAGCCTCAGAGTAAGGTCCAGTGAACTTAGTGCAAACCTGTAATTGCTTTCCCAAATGGGGGTTGTAACTAAAGGTGCAAGACTTGAAAAAGAAGGGGCTGGGACAGGGTCTCACTTTGCCTCCTGTCCTTCAGAAGCAGTGCCTTTCAGCAGGGTAAAAAGGCAAATAGCTGGAGGCAGAGCATTTTATCCTGTCCTGGATGCTTGCCCACCCCTGCCAGGTAGTCGGCATCCCATAGCATCTGCAGGCAGATCTCATCCTGCCTTTGTCTTAATTCCCTCTTCTGTAAAGAATGTAAGTAATAATGCAACTACCTACCTCAAAGCAGTGCAGGAATTAATTACTGTTAGTAAAGTCCTTTGAAGATAAGATCTAAGTATTATTATTAATAATTTACCTGCAATTTGCTCTGTGCCTTAAAAGACAGAAATAATTTACCATGAAATTATGTGATACTACCTAGGGCTAAATTAAGGTCTTGAATGGATGTGAAGGGCTTACATTACTGTTAATGTAAACTACTATGTAGAGGTGCCAAAAGGCAGACCTGGGCTTTATGTAAATACCCAGGCAGGACCTCATTATATCACACAGAATTAGTACTTATAGGATACAAAAGTCTAAAGAATTATAAGTTACCCATTTCCTGGGATATATACAGAGCTGCAGATCTTCAAAGACAGCCTCTTCAAGAAAATTAAAAATTATTTAGTAGTATGCATTTAAGATAATAACAGAAAAGACTAAAGATTTATTAGTCGAAGAGGCAACGCATGAGGTTTTCCTTGGTTTCTTCAGACTGACACAATAAACTTCTTTGCATAATTTTTCTCCCATTGTTTACCTCATTCATTATCCTAATGAGATACTTAAGCATAATCTCCATCGGAAATACTTGCTTTGCCATAGGAGTGAGGGTTTAAGTTTCAGTGGAATGAGATTCAGTGCTGAAAAGCCAAGACACCCATGAACAGAAGTGGAGAGACCAAGAGACCCATGACAGCTCCCCCATCAGAGGAAGCAAAGGGGAGAGAGCCACACTCTCCCCTGGCATCCTGGGTATTTAGGAGAGAAAATGAAGTGGCTATTGCAGTATTTCAGTCCTTCCTGCACCTCAAGAGCAGAGAGATGCTTGCAAGAAGAGCTGTGCATTACTCACGTACCTCTGCTCACCTACGACCCATGCTGCAGTACTTGCATAAAGTCAACTTTCCTTTGTGTGCTAAATGATGATAAGCCACCAGCAACACTTCGTTAATCTCTCCTTTAAACCTTTTCCAGGGATCAAGACAATAACTTACGAAGACACACCCAGAAATATCAAAGGGCAGAGAAATATACTCATTTGAATGGAGGATTCTTGGCAGCCACCAGGGCCATGAGACAAAACAGGTTGATTCTGGTGTCAGTAGAGAATATCTTCTCTCCCAGTCTGAGGACCAGGCTCTGGGTAAATTTTATGCACAGAGCATAGCAAGCAACATGAAGAAGACTTAGTATTTTGTAATAGATGATAAGCTTTGTCCAAGTTTTCATCATATCTGTGAGATAACCTCTTCCTGAAGCCTTATCAAATTTATATTTCCAAGGTTAACAAAAGATAATACTAATGAGGATGAAATGGCAGAGATTATGAACTCTAGATGCTGATGAGGTGAAAATACAAATAATTTTCCTGTGAGCAAGTCTTTACAGTGAGAAGTGGTGGTGTTGATGTAACAGCACCACAATGTGGAGCTGGAATGGATACCCTAAAGGTACCATGATGTATCTTCAATACTTGGTGACAGTGGGGTCTTGATTTTTCCTGTCTGGAGACAAAGACAGAGTTATCCTCTCTCATTTTTTGCTCAGCAAGCCAAAGCAGTGGAAAAACCTTCACTGTTTTTAGTCTGTATCTGAGCAACTGAATGATGATGGAGAATTTAGGTCAAGCTAAGCAGACATGGCTTAAGGACCTGACCACTGTTCTTAAACTGTATTTGCTCCAGTGTTTGGATGTGAGTGGTAACATGAGTCCCTCTCACAGCAGTACAGCTTATGTGATAGGAGACAACAAAAAAGTATCATGCCCCCTCCTAAAATAATGCTATTACAGCTATTTCACAGAGTCATTAGCTACTACTTACAAATATTATGAAGCAAGTTTTCTACTACAGAATTAAAAATGTCATTAATGCCATGCTTTTTAGAGCTTTCATAGCTCACCTTTGGGATGTGCACAGGTGAAAGTGCTCAGGAGAAAGTTAATTTACAGTTAACAATACTATGTTTGTACATGTTACTTGTGCAGTTCCAGTTTTGACCAGGAGACAGCAGTGGTGCTTAAAGCAATCCATTACTTCTTTGTCTGCCTCTCTGAAAATATTCTGAGAACTCAGATTTCCCCCAGAACACCAACAATGAAGTCCTCTACTTTCATCAGTTCACAGTATGGATGTGAAACTGGACTAACCCAGGAAAATACCCAGCTAATGACAGTAGGAAATCAGTCCCTGCATTTTTTCTGTGTTCTACTTTGTCTGGATATTAAAAATTCATGAGGAAAAGTGATTTGGAGACTTGCCCATAAAAGATTGTTAAATATCAAAGATGGATATTTTGTTTTCTCATCTGCATCAGGATGAAACTACTGGCTTTTGGCTCTGTTTCTGGCTGTGGTCTAAAGTCCTACCCTGGGCTTAGAAAACCTTCCTGGCAAAAATTTCATAGAGTTTCTGATGTTCTTACAATTACAACTTCTGTTTGAACAAACAAGTATTTTTCTGTTAATCCTATTTTTTTCTGTGAAACAGGTAGTTTGAGACAGCTCCAAGTATAAAACTTGATTCAGAATATGATCAAGCTTCATTTCATTGTCATCCGTGGGCCTCATTCCTCATCCTTATTTAATGGTTACAGGCCTTTTTGAATTTGCCAAGATGGTGCATCTCTCAGTTTCTAGAACCATACTTAGAGCTCAGAGATACCACTGGTGTCAATTGCCTTTGTTGTTTCTCAAATCCACATGCAGCCATTTGGTGATCACACAGGACAGACTTAGGTGCTACCAGTTTGCAGATATTTCTTCAACTGTTAACACTTATGACTGACTACACTACCGCCCAGGTCAGGTGTTGACTGTATTTTCAAACATGTTGGCTCCAGTAAGACAGGCACTAGTTAATAAAAGGGATATTTTTGTTGTATTTTTAAGAAATTATAGTAGCAGGTGTCACAGGAGTTGAATACTCACACTCAAGATTCACCAGTTCAGCTGATGCTGTAGGTGTATTTTTAGATGCCTCTTGTACTAAACTGACCTATACTGACATTTGTGATTTGTTTTCAGTAATATCTTCCTGGGTAGCAGAATCTGCCTGGTCCTCATGGTCAGTGAACCATGGGCTCAGTCCTTCACACTTCCATTACACTGCACTGGATCTCAGCCACCTCATATGTTGAGTTCTTAGCTACAGAGGCTGCTGTCAGCCCGTCAGATTGGCCTCCACCCTTTCTAGAGAATTTCCAGCACCAGTTGAATCAACTGTCTTCTGGTGTTATCTTCAGTGTAATGAACCCTGGATGCCTAACACATATCAGACAAAGTAACACAGAAAAATCTGTCTTAGCAGAGAACAATAAGTCTCTACATGGTAGTATGTGGCCTACTTTTCAAATGCTAAGTTGATATGGAAGTGAAAACCAAAGCTAGACAGATATGAGAAACAGAAGAATTAAGGCAGCAGAATGAAAAACCTGCTACTCAGACCCACAGTGCAAAGTCTGAAGGAGAGAAAATGTTCTTAACAAGAGAAAGTGACAGCAAAGTAAAACTGTTCTCAGACCCAGATGAAGGACTCTTTGAGGCTTCTCTATTCCTATGGTACTAACATTTCTGATGTGTTGAATCTGATTTGCAATTTAGTTCCATTATAAACTTCTACTGTCAGCTCTATGTCCAAACTCAGTCTTCTCAAATGTTTCATTATGTCTCAGTCTTTGTTATATTGAAATATTTGCTGTCAGGGACATAACTTGGTTTGTCACTATATGATTGGTATTCATGGCAGCCATCTCTGGAATTGTCTTGAGCAATCAACCTCATGCAAGCAGTGATATTGGTGAGGCTCGAATTCTCAAGTTGTCCATGGATGCAGGTGTCTTAGGGGCAACTGACATGGGATAAAATAGAAATAGCAAAGCCTTTCTGTTTCCAAAGCTGTTTTGCTGGGTGTGGTTGCACTTGCGCATTGATTTGATTACATTTTCATAGGTGCAGATATTTCCTCTGGATCCATTAAAGAATTGAAAATGGACCTTCCATTATGGAAGAAACATGTTTCTGCGTAATACAGATGACACCATGACATCTTTCAAGCAAAGTGGCACTCTGGGGAGCATTCATGTTCATATGTTTAGCTCTGATCCTCTTGATTTTCATATAAGAGTATCTTTTCAGTAATTAAGGTAAAATACTCTCTAGACACATCTGAGCTTTCTGCTATTGTTAACTGACTTAGTGGAGAGGGGCCTTGCTTAAGCTGTAAGAACACTGTATTTAACAGCACAGTGACAGCAAAGAAAAAGAAATTAAGATAAAATAAAATAACCCTGTAAGTAATTGTTAAGCCTGTGGCTTCCTTCATAAGTTGTACAATTGCAGTAAATAGTATTGTGCTGTGACAAAAATGAATGCAAAACAATATCCTTGCAGGACCCACAATGAGTCATTTATTGGTTAAATAACTGTGGTTTCTGAAAGGTTCTGTGTCTTCTTTAAACAGATGTGTATGACTTTTTTTATTATTATCCTGGGGCTGTAATGCTCCTAAAAGCTGAGACTGACATGTTGGAGACTTCTACCCAAGAGAGGTTCTGGGAGTTTGTATTGTTTATTTACAAAGGACACTACTAGGTGGAACTCTACACAGGAATTTTATGCTGCTATTTTAATTTTAAACTTAGAAAATCAAAAGTTTTCAAATTCATCAGGTGAGAACAATCCCACTTCTACTGAAATCTAACTTTTTCTGGGGAGGAGAAACAAGAAATTATTCATAGCATTTGCTGAGTAAGGAGCTTCCAGGTTCCTAGTCCCTTGTCAGCTCTACTTCTGGGCTGCAATCCGGCATTCCTACAGCCCAGGAGCAATGAAAGCCTAAATGCCTTGTGACAGGCAGGAGGTGGGGAGCTGGGGACTTTTGAAGCTTGTAAACTCAGTATCCCACAGGGTCTGACTCTCCTGTCAGGCTGATGGGGGCTTTCCATCCTTCATCAGCCTGACAAGAGAGTGAACTGTCAAGCAGAGAAGAGTCCAAAAATGGGGTTTCTTGTCCTCCAGCTGGAAAGGCAGGCTGGTAGGAGGCCAGGTGAAGTTTCCAATCAGGTTTTGCAGCAAATTCATTTGCAATTAAACTGTCTCAAAGAAGAATTTTATTTTTGATTAATAAGCCATTTTTCTGCAGGAAGGAGAAAGTAAACTAAGCAGAGAATTTCCAATTAACTACAGTAATGGGCCAGTTGCTCACTGAATGTGGCACTTGAAGAAAAGATATTCCAGAAAGCAGAGTCATGGGTGTGAGAGGAGGAATCTGTCTATCGGTAGGCAATAGGTAACCTACAACTTACTGGTGGAAATACACACTGATGGTGCTTTGCTATCAGTGCAGGCAGGGGTTTGTAAAGAAGTTGTAGTAGGCAAAAATGCCTGTGCTGAGTGTATGACTTCTGCTGAAGTGATTGTCCTGCTCATCCCTGCCCATCCTCTACCCTTGTGCCCTCTCCAGCTCTCCTATGAGCCATCAGCAACCTGATTCAGCTCAGTGAACTGACAAAAGGACAGTTACTTCCTTTTCTTCTCAATTTGTTTTCTGCCATGATTAGGATAGCCTCAGAGTTGGAAGCTGGAGTAGGGGAGAAAGGGAAAAGGAGGAAAGGAGGAAAGGAGGAAAGCAGAATCTGTTTTCTTGCTCCCTTCTCCAGGGCAAGTAAACCCTCTGAGCCTTATCCCTTATGGCCAGTCATGCATAGATGGATCAGACTGTCTGTGCACAGTCTATGCTTCAACACGAATTTCTTAACCTGTCTTCAGGTTGCTTCTTTAAAATCCATCTCTCCTTTCCAGTTCTTCTCAATCTACTGTACTTGTTATGATTGTCCCCATAATTCTTGGAAAATCTGTGGGATAGATGTGTAATGCAGAGGTTACAGGCAGGTCCTTTTTTCTCAGGCCTTGGTCCTACATGAGCATTCTTGCAAGGAGTGTTGTTGGCTAGTAAAATTAGACAATTACAGAAGGCAAATGAATGGCACACAGAAGTTATATCCTATGACAACCTGCTGACAGCAATGAGACGTTTGTCTATAGGAAACCAGTAGACTTTCTGTAAGACCTCTGACACAGGAAACACATGGATTATAGAATTTTTCTCATTAGTCTCATTTTAGTCTATCTCAGCTCAGATGGCAAGATTCATTTTCCCACCATTACCACAAAACTTGAGTAAACTTGGGTTATTCTTTGACAGCAAAATAAAGGAACAAAAATATCACATTATTTTTCTCTTTAAAAATCTTACGGTGTTATTAATGCAATCAAAGATTTTAGAGCTTCCCAAGACTTAAAGGTTGCTTGTATTTGGCAATACTAAATGATGCAGGAAACATTTTGCTTGATGGAGAATGAAATCATACCTGGAGTCTCACTCTCACCCAAACTCCTTAAGAAAATTTTTCAGTATGGTGAAAATATTATGACTGCAAGCAGTAGGAACTTGTTTGGGTAATTTCACCAGATGCTTCACCAAGGAAATGTGGTCACCGCTTAAAAAACCTATAGTCACTATTTATTTGGAGTCAGCAAGGGATTTTGTACTAATTTCTGAAGTTTCAGGAGAACAGTGATTTTTATGCTAAATTTATTCATAGACTAGATGTACCTTTTTATGAAGTGCATAATAACTCTGATTTGTGTGTTCAGATAATATTATCTGCTCTGACTTGCAAAGGAAAAGGCAGTGTCTACTCCTGTATCTCTAGGGAGGACCCCTGCCTCCTGCATTTTTGGGTTTTTTTAATTTAATTCATTTGAGGGGAGGGGGAATATGGAGGAGAGGTTATCAATTTTTATAGCAGTTCCAAAACATTGAAGAAAATTCAGCCACCTTTTACTTGATGCAGTTACAAGGCAGTTCAGTTTAAAAAAAGGCACATCCACAAGAAAAAGAATTAAGCCAGAACTGACAGGGAGCATTTGTCTCCTGGAGAGACTGTGAAATCCAGTGTAATAATTTTAATTCCTTTTTTAATTAGCACAAGCGTTCCCAAGCTTTGGCAGTAAGAGAAGCCATTTTGCAGTGATATGACGTGTAATATTTGCAGAATCAAATGCCCAGCACCCAAAATACTTGCCTGCCTCTCAAGCTAGGTCACTCATGGAATAAAACAGCATAGCATTTCATGTTCTGGAAGATCATATTTTGCTGTAGCATGTCTGTCACATAAACTAGCAAGACTGGAAGTAAGACAGCTTTTTAGAGCACCTTGTACCTTCAAATTTCAAGGCACTTTGCAGGGACAGGGCTTAAGTGGCAAACATGAGAGGACTCTTTAGTGCTGGATGCTCTTCCAGCCCCTCTGCTGCTTCTGCTGCAAAATGCGTCTGGTGCCGATTTCCTTCGTAATGCACCTTGGGGAAAAGAGAAACACATCATCTGAGTGGGATATCATTCTGATAGAAATAACTGCAAGGAGAAAAGTCCTGCCCCAGAGTATCTCTAGCCTCAGGCTCCACTCACACAATGCATTCTGCATGCAGCACACTTTGTGCTCTGTGACCAGTTCAGCTGACTTCAGTGGTGCCTGAGGTGCACCTTCACAGTGCCTAAAGTTAAACACATAGAAGTAAGACTTTGACAAGTCATAGGCCAAGTGCTGCAGCCTTCTGAAATTCCCTTTGCCATGGATCTCTATCTGTGGAGAGCTCCCCTGAAATAAATATCACTTCTGGCTCCAAGTTCCACCCACTGAGAAAAAGCAAGAGATGCAGAAAAAATATACAATGGAAAGAAAAGGAAGGAGTAAAGCACATGGGAACATGGCTGTCAGGAAAGGAAGGGGTGTGGGATGGCTTAAA
This sequence comes from Cyanoderma ruficeps, assembly GCA_008694505.1. NCBI lineage: Eukaryota > Metazoa > Chordata > Aves > Passeriformes > Timaliidae > Cyanoderma > Cyanoderma ruficeps. The sequence continues at coordinate 11,287,851 of VZDJ01000426.1, forward strand.
GGGTGTAGGCATATCTGGGCACCTTCACATATGCAGATGTGGAGAGGCTGAGCTCGCCATGCCCACAGGTGTGGGTGTAGTCTGGTTCCAGTTTAGAAACCACCTGATTGTAATAATGAGGCTTGGGTTTGACCTGATACAATTATGAACACACATTTAGATCTGTCTCTGCAGATTTAGCCTGCACACAACTGTTAGCTGAGATATGGGGGGACAGCCAAGTACAGTGGTAGATACATGGACACCAAATTCTCTTTCCAGTCATTGCTCTATGGGAGGCAATTCACTTGCAGATTGCTAAGTATCTTGCATTCACACTGGGTCTTGTCCAGCAGGGCTTTGTTCCTACTTCCTGCTTGTGATTCAAAGAAACAGAAGCCAGGGAATTATTGTTTTCAGATCTGAGATTTTTTTTTGGAGGGGATAATCTCATGGTTTTGAGGAACAGACCTGATTTATCTGAATGTTTTGGACTGGCAGTGTTGCATCTAGATTAGCCTTTCCTATTCTGAAGTTGCTGGTTGAAATTCCTAAGGACCTCAATCCAGATCCACATTTATCCAGACAGATAAAGTGAATGCTGTGCAATTTTAATGCATGTGAGTATTTCAGAAAAAACTTCAGCAGGAATCAGATTCTCCTTTTTCTGAGCTTAATTAAATCCCACAGATGGTTTGCATTATGGCAGGAACAAACAATATCTATTGAAAATCCCTCCTAAAGAATAACCCTTTTGCTTGGGCCATTTCTGCACAGGGGACTGAGTGGTGTGAGCTATTGCCTTTCCAAGACCAGCCATATTGAAGTGATCCAAATGGCTTTAGACACAAGTCTCGGCACATGATATTAATATCTCCTTGCTGCATGGAAAAATGTATTCAGATTGTCAGGAGAACTCATGACTTTGCAGTGGGAGAAGACACTAACCAGCAAATAAGTAGAACTTTTGAAGTTTTTCCACCATTCTGACAATGGAGCTAAAAGAAAAAGATAAATATCAGTAGGTATGGTAAAGCGTAAGTAAGGGAGAGGGAAAAAGAACCAGAACCAGATGGAGAAAGCAGGAAGAAGATAAAAGGGAGGAAAACAAAAGAAAAAGGAAAAAATAGGTACCCAAAGAGGATTTGGGTCTTTCTGGAGAGATTTGTTTTGGTTTCTTTGCAGAATGTCTGTTGTCTGTAGGATGTTTCACATGCACTGAAAGAAAGATGTGGAGGAAATGGATATTAATTTAATTTCTGAAGTTGCTTGTACATCTACTTGACTTGATAGGTATCCATAAGCCAAATAGCTGAATACTGCTACTCTAGATATTGGACATGAAAACATTTCTTTTGCTATCCATGCAGCTGTAGAAGTGATAAATGAGAGATGGAAAGAAACAGGCAGTTCCATAAGAATGCAGATTATCTCTGACAGGGAAAAGACAATGTACTGGCAACTCAGTAGTAGCTGAAGCAAATGACAGAAACAAAGAGAGAAAATAGGTCTTAAAGGAAGCAAAAATAACTTGGCACCATGATTTTTCTTGATCTGTGGCTTTCATAATGGTGCAGTAAGCAACTCAGCCATCTCTGAGCACCTAGAAAGAAAGTTCAATAACGAGGCAGCCCTGGCCGCCGCAGCAGCCAGTGGCTGGGGATGGCAGTGATCATTTGTCGGCACCTGAAGCCCAGATCAATGCATCCCACACTGGGTGAGCTACAGGGGGATGGAGGGACCAGAATCTTAATTGAAGCTCATGACATGAATGAAATACCCTGGCTAGAGTTACAAGTTTTTCCCATTACTGTTAAAAGTTGGAACAGTAAAAAATCATGTTCCCTCCTCTGTCTCTACCTGTGGAAGAAGAGGGAATATCCACAGAAAGTCAACTCTGGAGCATCCCTCAGCCCCTCCTGTTGTTTCCTGAGCACAGGAACCCTTGGCATGGGTTTCCACGGGTGCAGTTAAGTGTCTCCTGCATATTTATTTCTGCTGCTCCTTAGTTGGAAGTTAAATACAAATCTTAGTTCTTTTTCAGACTCCTGAACTGCAACACTCCTGTCTTACCCCCAGAGCTGAAGGAGCAATTTAAAAGACTTAACTACATTATCATCATTTCTGTTTTGATGTGTTATTGCTAATTTGCATCCTCATTCCCTTACCTTCAAATTTAATGGAAGACAAGAGCTATTCCCTTTTATCCCATTTTCTTTTATTTCTCCTCTTATTTTTTTAATAAGGAGAAAGACATAAAGAAAGCAAAAAAATAAATACAAATACTGAAACAGCTCCAGATGAAAGGCAGTAAAATGACTGCCTGCTGCTCCTTCTTGAACTGACTGGCAGCAACTCAGAGTTTCTCCTGTTATAAACTGTGGGGCTCCTCTCTCTGCACTGCTGGATCCTTTTAACTCCATCAGGTCTGGCCAGGAGACACGGCTGCAGCAGCAGCAGGTTTCTCAAGAGATTTAGAGACAGAACAAGATGAGAAAGGGGTGTTCCTTGAACTTTCCCAGGAGTATAAAAAGTCCAACCCAACTGCTGTCTCACCTTTCCTGACTTGAAAGGACTGTAGCTGCTATGCAAGAACTGACGGGGTCTCATCTATTTTTTTCCTCATCACCTTACTGGTCTGTTCCTTCAATCCTTTTCCAGGAAACCTGAGCCAGAATGAGCTAGCCTTTGAAAGATGGTACCAAGGAAAAGTAGCAGCAGAATTAAGGGCATAATAGAAAAGCTACCCTTCACATCTCCTGAAGTGTCCTGAGGCATGCAGTACATCTTGTAGGTGATTGTGTCTGGAGTCTTCCTTCTTGGAAAATACAACCTGTGAAAGAGATGAGCTATGAAACTCTGTAACGGGGGAAACTATTCACATGGCTCTGAGGAAAGCTCTCAGCATCTGGGCCTTGAATCTGCCTGGTCAGTCCTGCTCCAGCCATGTCTTTCCTGTCTCTGCATGGCAGTGTGAGTGCAGCCAGAAAAGAGTTGAAAGCTAAGCACGCTCACCCAGGGTTTAGTAATGTCTCTTGACCACCTGTAGGGTGTTTAAAAGCCAGAAGAAAGTTCACACTTTAAAAATTAGGCTGCTGCTTCAGCATGTAAAACCAGCCACAGCTCAGGTTGGATTTGTGAGAGAGCATGGAGGTTTCTGAGGAGCTGTCTCCTGTTAGCATGGTCTGGTCTCATGGGGTGTGAAGACAAGGGAGTAGCTGCACATCCCCTGCTCTGCTCTTTTGACAGACCTGTTTCTGAGCTGACACCAGTGGTACCCACATCAGAGATGTCTCCACTTAAACAGTGATGGCCTTTCCTTCCCCTGCGGTTGGATTTGACCCTCCTGTTGCCTGGGCTGACTGTGCCGCCCTCCGTGCATCACGGGAGGGATATGTGATTCCCAATGCACCATGTGTGCCTCCACCTCAGAGAGCTTCGGAGGCCAGCGAGACCAGCACTCTCTGACCTCGTTCAAGTCAGCGGGGTGCAAATTAAAGAAAGCAAAGCTACTCTTTGCTGAATGCTAACTCTCTGGGGTGCCGGACTAACATATGGGGGAGCGAAGAGACAGCAACCCGGGGCCGCAGCACCGCATGCAGGTTAAGCCAGGCACAAATCAGAGACGTAGTGACTGAGAGCACCTCTGCCTTTGAATCGAATCCTCCCTGCCTGTGCCATCCCTCCATGCAGAGTCCAGCTTTCACGCCGATGAAACAGAACCCTGTTTAAAAACGCAGCTGCAGCCATCACTGGGGTTTTTCCATGAGCACAAATATTCCTTTGACAGTATGTCTGTTTCAAGTTAACTAGCAACAGAACCGCTGTTCTCTCCAGTTTAAGTGAAACATGTGAGTCCCTTCATTTAGGACTTTGAGCCACAGAAGCATCCCTGCTCTCCCAAGGTTTCCAGTCTGCATTCCCAGCCTCAGGTCATGCCATTTCCTTTCCCTTTTGCCCCCATGTGGGCAGAATCTTCCTCTTCCTCTTCCTCTTCCTCTTCCTCTTCCTCTTCCTCTTCCTCTTCCTCTTCCTCTTCCTCTTCCTCTTCCTCTTCCTCTTCCTCTTCCTCTTCCTCTTCCTCTTCCTCTTCCTCTTCCTCTTCCTCTTCCTCTTCCTCTTCCTCTTCCTCTTCCTCTTCCTCTTCCTCTTCCTCTTCCTCTTCCTCTTCCTCTTCCTCTTCCTCTTCCTCTTCCTCTTCCTCTTCCTCTTCCTCTTCCTCTTCCTCTTCCTCTTCCTCTTCCTCTTCCTCTTCCTCTTCCTCTTCCTCTTCCTCTTCCTCTTCCTCTTCCTCTTCCTCTTCCTCTTCCTCTTCCTCTTCCTCTTCCTCTTCCTCTTCCTCTTCCTCTTCCTCTTCCTCTTCCTCTTCCTCTTCCTCTTCCTCTTCCTCTTCCTCTTCCTCTTCCTCTTCCTCTTCCTCTTCCTCTTCCTCTTCCTCTTCCTCTTCCTCTTCCTCTTCCTCTTCCTCTTCCTCTTCCTCTTCCTCTTCCTCTTCCTCTTCCTCTTCCTCTTCCTCTTCCTCTTCCTCTTCCTCTTCCTCTTCCTCTTCCTCTTCCTCTTCCTCTTCCTCTTCCTCTTCCTCTTCCTCTTCCTCTTCCTCTTCCTCTTCCTCTTCCTCTTCCTCTTCCTCTTCCTCTTCCTCTTCCTCTTCCTCTTCCTCTTCCTCTCTCAAAACCTCTGGGTCCTCTCTCTCATATTTTTCCAGGTCAATCCCTCTGCCCTTGCACAGCATCATCCCTTGTCTTTTTTTTTTTTTTTGAGGCTGATAAAGGAGATTTGACTGACCGCCTTTGCTACCTATTGAAAAACATGTATTCCTGCTACAATGAGTTTTTTGGCATTTGTTTTGTTTGGTTTGGGGTTTTTTTTGGGTGTTGTGTGGGTTTGGGTTTTTTTGTGTTTTTTGGGGTTTTTTTGGTTTTTTTTTTTAATTTGCCTAATGGAAAAGAGAAAAAAACAAAACATTCATTTGCTCACTGAGAGCTCAGGAAATCTAAACCTCAGGAATCCTTAAAGCACCAGGAGATGAGATATAAATAAAACAAATTACCCCAAACACTTTCCTGACACAGCTCTAGGAAGTCTGATGCACACAAGGGAGGAAAATTGAGGGATGACAGCACTCTATTTTCTTTGCTTTGTATAACCACTGTTGAAAGCAGAAAGGATGTTCCAGCAGAAACTTCCTCAACAAAGAAACAACTCTGAAGTATTCCTCAACACTGTTCTCCAAACATCTCTATTTTTTTTTTCCTTAAGAAGAGGGAAAGAGGAAGGTGTTATCCAAGAAGGAAGACACACTGGTGCCCGGGGCAAAATAAAACTCCCAGACTTGTCTCTGCTGGCCTTCTACAAGTTCTTGCTTGTTTTAAAAATGGAGATCTGTTTATTGCCTGCTGGGCTTTGGGAATTTTTCCTCAGCTAACTCTGGAGCCACTTAAAGCCCCACAATACAAAAGCATTTGTGTCCCACAGGTGGTGTTAGGGATCAGTGAAAACAGAGCTCCAAGCCCCAGGAATCCAGCTGGCAGCAGCCAGCTTAGGAGATGTGGGAGAGTTTGGAAAAGCAGTTGGGAACTGTTTTATCTCTTGCAGCCAGTGAAGGATCTGAGTGGCTCCAGCAAACCAACTGCTCCTTTCATAATCCCTTCTTTTCTTTCAGGTTGTGGTTAATACACCAGGTATCTTTGTTTGTTGATCCTGGTGTGCCTGAGTGTTTACTAATGAGCTCAGAGGCCTTGTTCCATCATTTCCCACTGTGTGACATTGTACTACTCAAAGGCATTTTTCTGAATCAGGGATGCAGACACTGGATGAAGCCACAAAATGCCAGTCTTCAGTTAGGCAGAAGTACTGTTCTAAATGGTGTGCAAGAGCTGCCTTCCTTGCAGACACTAACCAAGCAGTGTTGGGTCATCATCCCTCCTATTATCTGGGGAGCAGGAGACTGGGAACAGTAACTGCACTGTTGCTCCCTCCTGGCAATGCAGCGTGCTGAACCCTTGACCACCACATGCTTAAGGGATGCTTTCTATTCTGTGTTCTCACATTAATTATTCATTTGTCATGTCATGTAATGACTGTCTTGATCATTATGAATTCATCTGGGCTAATGTGTATGTCATATCTACTGTGACAGGAGATGGTAAAGCAAAGCAAACCAACCAGCCAACCAATTTCTTTCTCTCTTTACTTTATCTATTTGTATGTAATTGATTTGCAGTTGGTTGATTTTTCAATTTGGCTTTTTGAGGTTGGTTTGCAATTAATAATTTTTTTCTTTTGTGTTTTGTTTCATTTTTTAAAAAAAGGATTCTAATTTACATCTGTCTGCGACTCCCTGCTAGGCGATTCATCAGACAAATAAACTTTTTCCTTCCTTCCTCTTTTTTTTTTTTTTTTTTTTTTTTGGTAAGTACAGTTATTTACAACAGCCAGAATCAAGGACTCAAAGGCCTACTTTTTTAGGACCTGATTTTTTCCAAAGTAGGTTATCTTCCAATTGAAGTACTACAACAGCAGAACTTCACAACACTGCAGTGCACAGACACCCAGACTCCTCTGGAAGCATGGTCTCTTGGCAGTAATATCTGGTGAAGATGTCAGACTAATTGCTGTGTCCATGGAGTACTTTCTATTATGCAGCACAAGAATCCTTTTGTCAGCACTCCCCAGCAATATCTGATTGATCAGACCATTTCCTAGAACGAGAGACTACAAAGAACTTTTTGATGGAAACTCCACAGAAATGCAATCTATATCATAGTGTTTTGTCATAAGGTTGCTTTTTCACTGTGAGTTTGATTAGGGCAATGCTAACCAGTGTTTAACTGGCATTGCCTCCTAGCAGCACTTGGCTGCTTTAAAATGGTAACAAACCAAAACTAAGTGTAGGTAAAAGGTTTGGCATTATATGGCAACTCCCCAAGTCATTATCTGTCTTTATTTATTCTGATATATAGGGGGAGAACCTTTCAGAACATTTCATTGGATAGGTGCTGCTAGTTAAACTGAAGTGAGACAAGGTGTTTGGTTAGCTGGTATAATCTGCTTCCTTAATTTTCTGAAACATTTTCTCCACATTTTCCCAATGGGAGTGGAACTCTGTTCCATTCTCTTTTCAGCCTCTTTCCTTCTCACTGTGGAAGTGGTGGCTGGCTGTATGTGCAGGGTGGCTACATCACTGAATGAACATCTCGCAGCCATGAGTGAGTGGATGATACAAGTTGTGTCTGAGCCCATAGTTTTAGAGGGAAATGGAAACAGAAGCACATGGAACCTCAGCACTGACAAGGGCAAAGCTCAGACTTAATCTTTTGTGCTAAGGTTGTGCCATCCACATGCAGCAGGCTGCTGACCCATGGTTCAGCTGTATAGAACACTACCTGGTGATAGGTGTTGTGTGTTTGGGTGTCAGGAATGGTCTTGACCTGAGCCTGAGGCAAGCTCAGAGCTTTGCAGTTCTTCCTTGAGCTTGATTTGTGCTGCAAAAGCCAGATGATGCAGGGTAAAGTGGTTACCAGCAAGTGGGTAACCCTGAGAGTCACAGGATTAGACCTGAATGTCACAACTGCCCAATAGGTCAGTGCCTTATGCATACACTTTCTTCTTTCCCTTGTGAAACTGGGAGTGAATCAGTGAGAGCTCTGCTTTAAACAAGGCAATGTGGGGCTCTCCAAAGTTATTTGAGATTTAGGATTGGATTGTTTTCTCAGTAGTCCTGTTCAAAATTCTAGCTTGACAGAGATTATGAGTCATTGCCAAGAAATCCACTCCCATTTTATACCCATTAGGTCCCCAAAATACAGTCTCCAGTCTGAAGACAGCAAGCAGAAACAAGAGTAAAAGATACAGGAATCATAATATTGAACTACTTTTTGTGTTGTGTGAGTGTAAGGAAACTCTCATGGAGTAGCTGAAGTTTTTGCAAAAATACTCTTAGCAATACATTGCTGGTAAAGAGCTTTCTGTGATATATAGGGTATGAGAGGCTGCAACACAGTGGATATAATTCACTACTTCTGCTTGAAAATAAATCCTACTCCAAGTGGCATGAAATGAAGGTAGGAAAAGGCAGTGAGTGTGGAGATATTTCAAGGAACAGAAAAGGGATAATTGCATTTCAGGCCTGATTTTGTCTTAATTCAGCTTATATTTTACAGGCTCAGACAGTCCGCCTTCAGTGGCCTTGTTGGGTCACAAGGTGTTAGATTTCTTGCAGACAAGATAAAGGAGATATTACAAAAGTACCCTACAAAAGGAGAGTCTGGACTGTGTAGCTGTTATCTGTATTCTGAGGATGTGAATGTGTAGTGTTTTTTTCTGCAGCAGATCCCTTGTGTAAGTTTGGGCAAGACACATTCCTTCCCCACCCCCCCCCCTCCCCGACCCCCGCCATCCTTTTAGGTTAGAGACTATTTCTCATTGGCTTTGTGCAGAACTCCTGGCTCACAGAGGCTCTGATGTTGGTGAAGGTCTTTAATTGCATAACGAGAGGTCTGAGAGGAGCATACAGATGGTAAATGTCATTGTTCTGAGTGAGTGGTGTGATCAGAGATATTGAACACTTCATTCACTTCTTCCAGGCATAAGCATTAGAAATATTTGAAATATCCTGGGAGTAAGTGAAACATTCCCTGAGGTCTGACAGACATGGCACAGGATCTGTGGGAAACCCTGAGGCAGCATCTAGAAGCCAGGCAGAATACTGTAGGGCAGGCCAGATGGCTTTAGACGCCTGCAGTGAAAGAGATGAACAGAGCTCTGGAGCCTTTCCTCATTAAGCTGGTTTGGAGGCCTCTTGTCTAGGTTTAGAAAGACAGGTATCTGCCAGGGAAACTGGGGTTCCCCTTAGAATAGAGGATGTAAACCCCTCACCCCCCGCCAAGTTCTAATTTTGCAATTAATGGCTCTCAGGCAACGATTTGGGAGTAGGAATAACAGCTTTTTACTAAGAATATAAGAATACAAATGTGGTAGAAAAGAAAAAGGAAAAAAAACAAAACAAAACAAAACAAAACCACCCCACCAAACCAGCAAACCAACAAACAACAATTTTGAAAAGTCCTGACAGGGTCAAAGCTACAACCTTGTTAGTCAGGGTGTGGAAAGCAGTCCAAAAGTGAGTCCTCCTGGAATGGCAGGTACAGCTCCGCTGAGGCAGAAAATGATCCAGTAGCAGAAAAGAAAGGGGTCCTGAGGTGGTGAGAAGGGTCCAGCCTTCCTCCCGTAATCGGATGAAGCAAGACACTGTGCTGGTTTAAAGTCCCAGCTTTATCCAGGTGAGAATGGCTGGCTCCTCCCACGGGGTGGAGCATCACACAATAGGTACGCTAGGATGTAGGTATGTGTTGGGAAGGGGACACGGCTAGAGAAGACTGTTAATGGCCCATTAAAGATAAGAACAATGCTCTACCTGATACTGACCGTTGGCCCATTATCAAAAGGCACCCGCCCCCAACTGTTTTTCAGCAGATGAAATTGAATAGACTATAACCCAGGACAATTTCCACCCCTTATTCTATTATCATCTGCATCATACTTAAATCAATAAACTCTACTATACAGCATGAAGCCTTACACTCAGTTCTTACTTAGGATTAGGTTTTCCTGTGGTACACAACTGGTTCTTCCATCCTTCTGCATTACCCACCAAGTGTAACCAGGTCCTTGAGCAAAAACAATCCCACGGGTGGGTTCACCTTTGCCTGAGGTGGGGTTAATCCAGACAGCCTTTCCTAAAATACCTCTCATGTGTACCACAGGGACTTTATCTCCGTCCACTGTGTGCAAGGGGGCAGACTGGGCAGGACCAGCTCGATTGACGGAGCCTCGCGTGTTGACCATCCAGGTGGCCTTTGCTAAGTTCACTTCCCAGTTCTTGAAAGTCCCTCCGCCAAGTGCCTTCAGGGTGGTCTTAAGTAGTCCATTGCACCGTTCAACTTTCCCGGCAGCTGGTGCATGATAAGGGATGTGATAGATCCATTCAACGCCGTGTTCTTTAGCCCAGGTGTTTATAAGGCTGTTCCTGAAATGGGTCCCGTTGTCCGACTCGATTCTCTCAGGGGTGCCATGTCTCCACAGGACTTGTTTTTCAAGGCCCAGGATGGTGTTCCGGGCAGTGGCATGAGGCACAGGGTAGGTCTCCAGCCACCCGGTGGTGGCTTCCACCATGGTCAGCACGTAGCGCTTGCCTTGGCGGGTTTGGGGCAGGGTGATGTAGTCAATCTGCCAGGCCTCCCCATACTTATATTTGGACCACCGTCCACCGTACCAGAGGGGCTTCACCCGCTTGGCCTGCTTGATGGCAGCACATGTCTCACAGTCGTGGATGACCTGAGAAATACTGTCCATGGTTAGGTCCACCCCTCGGTCTCGGGCCCACTTATAGGTGGCATCTCTGCCCTGATGACCTGAGGCATCATGAGCCCACCGAGCTAGGAACAACTCTCCCTTGTGCTGCCAATCCAAGTCTATCTTGGACACCTCTATCCTCGCGGCTTGATCTACTTGCTCGTTGTTCCGGTGCTCTTCATTAGCCCGACTCTTGGGAACATGGGCATCCACATGACGGACTTTCACGGGTAGTCTCCCTACTCTGGTAGCGATGTCCTTCCACTCATCAGCAGCCCAGATTGGTTTTCCCCTACGCTGCCAGTTGGCCTTTCTCCACCTTTCTAGCCAGCCCCACAGGGCATTAGCTACCATCCACGAATCAGTGTAGAGGTAGAGCTTTGGCCACTTCTCTCTTTCAGCAATGTCCAGGGCCAATTGAACAGCTTTGAGTTCGGCAAACTGGCTTGACCCACCTTCTCCTTCAGTGGCTTGTGCAACCTGTCTTGTGGGGCTCCACACGGCTGCTTTCCACTTCCGGTTCATCCCTACGATGCGACAGGAACCGTCAGTGAAAAGAGCGTAGCATGTTTCTCCTGCTGGCAGTTGGTTATACGGTGGAGCTTCTTCAGCCCGGGTTACTTGCTCTTGTTCCTCTTCATCGGTGAGACTGAAATTTTCAGCTTCCGGCCAGTTGGTGATCACTTCCAGAATCCCAGGGCGATTCGGGTTTCCAATACGGGCGCGCTGGGTGATGAGGGCGATCCATTTGCTCCATGTGGCGTCAGTGGCGTGGTGGGTAGAGGGAACCTTTCCTTTAAACATCCACCCCAGCACTGGTAGTCGGGGTGCCAGGAGAAGTTGTGCTTCAGTGCCAATCACCTCTGAGGCGGCTTGAACTCCTTCGTAGGCGGCCAAGATCTCCTTCTCTGTGGGAGTGTAATTGGCTTCGGACCCTCTGTAGCTTCGGCTCCAGAATCCCAGTGGCCGGCCTCGAGTCTCACCAGGCACCTTCTGCCAAAGGCTCCAGGACAGACCGTGGTTCCCGGCTGCGGAGTAGAGCACATTCTTTACCTCTGGTCCTGTCCTGACTGGGCCAAGGGCTACCGCATGAGCGATTTCCTGCTTGATCTGGGCAAAGGCATGTTGTTGTTCTGGGCCCCAGTGGAAATCGTTCTTTTTGCGGGTAACCAGGTACAGAGGGCTCACAATCTGGCTGTACTCGGGAATGTGCATTCTCCAAAAGCCTATGGCCCCTAGGAAAGCTTGTGTTTCCTTCTTGTTGGTGGGTGGAGACATGGCGGTGATCTTATTGATGACCTCTGTGGGGATCTGGCGACGTCCATCTTGCCACTTGACTCCCAGAAACTGGATCTCTTTAGCGGGTCCCTTAACCTTACTTTGCTTAATGGCAAAACCGGCTTTCAGCAGTATCTGGATAATCTTCTCTCCTTTCTCGAAGACTTCCCTTGCTGTGTTCCCCCATACGATGATGTCGTCAATGTACTGTAGATGTTCAGGAGCCTCACCCTTTTCCAGTGCAGCCTGGATCAGTCCATGGCAGATGGTGGGGCTGTGCTTCCACCCCTGGGGCAGTCGGTTCCAGGTGTACTGCACGCCCCTCCAGGTGAAAGCGAACTGGGGCCTGCACTCTGCTGCCAAAGGAATGGAGAAGAAGGCATTGGCAATATCGATGGTCGCGTACCACTTTGCTGCCTTGGACTCCAGCTCGTACTGAAGCTCCAACATGTCTGGCACGGCAGCGCTCAGTGGTGGTGTGACTTCATTCAGACCACGGTAATCCACTGTCAGTCTCCATTCTCCACTGGGCTTACGCACTGGCCATATAGGGCTGTTGAAAGGTGAATGAGCTTTACTGACCACCCCTTGGCTCTCCAGCTTACGAATCATCTCATGTATGGGAGTCACAGAGTCTCTGTCAGTGCGGTATTGCCGACGGTGTGCTGTTGCTGTGGCGATTGGCACCTGTTGTTCTTCAACTCTCAGCAGTCCCACAGCAGAGGGGTCATCTGAGAGACCAGGCAAGGTGTTCAGCTGTCTGATGTTTTCTGTCTCTACAGCAGCTACTCCAAAGGCCCAACGATATCCTTTTGGGTCTTTGAAATGTCCATTTCTGAGATAGTCTATGCCGAGGATGCACGGGGCCTCTGGGCCAGTCACGATGGGGTGTTTCTGCCACCCATTCCCAGTCAAACTCACTTCGGCCTCCAATACAGTCAGCTCCTGGGACCCTCCTGTCACTCCAGAAATAGAAATGGGTTCTGCTCCCACATACCCTGATGGCATCAGGGTACATTGGGAGCCAGTGTCAACCAAAGCCGTGTATTCTTGTGGGTCTGATGTGCCAGGCCATCGGACCCACACAGTCCAATAGATCCGATTGTCCCTCTCCTCTACCTGGCTGGAGGCAGGGCCCCTCTAACACTGATCATTCCCTCCCTGAGTATACATACTAGAGGTCCCAGCATCCTGACTACTGGCAGCCTGGGCATAGGAGCTTGCGGCTACTTTCATTTTAGTGGAACCCCCTTGGTGAGCATTCCTCTCCTTGAGCTCACGCACCCGTGCTGCCAGGACAGAAGTGGGTTTCCCATCCCACACTCCCATGTCTTCCCCATGGTCACGCAGATAAAACCACAGGTCAGCTCTTGGGGTGTACCCTCTCTCTCTAGCCGGGGGTCGTTGGGCTCTACCTCTGGGACCTGTGACTCGTACCGGTGCCACGTTGGAAATGTTCTTCCTCATCTCCTCCCTCACCTCCCTCATTTCCTCTTTGAGTTCTTTCACCACGGCAGAGATATGAGCCTGCATCGGGCCATTGATCATACTCTCATAATTTCTAAGCTTATTGGCAACAGACCCCACTGTCTCTCGGTTGTCCTCAACATTAATTGTTGCAATGAATGTGGTATACTGAGATGGCCCCAGATTTGCCAGATTCCATAACATCTGCCCTGTGCATCTAACCTTGTCAGGGTCATTATCATGTTGTCCACTCCTCCCAAAAAGTACCTCCAGTACTGCCACTTCCCTCAGCTGTTGGATTCCTTCCTCCAGAGTTTTCCAGCGCATTCTATGGTGGTGCTCCTGCATTCTTTCTCTGTGGACAAATCTTTCTCTAACACTTGTTAAAAGTCGCTGCCAGAGGGAAAGGGGTCCAGGCTCCCTCACAAATACCTGATTTATTCCTGAGTCCTGGGTCAAGGGTCCCAAATTCCTTGCCTCACCACCATCTAGTTGCACACCCGTACCCATTAGATCCCAGACCCGAAGCAGCCAGGCTGTGTAAGCCTCACGTCCCCGTCGTACAATATCTTTTTGTAGATTACGGAGACTTTCATACGACAGGGACTCAGTGATGATCTGAACTTGTGATTCCCCTGCATCTTGTGAGGGCCCTCCTTTCCTACCCTTATTATCTGGGTTTGTTGTTTTCACCTTGGATTTCTTTGTTTCCAGAGGGGCGACTGCCACTGGCTGTGACTGCCCCTGTGGTTCAGCTGGAACCTGGACAGTTGTAATGTCTACAGGTTCCATATCAGATTCTCCTTTGTCAGGGCAGGGGGAGGGTCTCCCACCAGCTGGGGAAGTGTACTCCCTCAGCATCTCATGCATCTCCTTTATCAGAGCCCCCACCCAACCTGGGTAGTTTATCTCTGAAGCAGGCTGTGGGGCAGGGGCGGGCTCTTGGGCAGCATTCCTATTGTCTGGGGTACTTATCAGGGTGCTTACCCAGGCCATTCTCCCTTTATCTCTAAATACCAAATAGAATAGGCCTATAAACAACACCAGCCACTGTATGCTATCATTAGCATTCAGAGGAAATTTGAACTCTTCAAGAGCTGGTGGGGTAGATCCAAAGAGCTGGGTGAAGGGCTGAGAGAATATTTCTCCCGGTGCCATCTCCTCACAGTATGTACCATTGTTAAAGTAACCCCAGAAACACAGAGTTAGTGTATGGTAGCCCTGAATCCATGTGCCTGCTTTCCAAAGAAAGTTAAAAATCCATGAATTCCTCACCTTATTAACCCACAAAATAAACTGGATGGCAGCTACAGTAGCCTTAGTTATAGGGCCCATGTTTAGATAAGGGCTTGCAAATGGCAGAAATACAGCCACGACCATGTGCCACCCAAACCAGGGAAGGCTACACCACATGCTTCTGTTCAGTGAGCTTATATCTACTAAAAAAAAAAGTGTTATTCCTCTCTCCCAATGCCCTCGGCCCTCACGTTGGGCGCCAAAATCTGTCTTGGTTTAGAAAGACAGGTATCTGCCAGGGAAACTGGGGTTCCCCTTAGAATAGAGGATGTAAACCCCTCACCCCCCGCCAAGTTCTAATTTTGCAATTAATGGCTCTCAGGCAACGATTTGGGAGTAGGAATAACAGCTTTTTACTAAGAATATAAGAATACAAATGTGGTAGAAAAGAAAAAGGAAAAAAAAAAAAAAACAAAACAAAACCACCCCACCAAACCAGCAAACCAACAAACAACAATTTTGAAAAGTCCTGACAGGGTCAAAGCTACAACCTTGTTAGTCAGGGTGTGGAAAGCAGTCCAAAAGTGAGTCCTCCTGGAATGGCAGGTACAGCTCCGCTGAGGCAGAAAATGATCCAGTAGCAGAAAAGAAAGGGGTCCTGAGGTGGTGAGAAGGGTCCAGCCTTCCTCCCGTAATCGGATGAAGCAAGACACTGTGCTGGTTTAAAGTCCCAGCTTTATCCAGGTGAGAATGGCTGGCTCCTCCCACGGGGTGGAGCATCACACAATAGGTACGCTAGGATGTAGGTATGTGTTGGGAAGGGGACACGGCTAGAGAAGACTGTTAATGGCCCATTAAAGATAAGAACAATGCTCTACCTGATACTGACCGTTGGCCCATTATCAAAAGGCACCCGCCCCCAACTGTTTTCAGCAGATGAAATTGAATAGACTATAACCCAGGACACCTCTGTAAAATGAATTGGCATAGACTTCTTTCCCTCCTTGCAAGCACCTTTCCCTCCATTCCAGGGCTCCACGCTGTGAACAAGGGTATAATTTGCAATGCTAGCTAGCTCACCTTTGTTGTAGGGGATTCCTCCAGCCTAGGGCCAGGGTAAAGGAGCCCCAGAGGGGACCTCGAGTGGAGCAGCAGTGGTGAGTACTCATTCTCTATGCAGTGACTTGTCCACGAACTTGTGGGTCATGTTAACTGGGATACTTTAGACACAAGCTCTCTTTTATTTTTTCCCATGAACTGAACCAAAAGAAACTGCTGGTCTTTCAACCCTACCACCAGAATAGAAGATACATGAAGAAAAAAAGCGGGTCTATTCCTCATGCTGTAAAAACGGAGGTAGAGATCAATCATCCAGACTTGCCATCATCTCTGTGTGATTGGCTAATCTTTTGTCTAGGCTCAATAAGGAACAGAAAAAAGTCTGTATAAAATGTGGATGCCATTTGACATATTTATAGGAAATTAATTTAGGATCAATAATCCTTAAGGGGAAGAAATGAAAAGAGAAAGGGATTTAAAAATCTACATGGACCTCCAAGTACTCCAAGAAAAACTGAAGGGAGTAATTAGACATGAAATTTGACATATTCTTGCAGCTCAGATATATCTCCTATAAATATAAGTTAAGATGTCAGTTGTCCCCAAGGACTGTTTTCCTAACCATGTGGGTTAAAAAACTGTCCAAAAGCTTGTCAGCTACACAGAAGGCAAGACAACAAACTGCAGATTTCATCTTGGGATAAAAAGATCAAATATAGTTTTCTTTTCATTTTGTGCCCCAGGTCTTTATATCTTATACTATAAGGTCTTTCATGGATTTTGTAAATAAATATTTTTAATTTGCTTTTGCCTTCAAGACCTGCTTTAAGTGTAGGTAATACATAGTGTTGTCTGCTCCCAGAGATGGTGTGAGTCATGCAGGCCAGTTACCCATCCAGCTTCAGATTCCCCAGTACCCCACTGGAAAGTCTTGCACATCAGAGAGATTTCCCTGCAGCATGACAAGAGAGAGGGAAAAAAAAAAAAAAAGAAAAGAAACCATGGAGCTAAAATCTTTCTCCTTCTGTTTTTTTTTATACCTGTGAGGCATTATTTTCAGCTTTGAAATCATATACAAATATTTCCCAATAACAATTAATAATCTGTAGAGTTAGTTTATTGATGACAAGGTCATCAAACCAAATGCAGTCAGTAGATTTAAAAATGAATGAATGATTCTAGGGCTATTGCAACATTTATAGCTTTATTAACCAAATACAAGGAAAGTTGGATTTCACTTGCACAGGGTCAGGACGAGTTCTGGCCTTTCATACACACAAAAATACATCGGTTCAAATGCTTATTAGATTAGATTGCTTCCAGGACCATGTGACCGAAGCTATTGGGTCACTGTGAAAATCAGTGTATCTCTATAGTATTACACAGCTCTGCTCTTTCAGTGATAAAAATAAGATAAATTCCTTCTTGCATTGCATATCAATGAGCAGAATTCAAAAGAACTGACTTGTGTTTTTCTTACAGTGACAAAAAGACAGTGACTGTAATGACTTGCAGTTAGAGCTTAAGTATTTGTTTGATCCCTTAAACAAAGACCTTCACTACAGAGCTTTTAACCTTTCTTAGCTGTTAATGCTTTTCAGTTGGGTAACTACTATGTGTGAATCAACCCAGGATAAAAATATGACACAGACTAGATGTTTCAGTAAACTGCTCATATTAATTCATTTGTAAGCCTATAGTCTGAAGCATGAGATACAACATTATGTTAATGAAAAAATACCACAAGTAAATAATTTTGTATGATGATGATTTCGGCCACCTTTTTAGAAATTCTACCCTAAAATGTAGTCTTTTGGCATGCAAGAAAATCATGGAGGGATGGGCTGTTCTAATGTCACCTCCCATTCTAATTTTTGAATTATAATATAAGTGTTGCATTTTTCTGAAAATAAGCTCTATTTGAACCACCAAATTTTAAATTATCTCAGTTATTCTTATTCCTGAAATATTACATGGTAGGCAAGAGCACCACAGTAGTTACCTTCCCCCCCACCAGGATTTTAGAATAGAAATGCACTGGATGTCATGTCTGGTATTCCACATATAACTGTGGTTAGCTTATGAAGATTTAAAGCTACCCTGTGCATGGAATTACTTGAAAAACCCTATTCCACAATACCTGAACAGCTCTGTATTTGGACATTTCTGATGGGATTAATGTTTCTTACCTTTGCCTTCTAAACAATAAATGATTTCTGCAGCCTAGTTGCCTAGATTTGCTCTCCAGCCGATGGTGACTCTCAGATGCTGTTTTGAAGAGGATGAATAGCCTTCCAGCATGGTTATATCTCTCCACCTTTTTCATGGGCTATAGAAGAAACCTGCATTTCCAGATGCCTGGCTGAACTGCCTGGTTTTACCTGAAAGACTGATTTAGGTACAGACATACTCAAGAGTAACAGTGTGCCACTTCACTTTAATGTGGTCTACTTGGACAGTGAATTTAGAGGAATGGAAGCAGAACACTGAGTAAGCATGCCCACATATGGATTATGGGGGGAAAAGTACTAATTTTCATATAATCAGATGATGCTCCATATTAAACCTCACTACCTTACAAGCAGCAGCTGCACAAGCAGCCCCACTGGAGTGGGAGTGTAACCAGAAGTCAACCAGTTTGTTAAAATACCACAGGTTGCTGCTGGCGGTGGATCATGTACTTTTATTCACAAATTTGTTCCAGAATATTTCCTACACTTCAAAAGTACATTCTAGTTGAATGTGGTTTGATTTTCAGCTGGAGATATGTCCATCATGCTAGACTGATACTTTCACACATACTTGCTTAGAGTTCATATTCTCAAAGGTATTTCCATTCAAATGACCAGAAGCTACAGAACTGAATACCTTTGAGGATCTAGAGTTAAGTCCCATGTTCAAAATAAGAGGCCCTTAAGAGATTAAGCTTTATTGAGAGTAAGTGGAATAGAGGTTCCTGAATTCTCTTGATAAAGATATCTGGGTTATAAAGTTTGTGCCGGCATGCTGAAATATTTTTTTAAAATTTGTTTTAGCTGATTCTTAAAGCATAAATTCAAGGAGTGAAGAAGACATGCATGTCTTTTCTCGACCATTCAGTATCTTGTTCTATGCAAATATTAGTCATCTGGAGGTAACAACTACTCATTCTAGAAATAAGTACAGAGTGTCTTTTCAAAATACAATCTATGGGTGTGGAGTTTGTGTCTGATATTATACTCATCCATAAAGTAGCTGTAATTCCACTTATATATGTATACATGCAGACGTATATACCCATATGCCTTTTCAGTTCTGAGCACTTTTCAAGCTAGATTTCTGTCACATGAGCTTATTACTATGAATGTAAATTGTAAAATTACTATGAATGCAAATTTTACTTTGTTTAAGTTCACAGCCATGAGCAAGAAACTCACAAAAGATTAATTTTGGTTCTATCCAAGGAAAGGTGGGATAGCCAACTTTATTGCTATTCCTACTGCTGTTTGTTGTTTTTGATGAAAATTGTATCAACAGTGTTGGAAAAAATGTCAGCTTGACATTTCTCCTTCCAAATTTCAGACAGGATACTCTAAAGCACATTCTATCTTCACTGTAAAAAAAAATACTCTCTTAGTGGGATTTATCTGATGATCATGTGGGTAGTTATTGTCATGCAAATTTAAAAACAAATTAATCTTGTCAAGACTTGTGAGCAAAGTCTTACATTCCCTTCTGATTTTTTATTTCTCTTATGCCTCTCAGATATTCAGGTCTCATGGATTAAAAGGCCATTAGGATTCATCAGGACATCTTGTCTTACCTTCTGTGTAAACAATTTTACTTCCTCCACAGACGTCCAGCAACATGTTTGTTTTTTTTTTTTCTTCATTGTTCTGCTCATGTTTAGCATAGTTTGAGCTAATGGAGACAATATTTGCATCTAAGCCTGCTGGGAATACTCATGGAGTAAAACCTTCTCTATGCAAAGTACAGCAGTAATCACAAATTAGAGTAGAAAAATAATGTCCCCCATAAATCTCATTTTCAGGCACATGATCAACCTCTGCTGGTCTACTGAATTGTGAAATTTCTGGATCTCTTTATGTGCCTCTCCATACCTTATTTGAAAAAACCCACCATGACAGTCTCCTGTCATTGCATTAGCCAGAGTTTAAGTGTGCAAGTGTGGACCATCTGCTATGTCACAATATTTTTACACTGCTTAAATGCAACCATTTTCATGAGCCACCAGTGTGTTTTGCTGGAAAGAAACAGTATTTGTATTTTGTATTTTTCCGTGAAACGGTTTGATGTATGCTCGCCCCTGCAAGAAAGGTGATCTGAAGGTCTGTCTGCATCTCTCCACAGTTAGTGATGCATTGCACACTTTCCTTCAGAGTTCTGTTCCAAATAATGCTATTTCACATACCCCTGATGCTCCTGGTTTAAATTTGTATGCAGTTTGCATCACTTAGGAACAAGGGAAAAGAAATAGCACAGTTTTAGTACATGATAATAATGCTTTTCTCCCCCTTTTTTTCTGTCTTGGCTAACCGAACTAGAAATACTCAGGGAAAAGTAATGATTCTTAGCATGTTTATTCACACTGGTCAATACCCTACATGACACAGGCTCTGGGACTACCAGAAAACATTCTCTGAAAAGCTGGGAAAAGGAAGAATTGCTGCCTAGTCTCTACTGGCTACATTAATGACGTCTCATTTAGCTATGAAGGGAAGCCAAGGTCATTACTTCAGATATATCCAAGGGTATCGTAGCCACTGCTCTTTAGTCAAATGGAAGTTAGGTGAGATGAATCTGTCCAGAATGTTTCCTTCCCCACTATTTAGATATAAACCAGCAGATTTTGTGCTTGGCTGGTCTTTCAAATTTGCAATGGGAACTTTTTCCCTCTAAAGCTATTCACTGTGTCTTGTGGTGGAAACTGACAGCTCATCTCGATCCTGTGTGGAATTAGAAGTAGCATGACATTCCCCAAGGTTATAACAAAGCCCCTATGAAAACACAAACACATCATCAGGGCTGGCACAAAACTAAGGCCTTATTTGATCCTTTTGTGTAATTTCTGCTTTGTCTGTGAATCTAGCTATTTCTGGACAGCCATGCTTATGGATGTGCCACAAAATGTCAGACAGAGGACATGGAGTCCTGGGCCATGGTAGTGGGGAAAATATATTGAGCTACTGGGTGCACTGATGCTATTGTTCCTCAGAAATAACCATTTTTCTATCTAACCACGCAGTTAACTAGATCTCACCTTTTTTTCTTCTCTGACCTATGATTGTATAGGTACAATCTTTTGCCTTTTTTTGATAAGTAGCCATCTCTGGTGTGGAAGTGAAAGAGCTGAGCTGGTGAAGTGCCATTCAGCAGATAATTCGCTTTTTCACTTCACTTTAAACCTTGTCCTGTTTGCCTTGTTGAATATTTTATGATGTTCCTGATCTCTTTTTAAAAGGAGATTTGCTGGTTTATTTATTTACATGCGACTGATCTGTGCTCAGTTTTGTAAAACTTAGCTTATCTCAAAAAGTCTGCTTCAAGAGTAGGTCCTTGATATGCAGTGGGTCCTTGATACTGTAGCTGTTCATCCCAAGATACTGGACTTCAATCTTCCTTTGTGTCCCATAGTGTCAGACTGACAGTTATGTACTAAATCTTGTTTCTGCCCATCACAGAATTCAAGTACTTAAAGCAAAACCAAGAGACATTGTCTGTCCATGAAAAGTCCAGTGAGTGTCCTGCTGTGACTGCATTTTGCACATTCTTGTGTGAGATGCTGGCCATCAATACTAAGTCTAGTTAAGTGTCAGGCAAACAACAGCATTAAATTAATTTTATAGAAGTTTCCTGGGTGATGCTTGTCAACTTGGAAGAGATATTTTCCACTTGCAATCTTCTGCAGACAAATCTGCTCTATCAACCCACACTCTGTGATCAGGTGTATTTTCTGTATTTTATCCATGGACCATATTTTTTTGATGAATAAAGGGGTGAGGAATGCATGAGAAAAAACGTCTGCTTTATGGCATCCTAAATCAGTTCCATTTCAAATTGCATTTTTTGTCTCTATAGCTATTTAAAGAGCTTTCAAAGATTATGATTAGCAAATATGCTTCTTTAAATTTTACAGTGAACATCTGTATGCTCCTCCATAGTCAGATTGCCAAAGGAAGGGAAGATAAGGAATGAATACCATCAGGCAAACTCTGAGAAAGAAACAGACAATAATCAGGCAGTGACCAGCACTTTATTTCTTTTTCTATGTCTGCAGCTGTGCCTGATGGCTCTGATGATGCACCTCATTTCTGACCTGGGAAACCATCTGCAATTATACCAGTTTAGGTCTTTTTCAAAAAGAGCTTTCTTCATGCACCACCTGCAGTGGTCTTTGGGAATCTTTATTTCATTTATATTTTTAGTCAAAGCCATAATTCTTGTAAAATTACAAGTAAGATATTGAGATAATACTTGTCTGTACCTACTGAATGTTTCTAGACCAGATGTGAAGAACAACAAAGGAAAAGTTTTGATCAAGTAAAATCCATTTCTTGAGGCAAATGCAGACAAACATCACCTGGCACAATTTGCCAAGCAAGAAGATAGTGTGTAAAAAATAATAAAAGGAGAGGTAAAAAAATCAACCACTTTCACTTGGTAATCGATTAACCTCTCTCAGTCTTTCCTGGTTAGTCAGCAAACTGAGATCCCTCTGCAATAGCTACAGCTTTGTAGGAATCAGATCAGCAGTTCCAGGGTGGGTGCATTAGACTCTCAAGTCTGTCTGTGGGAAGAAGTACAGGGCACAGCAAAGCAAGGTATAAATTTACAGCAGGTGATATACTTCGTGCTGACACTTATAGGAATGTTGTCCATATAGTAACATTCAGAAAAAAAATAATTTAGAAGCCCATTTGACTCCATTCAAACCTCATGATGGATGCTTCTTCAAAACAAATGTAGCTTTTATTCAGTTCAGTTTATTTCCATTTTCCAGAGGCTCTGCAAGGATTTAATGCAGTTTATCTAATCCATTATAAATGCTCTTGGTTTTTAAAGCTGAATTTAACCTTCCTCAATGTCACTGTGTCAATAAATGCTCCAGCCATAGGGGTATTTACAAGAATAATGATAATATGGGGCAGGCCAGCCTCACTTTACAGCCTGTGGAGAGATAATGATTACATACGTAATGTTAAATGCCATGATTTGGCCTGCTTAGGAGAGCTTTCTCACTTCACTGAGTATGGAAAATGACTGAGCAGACTGATTTCCTTTATTTTTACCTAAATTAGCATTTAGGAGTGCCCTGCAGTCTGCATGCTCATATCTTAATGTACACACATAGGTTACTTAATTTTGAAAGTAAATAGTCTCTCTATGGATCTGTTGGCAGTAGTATAATAAAATAAAACAACTCACAACTGCATTGAATGAAAGAGTATAACTACTGAAGAGATAAACAAATTATTCTGTGCTCTCTGGAAATGTAATAGCTCTCAGGACTCCAGCTGAAAACCTTTTAAGATGTTTGGCAACAATATTTTCTGCTCCTATTTACCCTAGGCCCATTAGCTGCATTAATAATGAAAGAGGAGAAAATAGAAACTAAGACAGTCTTTGCCTTCCTGAAGGCATTGATTGTAATTCTGTAACAGTTGATTCTTGACCTTATACAAACTTGTCCTGTCCTGAGGGTTATTGTCCTAATCTGATGATTAGGGAAGGTTGACATTTCTGTACCAAATATCAGCTAGCTCAGTCTTCACTGATCTGGAGAAGAAAGGATGATCTGATTCCCATCACTCTGGGCACTAGGTGACTGATTCTTAGAGATAGAGCACATCTTCATTGGTTCACCAGTTGGGTTTGTTTTATTTTTATAATTACATTTATATGCCTGTGACTGCTCAGGAACATTTGGACACCTCTCTGAGACTTCATGGATTTCTACCCAGAATTTCACTGGAAACCCATTTCCAGCGCTGGTTAGCAAACCTACAAAGAAGCATACAAAGAAATACATTATTGGGACACACTACCAATCAGCGGTGATTACTGAAAAATATTTCTCAGAGTATCTTAGACTGTATTTCTCCTGCAGTGTTGTTGAATTTCCATAATTTCTATTTTGTGACTCCTGTTTTCTTAGATACCAAGTAAGAAGTTCATGCTTATTATAGCCATTAGGATATTATTGCACTGATGTCATCACTGCAGGGATTTGCCTTTTGCCATCATATAATCCGAGGTTTTTGTTCCCATCCAAGAAGAGCAAACAGAAAACATCTATAAGCATATTCTTGAGACACTGAGTGATAAAGCTAAAATATATTTAAAATTGGACAAGAGAAGAAATATTTATTCCAGCCAAGATCTAAATTTTTCCTCCCAAAAATATGGTAGTTCATGAGCTAAGTGACACCAAGAAGTCCATGTATTGCTGAACCTTAGACACTTTTCTGACATACTGCTTTCTAGCTCCTCAAAATCTCCAGCTCAACAGCCTCTGCTCTTTCCTCTCAACTTGCACCTGGCTGACTTTCTTGTCTAGCACTCAAAAGACCTCTCAGATCCTGCCAGACACAATATTTTGCCAGGTCTTGCATCAGAGCTTTGAAAAGGGAGCATGACTTTCTTCCCTTCTCAGAATGAGTCTAGCCCAACATGGAAGAGAGGTGGTGATGAACTCTACTTGGTAAAGCTCCCCTCATATTTCAGCAGGTAGATATTTTCTAACTACTGATATAACCTTCTGGTTGGTGAGGTGCAACAGACTTGACTATTGGAGCAAGACTTTAAAAACTATGCCTCCCTCAAAAGAGAAACTGGACATGTCTATGCCTTCAGTGATGATGCTTTGTGGGATGTGCCCCTGATGCCATGAGGGACTCTGGGATGCCAGCTATGATGTCCCTGGGAGCTGAAGGTAGCAGAACCTAGATGCACCTCTCCAGGGCTGGGAGATGTGAGTGCTCAGAGAGTAGTGGTGACTGCAGTCAACTTAAGTCCCAGGTGCATGGGAGATCCCAACACCACATGACAGAGTCCTTCTCGCCAGGGCCTTTGATGGTGGCCGTGAGAATACACCAGAGAGATCACTGATAGCAACTGCCTACTTGGTCACTGGTACCCTCTCCTGCCCACTCAGGACCTTCCAGTGCCTTGTCCACTTGGTCTCCAATGGCTTCCATGTTTCATGGCACCCCTGGGACAGACCAGAACAACCCAGTTTCCACCCCCAGAGGAAACATTTTCTGGGGGCTTTCCCAAGCTTATCACTCTGCCCAATGTCCTCTGACAAAGAAGTCCATAGGATGCACCAGGCTACCTTCAGACCCAGGTGACTGGGAGCCAGGCTGGTGGTTTTGGTGCCATCCGTGGCTCTCTAGCTGCCTGGTCTCCTACCTTCTTTATCTGGCAGAGCATGCACTCTGCAGCAGGTTACTCACAGCACAGCGTGATTAATGTGGCTGGGAAGTCTCTGGCACAATGTCCTGAGAGATTTTAAGTGCCAGGGAGTCTAATACCTGCAAATATATTTATATTCTTTTGAATATTTCATCAACTTGGAATTCATGAACTGGATCTTTTACACGGGAGCTTTATGAATTATCACCAGAATCAATGAGTTCCTACTTTGCCCATATTTTACTTCATCTCAATACCAGAGTGGGGATCACAGCCCACCAAAGCTGCTGCAGCAATTAGAGATCAAATGGCATTGAAGGAGGCAGGCATGTGAGGCCCAGAGTATTCCCCCGATTCGCAGCCCAGGAAAAAAGCTTTACTTAGCTGTAGTTTCCCTTCCCTTTTGGCTGTATTTCAGCCTCCCTCTCCTGTCTGCCTCACTGTCATGGTGAACATGGGGTCACTGGGAACTGACTCACCACTGCTACTCATCAAACACACCTACCTGACCTTTACCTCCCACCCGTGACACCGACATGGATGCCTGCCGTTCCTGTTGGGAAATAGCTCTTGTATCTTCCCTGCTGGCACTAACTATGCCGGTAGCTTTCTATAGGTCAGTTTTTCGGGTTTTTTAAGATAGAAATAAGTGCTATGTGTGGAGAATGCTTATGCTACACTACACTGGGTTACATTATGTCATACTATATTACATTGCCAGAATGCTTCTGGCTTAGCCATTAACAACCCAACATCTTCAGGATGTAGGTACTGAGGATCTATAAACTTCAGGTTTTTCTTCAGGTACTGAGGATCTGTAAACTTCTAGTTCTGCATATAAAGTGTTGAGCTGAAACTACAATCCCCCTGTGCACAGTGGAGGTGGGAGGGAAGAGAAAGAGGCACAGTTACAAGATGCTAATTGTACAGCTTGTTGTGCTAGCAGAAGGCATCCTGGTACTGTGCTGATGAGAGCAGTATAAAAATAGCCCAGATAGAAGTGAGACCTCCATCACTCGCCTGCTCCTCACCTCTCACCTGAATCACTTTTGCAGGCTGCTGCATTGCCTCCTATGAGAACCATTGAGACAGAGTTTTGAGTGGAGTTTAATTAAAACTGATATCAGAGGCATGAGAGGTTCTTGCAGGCTGGCACATAAAGAAGAATGTGCCAAGTGATTCGTAGCTAAGAAAAAGAAAGCCTTCCCTCTAGATATTTCTTTTGCATCCTAGATTTTGCTTTTGGAAGCTCAAATGTTCGTTCCATATATGCCCCAAATATCCAAGTCAAACAAACTGAAATCCAGATTACAGTTAAAGAGTAAGTGGATTCCTTATAAATATTTCTTCCCGTATTCTTGCTTCCCAGAGCTATGCCAAACTCATTGAATCCCATCCAACTCAAGGGGAGCTTGCTGACTTCTTCAGCTATCTGCATAAGTCCTGTTTCTCACAGGGGATTGCTCTTTATATCCCAATGATTCCCTTCTCCTCCAAACCCTGAAGTGGAATTCTGTCTTCCTACAGTGCTGAACTAATTATCATAGGAAGGCAACTTCATTGCAGCTTCAGGCCAATCAGTTTTGTGAGAAAGTGGACCTTTCTGGATGTTGCACTTCCTCACAGGCTTGAAAATCAGTTTAAGCAAGAGGATGCGCACCTGGAGGCTCTAGTACTGAACCAGAATATCTCACTGGGGCTTGAGACTGTCATCAAAGACTTCCCTGCTTTTAGGATTGCGTTGAGGATCTCAGCATGGATTTCATATTTCTGAAAATGCTGTATTATTACTAGCATTGCCCAGCCACCTAACTTCTCTTCCCTTGCTACTGGCTTGGCTACAAGAAAGGAGAGAGGATGATCACAAGAGAAGGTGGGTGGTTTTTTTCTTAAAATGCAACACTTTTCTTCCTAGAACAGGTCTTTAAACAAAGAATGACAAAAGTGCAATCCATCTCCGGTTACAAGACTAATGAGTCTTGTAGGGATTGGTTTTCACATGGCCAAAGTCAAGCCACCTTTGAGAAATAATTGACTGTAAATAGACAAAAGCCTCTCTTAAGCTGAGTCCAATAGCAATAATATAATATTGAACCTCTCCCCTAGGTGATAATGCAGCAAGCAGATGAGTCAAAGCCTCCAAGCTTCTGCTTGGCTACTGCAGTGAGCACCTACACTGAAGGATATCAGAGACTCATGGCAGAGCATTTTGTTTTGTCAGCTTTTCAGAGGAACGTTAAGTTGGGGTGTGGTTCAGGTAAAACAGAATTGACAACCTGTCCCCAGACCCTGGACAGTTTTTTTCAAATGTAGCTCTTAAATTACTGGTGTAGCACTGATTGTACTGCAAAAATTTCCTGACTATTCACTGGATATTTTATATGTGGTTTCTGCATTGAGCTTGGGGTGTCTGCTTGGCAGGCAGTCCTTGTTGTGCTGTTCTGTGCCATGGGCAAATGCATGCAGAGCATGTGCCTCCAGAACATTATTGTCCTGTAGTTCTATGCCACCACCCAAACCAAGTCCCTAAAACTTAATGGATGAGGCTATGTGAACACATAGTTCCCAGCTCCCCAGTTTTTCCACAGACAGCCTAAGGTCATAGTCTGTGTGCATCTTGGGCTGCGGAAAGCACTAAGCAGCAAGATGAACAGCAGTTTTAAATGTACATGAGCAACATAAGCAAAGTTGAAAATAATAGCATAAAATATTGTCTTAATAAAATGCAACCAAGCAATTGATAGTGAGCTAATCAGAAAGATATAAAGACTCTGTCATTGCAGGACAAATGTCACTTTGTGTCTTTGTGTCTCAAATATGGTGGCTCCAGAACTATATCAGCAACACCAGTGCCAAAGAGACCTTTCAGGGTGCTAATAAACTGACAGCATGATAAGATATCTTCCCTTCTTTTTACTGTTATTATGAGAGAACAGTGAATAAAAATTTCAGCTGGTGTGTATAATAAAGGAACCTGAGTGCCACCGAGAAACACCACAGAAAGAACAGCCAATAATAAATAGCTGTAAAGATAAAACTATCCAGAAGGCAAATAGACACCAGACTTAAAGACTGGAGTTCACAATACTTTTTCTAAGTCTTCTTATACCCAGAAGAATAAAGTTACATACAGAAGAAGGGCAGGAGAAAAAAAAACCAATGTAAAAATATAATACCCGATTCTCACGTAGTTAGAAGCAAGGTGAGAGTACTGGTAATGAGATCTTTGAGAAAAGGCAACAGGAAAGTGTTCAATAGGAAAGCAGGAAGAAAGTATAATGAATCCTGAAATGCCATATTGTGGAAGAAAAGCAACAGCTGTGGGGATTGTTAGCAATGAGTTATCATAAGGATTCTTGCAGACTCAGCCTTGTGTCTCTTTCTGCATCTCTGCATGTGGTCAGAGCTGGAACAGAAAACAATTATTGTCTTTTCACCAATTTAGAGATCATAAAATTACACTTATGACTAAATAATAAACTGTGCTTCCTTTCTTTATACCTAAGGCATATGCTGAATGTGGTAAACTCCTGACAACACAGGAGTAGGTGGCTTAAGAGGCAAGCATCCAGAACACAGACAACTCATCTTCTTGCTTCCTGTGAAGAAAGGATTTTGTTCAATACCTTATAGAGGGTCCCTCCTCTGGACAACAGCAACCTTGAGAATCTCTTCCAGCCACATGCTGCTTGCCATGTTTTCTGACAGTTGCACTTTTTGCTGCTGCTTCTGTATTTTAGGATAACTTTTCCTCCTGCAGGTGGGCAAAGTAAAGGTCCAGAGCTGGACCTCCTTTTTAAACTTTGCAAGAGCACATTATCCACCTGCCCCTGTACGTACTGCTCCAATAGCCTTGAAGTTCAACATTGGCCAACATACTGGAAGAATATGCTTAACACAGAGAATGGAGAATGCCAGTAATTTGTTTATATCACGAAGCGTGTTCCTTCTTGAACAAGTGGAATTTACTAAAAAGCGCCACAACAGGCAAAAAGGCAGAAAGGTTTCGGCACAGTATGAGCTCCACCTTTTTTTTTTCCTGTCTGAAAGGTTTTTTATCTAGGGACTGGGCCCTATCTGGAGCTTTACAAGATACATCTAATGGTTTATT
Source organism: Cyanoderma ruficeps (assembly GCA_008694505.1). Classification (NCBI taxonomy): domain Eukaryota; kingdom Metazoa; phylum Chordata; class Aves; order Passeriformes; family Timaliidae; genus Cyanoderma; species Cyanoderma ruficeps. Next base: position 11,316,748 of record VZDJ01000426.1, read on the forward strand.
TACACATTTCAAGCAAACCCAGTGCTTGGGTGAATGGGTGAACCCAGTGAATGGGTGTCATGTGATGATTTTTTACAGGCTTCTGCTTGCCAGGTACTTAAGTGTTTTCCATAGGGTTTTCAGTCTATCAGCTCATTTCTTTTGGCTTCCCATTCTGACAAAGAAAAGAAATTTGTATCTTAGAGTTTTAGGTATCTACCCCTTTCTCAAAATAGGGTTATGAAGTGAGAGACACTGAAATTTGGTGCTGCTGTGATACAGACAAACCAACTGGATCTTCAGTCCTCAGCCCAGAAGTATTAGACCATTCCACCCTCAAGCCCTAAGCTCCTGCTTTGATCAGTAGAGATTGTGCAGTCAGCTGGACTTGTGTCTGATTTCCAATCCTCTTAGTACAAGAAGCTGTAATTAAACCTGTGCCCACCCTTGTCTCAGAACAATGATTTGTATTTTAGATTTTGTTCAAAGGTGATTAAGAGGAGTTCTGTAAGGGCAAAATATCTTTTCATTGGTACCTCCAGTAGCAGGATCAGCTAATGTATATTGTGTCACATGCAGTTATTGCACCCTGAACAAGTTGTGGATAGTTACAGCACACACCTGATCGTGAGATCAATCAATTCATGGTAGAGCTGTCCTACATGCAAAGGATCTATGGGCATTTCAGCTCTGCTGGAGAAATGAATGGTTGTGAGTGCTCAGCACCTCTCCACGCATGGCCTTTGCTCCCAATTCAAACACAACTTTCATAAAGGCCCTTCTAAGATTCATTATTCTTTATATCTATCCTACTCCTGTGATATGTGATCAGCTGCTAGAGAGCATGAGCTTTATAGGGCATCCAGAGTGAGTTTGCACCTCCTGGGAACAGAAGGTATTGGCTGAAAGCACTGGATAATGTGTGTTTGATTTGTCCTTTGTCAAGGTCACTCCTGGCTAACTGCCTCAGCAAGAATCCTGGTATCAGTAATTTGCAACGTCCCCCTCTTCTCTGCAGATGAGTTTTTGTTCTTCCTTTGAAAGTTCTCTTGTCTGCTACAAGCTATATGGAGAGAAAGTGAGTGAAGGGGCCTCATTATTTTAAATGGGGCTTGACAGAGCCTAACAAAGAGCATGAAACAGAGCAACTTTCACAGACAATAGCGCCGGGCACTTAAAGCAAGGCTGAGAACTCAATTACAGCCCATTACTGTCGGAGCTGTCTCCCGTGCTCTTGCTCTTTCCCTATTGGTTTCTGCAAGACAAACTCACCATTGGCAAAGGTCAATCTCTTCAGCTGTGGTGTTTTGGCTAGTGATTCCTGTAAGCACAGGTCAGTGCTGATTTCAGCATTCTCACAAATATCAGGAGAAAAACAAATGAAAGAAAAGTGCATTTTCCTCTTTGATAATACCGCAAAATGGCAAAAGTCAGTCAACTACAAGGTAAAAAGCAGTATGTTGTTATGCAGTATTCTTGCAAAAAGGTTGTGACATGAGCCTGTAATGCATTGTGAATGCACGGACCATGCACGTCTCCAAACAATGAGGTTGCACTTTCTCCTGAACTTTTATTTACTGTTATTCTGACTTTTTACCATTTATCAGACTTTTTGCCATTTATCCAGGGTCTTAGATGGACAAACAGATGATTTTATAATGTTTTCATAATTCATCTGGTGAAGAACCAGGGAGAACTAGATTCAAATCATAGCATTGGCTACAGTGGCTCAAAACCTACTTGATTTCTGCCTGCCCATGAACAGCTCCATGTGGTCATCAAGACACACTGCCATACGTGTCAGTGTAAGTGAGACACTGAAATGGCAGGACTCCTGCAGAGAGAACTGCAATAGAATGAAAAACAGCTCCTTGGAGGCAACAGATCGGTATTGGACAACCTGCCAACAGGCTGTGAGAAACAGACCCATTTTAAAGTGAATTAAAATGCTTTTGACAGAAATGTATTAAAAGATGGTTAAGGTTGAAATGACAATCAAGTTAAGAGATAGCATATTCAAGGTGAGCTGCGCAACATAATCAACCTTTCCTGTATATATCCAATATTGCTACATTTTTGTCCACCATTCTGTACAAAGGTGGCAGCTGAATTTTGAATAAAGCTCAGCCATCCAGCTTTTGAAGCAGAGATCCCTTCCATTCTTGCCAGCTTCTCTCACATCCATTACCCACTCTGTGAACAAGAGTCCTGGAGTAGAGAGCAATGTATGCTTGTTGAGTACAATTCTGACATTTCCTTAGCTTCACAATTTGCCTCTTCAGACTTTTAATATTGGCATGTCAGCTTATTCTTTCACGGGACTTGCACCCTGGAATTTCTACCAAAACTGCCTCAAGTAGGCTCCCTTTCCTTCCCTGTCAGGCTGGATGCCAACATCAACCCATTTTTTCAGCTAACAGAGTAACTGATATCATGACTAGACCTTTGTTGTCTATATAACCTAAATACAGGAGTGCAAGCTAACACACATTTCACAGCTGTGTCCTGAAACTATTTGTTGGAAGGGCCAGGTCTCTGCAGTGGGGGATTCCAGTCATTTGGATGCTGCTTCATATTTCTGACAGGGGGAAGGGTTTAGTGTTCTGAGAGTCAAAAAACACAGAAAAGATGGTTTAGGAGAGTTAAGAAACATGCACAATACACAGGGAAAATGTAAAGTGAGTCTGGTAGCTACAGAGATTTTTTAATGAGTGTAAAAATTCTGACTTACAAAATGTACTAAATTTTGTCAATCAAAATGAAGAGTTTTTCTTTATTTCCCAGTTCCCCTAGCAAGCAGATGTCATGTCTGTGTTTGGCATCAGAAAATTTGTTTTTGAAAAAAATTAAAATGGCACTAATTCATTAATGAAAAACAAAGGAATAGACTATTTTCTCTTATCACTTTCCTTAAAAGGGTTGAAGCACCTTTTGCTGCAATTAGAGAAAATATGTAATTGTCTTTGAGCATATTACTTTACATGGATGAATTCTAAAACACAAAAGGCATATTTAGCATAGTAACTGGTACTCAGTGTATTGCAATGAGCATACTGCTCTCTCTGGCTGTTATATAATGATATTATTGATACTCCAAGGGCGTTAGTACATGCTTTGTATACCGGTTTCCCTGTTACCAGTTAAACCTTAAAATCAGCTGTTATTTGCTTTTTCACTTTTCTCCTCATTGGCTTTCTTAGAGGTCCTAACAAATGCATTAAAAAGGCTTGCCAGAGTTTTTTGAACAAATAAGAGTTTTCCTGAAGTTTTTCAGAAAAATGTGTTTGCATATAAGGGCTAAATGTTCCTAGAAAAATGCTTAAAAATTCCAGTGAGTAACCATAATGCTCATTTTACAAAAAGTCAACAGAGTGGAGCTGAACTCTGACCAGCTGCCTGGAAAGACCAACGTGCTACATAAGATGTGATCCTTGCATGGCTGTTGGCTGCTTGGTCCTTCCTTCTGCCTTTACTCAAGAGTGGACTCCAGTTGCACAAAGCCTCTCCTCCAGCAGCTGCGCACATATTCCCGGGGTAGGGCATGTCAGAATCCAAGATCCCAAGGAGCTGGGGGGACAAAAAGCTCAAGGAATTGGTTTCAGAATCTTTTATTCTGCTTCTTCAAAGTAGGTTTGGTTTTGACTTTGTCATGCTGGCATATCCCACAATGGTAAAATATATCCCCTAGACTAGCCAGATTTCATCTCTCTTGGATAGTTGCTGATGCCTGAAAATATTTTACAGTTCTGCAGTTATGTTTTGGTATGCTGGGTCCCAGCAACCGAAAGATTTTTTGTGCCATTGAGCACGTTGAAAGTTATTTTCAGTAAGGATAACTTCTTCTTTGTCGTTTGATGCTGTTGAAAGATGTCTTGCATGTAGTTGGGTGTTGTTGAAATCTACGTGGGTTTGACTAAGAAGCTTTACAGTTCTCTTTTATGATATCCATTCCCTATAACATGTTTTGTTGCTACCAGCATTTTCAGACCTCTGACAGTAAATCTGGTTCCCCTGCTTCTTGCAGGATTTGTTTATTTTTACACTCCCAGGGTAACGGCTATATTTTTGTGTTGTTTGAAATAACGGCGTGCAGAAGGGTACACAAACAAAATGGGACCTTCAGGCCATGCCACAGTGTAACAAATGTCAGTATTTTTCTTGCTGCTTTTTTCTCCTTCCACTCCCATATTTTTCCCCTCTGCATGACCTCTCTCCCTTCTCTATTTACTCTTGAAAAATGTTCCATTTCTGTTTCCTATGAAGGCAGGAGAATAGTGGACTGAGGGGAACGGATGAGGAACTGTCCAGCAGACCTCTGTCTCTTCTGTTCTTGTCTTTCCAACACAGCTCCTGTTGTTCACACAGACTGAGTAAATGGGGAGTTTCCACCAAATCTCTGGCTGCTGTCTCATCTTAGGTGCTCCCTGCTCTGCAGGCAGCTAGTGGTAAGAAAAGGAAGAGAGCTAATGAGGATGGATGACCTGATATCCTTCATGGTTTGTGATGGCCAGCCCAACTGGTGGGACTTTAATGGTAAAACAGATTTTAATCTCCAGTCCCATATCTACCTATCAATAACTTCTTCTCCTGGAATAATATTTTCTGCTTTTAGGCACTTTTCCTCTTGTCAAGCTCTAAATTAGATTGCTTTACACAAATCACACATCTGAAAACCCAAAACCTGACCTTATATTCATGTAGATGGATGAGAACTGATAATCTCCCCTCAAGCTGTATTTTACCTCTTACTGAAAACACTGAGGATTTCAAGTTCTGTAAGAGCTACAGAAAAGATGCATCATGGAAGACTGCATCTGCAAGACTGCATCAGCAAGACAACCAAGTGATTTTTCTGGTACTCAGAACAAAAAGGAACTCAAGGCAAAAAGACATATGCTTCTGTGTCTTTAAACTCAAAGATGCTATTAATGACTTCTCAGAGAGTTCCAACAAAAAGCTGCACTACCAGCTCTCTTTTTCTACCCCTGTTCCCTAGAGCTTTTTATACATTTCTCAGTAATGATGAATACAGGAACTCAGGTAGCTGCATCAGAGACAACCACGGTTGTAATAGAAGTAGGATACATAGAATGTCTGTGTCAGTTTTTTACTCAGACAGCATTTTTTTTCTCTCAGACAAACTATACTTCAAAAATTTCTCAGCATAAAACCTCTCTGATCATTCAGAGAATATCCATGCATTTTACCAGGATCGTCTACAATCACAGTCTCACCTTGAAGAACATAGCAGTATGCAGATTTTTAAGCTAGGCATATTGAAAAATAATTCATTTATTTCTCACTCACTTTAGTTTCACCAATTCCCATGGAAAGATATAAGCAGTTACTTCTTCAAGGAATAATAATCAAAGAGAAATCTTGGTTCAAGAGGTTTATGAGGAGTTGTATATAGCAGGACATCTGTGTTGTATGAGGATACTTTCTTCATCTGATCTAAACCTAGGAATACAATAGGAATTTTCCTGAACAATTTATTAACAACCACCGGGCTATTAGGGTGTCCGTGGATTTCACCAACCTCAACTTTCTAATTATCATGGTTAACATTACAAAATAAATGCATTTTGCAACAGTCATGTTCAAAACCCCCAGCACAGGCACATATTCCTCCATAAACCAATCACCCATAAAGAACACTAAGTGACTGCAGCAAATAGCATTAAATAGTGCTAAAGAAGCAACCACATTGTGCTAAGAAACAAATATAAAAATAACCAGGTTTTTAGATTTGTAAAGATTTTCGGAAATCCTACAGTACAAATACTGAAATACATGAATCTCTGCTTTTCTCAGGCCGAAATGAAAACCATGCAGTGGACTTCGACAAGCACCTCACAGCACAACAAATTCCCAGAGCAGACTAGGACCCAGTTATGAGTGGAAGGATCTTCCTAACAAAGCAGTCATTCCAACTCTGATGACCCAAAAAACTCTTTTGTGCTAATGCTCAGAACTCATGGACTCACCAGATGTTCACCAGCAGCCCTCCTTTCCTTTTACCTCTTACTGAACTATTTCAAAATGCAAACTAAAAAAATCTCCTTCCTTCTCTCTCTCTCTCTGTCTCCTTCCAGACTCACAGCTCTCCCTTCTCCACATGTTTTCTGAATTTGTTTGAGAGAGCAACATAACTATATCAAATGAAAAGCAATTGTTTCTAGTCTATACTTCAGCTTGGGCTTCAGTGCTCGCCTTGTCTGACAAAAAGACTGACAAAATTTTCTGTGCTTTCCAGCTCTGTACAGAGTGGCAGTGTTCTTTATTAGACAAGCTGACAAGCTTCATTAAACTTTCCATTGAATTTTAGCTGGACGTGTGTTAAGACAGCACGTTTACAGTCACACAGATTTTGTGCTGTAATTCAGTGAGCGTTATGCACCATCCAGCTGCATTTAATGGTGTCTCATGGGTGTGAGCAGGTCCATAACCTCTTAATTAAAAACAGTGTAGCACAAACGGACCCAAAAGACTGCAATAGTACCTGATAGACAATTAAAACAAAGCTCTAATAGCTTTGTTGCTTGCCTCTAGTGATAAAATAGAACAATCAGAAAGCTCAATAAAAATCTATCAGTCTGTGTGGAGCAACATGTTTTGTGTAGGACTGGAAAATGCTGCTCCACTTGTGAACAGTGTTACAAATTTCTTTTTTTCATGTTATGAACCCTTTGGTGGCAGAGCTACTTTAAGTGAACTACATCCTGACAAAAATTATTCCTTCACCTCCATCCACCCTACTACTTGTGAGGGACTTCTTTGAAGATGTGGGAAATCTATTTAACACACATGCACACACAAACCTCTGTGTTTTTACCCAAAAACTCTCAGAAGGAGATTCCTTTCTGTTAAAGAACACTATACCCATAGATGGAATATGGAGCAGAGCACAGATAAGGCACTGGTAAACACCAGAGGGTGTTGCACATGAGGGAAGAAGGAAAGCAGGCAGCAGGCAGAAAGACCTTAAGCCATCTTTTGTGCTGAAGGCTGCCACATGAAGTACTGCTCTTGGTATTTCCAGAACATTTTCCTTTACTACGTGATCCAAAGTATCTGTTGAAAACACCTAGAACTTTGTACCTCTCTAGAAAAAAAAATTAACTTAAAAAGTGTGTGTTATGCATTCTTTTTTTCTCTTTGTTTTGTGATCAAAAGCATATCACCATTTGAAGAGAAAGTTAAGGAGTAACTGTTCTGACTTTCACTAAAACTAGAAGTGACTAGATGTCATTACAGACCCTGTTTTCATTCCAAGATATGTAGATCCCATTGCTGTAGATAACCATTGTAACTTTTAACTGCACACTCTTCAAATCTTTTAAATATGAGGCTGTCAGGTCTCATCCTACAATCAGACCCTGGCTTTGATCAAGGCACACTTGAGCCATTGTGATTGCTACCCAGAAGACATTCTTAGTTTGCATAAAGTATTATTCTTATAGAATCCGTGTCAGATACCATGTCTGTGTTTCCATCAGCTTTGGGGACATTTTGGACAAATTATTTAATGTTTCTTAGACTTTACTTCTGGCAGAATTTTTAATGTGAAAAAAAAGGAAGCAATTAAGTCCACTTTGTCTTTGCATGTTTTGTCATAGAGCTGTTGAGCTTAGGATACATTTCTAAATGCCTGCCTCGGCCATTCACCTAAATTATGTAAGAGCTGATTTAATTATCCCTAAAAGCTTCCCTCAAAATGAAATTCCATCTTATCCTTATATATCTCTCAGTATAAAGCATGCCTAGAATTTTTTACCATCCTTTAAATAGCAAAACCATGTTATGGGAATGTGTTAGGCTACAGAGAGGCTCCTCACTCTTTTTTACATCAGGAAGTCAACAAGGACCACAGTCCTGTGAAGTTTTGTGCCTTTTACCCATTCCCATTAAGGGTGCAGAGTAACCCCCAGACCAGCTTTCATATTAAGCCTCCTCATTGCTGAAAACTCTGTGTACTAGCCCACATTTACTAGACACATTATTGTTTTCTAAAGAAGTAAGCTGAAAATTATTTTAGTTCCCTGAAGTAAGTCGTAAAGTATTTGTGAAAAATTAAACCCCATGTATTTTGGTGCAAAAATTGTTTGTCTTGAAGATGCATTAAACAGAGCCATACCACAGTATTATAGAGCTATTTGCCTGTGGAATGCCTCACAGTCTCTTATAACACTTAAAATGATACATTTTCTTCAGGGAACTTCAAACTAATACAGAGATTTTGAACTTCAAGAAACCAGACTCTCTGTTCCACAATGCATCTTTATGGTTATTGATGTATGGCAAAACCAAAATTTGTTTCTGTTTAGAAATAGATGTAGATAGAGATTTATAGACGTGTTCTGCTTTAAGGACCTTTGTTTTTCTACAGAATCAGCATTTTCCAGATCAAAATATTTATGTGCACACATTTGTTGAAGATATTGTCTTTGAAAAACAGTCCCAGTGGAAAATTTTTGAATAGCAGAATTTTGAAACTATACTGCCAAATACCTGCCTTTCACCACCTTCACACTGTACCAAAAGTTTGCTTGTGGGCTCTATTATGTGACACTCATTTCATCCTTAGGGTAAAGTCAAGCTTCTTGTATTTGGTGCAAGATGTCCCTAAAACTAACATACACATATGTTCCCAAGAGGAAGGAAATTATGGATCAAAACGCTCTCTTATCAGCCTTATTACCCTTATTCTTAATATGCTATACAGTCTTTTATTACCTGCTCAAAATTTACTAAAATAAAGGTGAAGTTTGATATCATTTACACCTTTTAAGATATGTAATATGTAGAATATTGCAAAAAGTGCCAAGAATGTTGCACCAAGGTTCTTTGAATAGCAGAGGACAATGCCTCTCTCGTCTCCCAGAGAAGCTATCAACTTGACATTTATTTCTAAATGTCAGCAAGACCAGAATGGGTGAAATGAGTCACTGAACTTTTCTTGCTCGTGGCTAGGGAGCAAGGACGGCTAGTTTAAAATAAGAGTATGGAAAGGGGAGAGAATATCTGTAGTCAGAGGAGAGGGGAGGTTAATTTTTCCTGTTGTTGTCTGTCCATATCAGGTTCTGGTCATGAAGCAGTGAACAGTTCACTCTTAACTAGACAAATCAGAACTTGAATGGATGTTTGTAATGTGACAGATGTGGTTTATCCAGGAAAAACTAGGAATGATGCTCAATCCCTGAGGGTGGTTTGGAAGAAGATAAGAGTGGGACTTGCGGCTCAAACTCATGGAGGAGTCCTTCACTGAATACTACCTGGTGAAAGTAGAAAATGCAGAATACAGGGCACATGTTTTGCATTTGAGAAGAGTGAAAATTATATCAGCAGAAAACTGATAAGGCTTCAGATCTATGCTGTTAGAGCAAGTGGTAAGAAGAAAAAAACATGATTTGGCAGCAATTGGACAATTCCAGGCAGTCTCTTTCTCCACCCAGGCTCCACACAGCCTCCTTCTCTCTTTGCCCTGCTTTTGCAGATTTCTAAAAATGTTTTTAAGTGGAGTTCTCACTGAATTCTAGCTGAGAGAATCATTCCAGAACTCTTCTAGGAATAGATTCTGGCAATACCTCCAGGAATTGAAGATAAATTGTTCTGCTCCATCTTTATTTTATTTGTTTTGTTTTTCATTTCCCCAACTATCATTCATTCTTATTCCTTTTCTCCTTCTCATCTCTCATTCTATCTACCCTCTTTCTTACTGTCTGTTTTTGTGACAGATTTCTGACAGTAACTTGCTGCAGGTCAGTGGAAATTAGGAGAATTTGTTTTTCTATTATTGCTACAGCTTTGCACAACGTAAGTTAATGTAGCATTGCAGTTGTGATGATCTTGACAAGCTTGGAAACGACATTTCAATTATAAATCACAGCCATTTATAACTTTCTTAAAAAAATATTACCTTTGGGACTCAAATTTTTCATGCTCAGTTCAAGACTCAATTGATTTTAGAAACTTTCATAAACATCAATCCAGCTGTTTATATATTCTTTTCAAAGTCATCCAATCAAGAGGAGGGGAAAAATGATTTTCACCACTTAAGGTATTTTTCATATGCTTTTCAGCCCCAGCAACTCAAAACAACTTTGTTTTGAAACTTCACCCTTGAAAATGAGTGTACTTGCGAATGATGCACTGCTGTGTTTGAAGAAATTTGGTTTGGAAATTACATACTTATAAACATTAGAACATTGTGTGCTGAGCATGTGCAAGATATTATTTCCCTTCTTTGATTTAGGCCTCTATCCAACAGTGATTAATGTTCCCAGGCATGAAAATTTGTTTGCGCACTCATGAAAAATAGAAATGGAAAAGTTCTATTGCATCATCTAGTTCATCTTACCTCCAAAGGCTTAAGGGTGCATTCTCTGTTTGTACTAGTGACAGAAGCTGAGAGTTGCAGAAAGGTCCTTTCTTGAATGTTTTCTGCAGAGCTTTAGTGGAACAGGGTGAACAATCACTCCAAAGAACATTTCTTTGTTTGTACCTTGGCTTTGCCATCCAAAACATTTTCTAGAATTTCCTGATATGAAATTGAAGAAACAGTAAAATGTGTACTCAACAGGATTGCCCGGCCAAGCCTGAGGCACTCAGCTTCCTTGACCTGCTTCGTAATTTTGAACAACCTGAAGATCTTGTCAGGAAGTTTCTTTTGCTATGACTTGCATTGTCAAGATCTTCAGGTTATGGCAATAGTCAAGTCATGACCAGTTATGCCCCCCTAAACAGTACTCTCTTTATTATTTGTTCTTTATTATAAATATATATAATATACTATGCCAATGACCATTCATTTTTTTTTAAACAATGTAGTTGTGCCAAGCTTTCTTTGTCTGTAAGGCAGTTCATGGAATCATTCAGTTATCCAACAGACCCTTGGCTCTCATTGCACTCATTGCCCTCATCCCTAGCTCTCCTATTATCCCAGCATACCTGCTTTCTACTGCACTTATTTGCACTTCTTTATATTTTTCAATATATGCTATTAAAATCAAGTTTTTGATTTTAATAGCAGTGCCTGGAATGGAAAGCAGTTCTCAATGGTACTTAACAGCATCCCAAGGCAGGTCTACTCTAGAAAAACATTTTGGCTGGCTAGGAAATAGTAAATATTTGTCCTGAAAAAAAAAAAAAATCTTAGCTCTTAACTAAACATGCGAAATATTTGTGTGCCAAAAAAAAAAAAAAAAAAAAAAA